>JZKD02S2265052.1:1054142-1109855 GCA_000966675.3 Picea glauca
GCAATGCATATATATTCTTAAGCAATACAGAAATTAATCAATGGCTCATACACAGAATACACAGAGATCTTTACCGGAAACCCTCAACCGGGAAAACCTTTTTTTTTCATTATATCGAATTTCACCATTCGCCATACAATATATACAATGTTTTTAGGTATTCCGTAGATACCAAAACCCTATCGTCGTATCTGACGCACCCACACACACACACATGCAAAGAATATAACACATACCCAACATAAAACAAATGAAGGCATATTTCTTGGCTATGCATCTAGAATCAAGGCCTACACATGCTACAATAAAAAACTATGCAAGGTTGTAGATAGTATTGATGTAAGAGTGGATGAAGGAATACCTCAAAAATAAAAGTCACAAGCAAATGAATATCCATAGGAGAAAATCTAAAGAGAACGAGAAAAGGAAGAAGAGGAAGAAAAAAAGAAAGAACATGAATAAATAGAATGCTAATATCCAAAGACACCACCCATATTTGTTTAAAAGCATCATCCAAAAAATCAAGTTCTTGGTGATATAGATATAGGAATTCAGACTAGAAGAAGATTGAACTTTTCTTTGCTATCTAAAATAGAGCCGAAGAAATTCACACAAGCTAGTAAAGATAAGCATTGGGTTAATTCTATGAAAGAAGAACTGAATTAGATTGAGAAGAATGAGACATGGGAACTTGTGCCTAGAACAAAAGACAAGAATGTGATTGGCACCAAATGGGTCTTGATGAAAATGGACAAGTAGTAAGAAATAAAGAAAGATTGGTCTCTAAAGGATATGCTCAACTTGAGGGTATTGAATTTGAAGAAACCTTTCTCCAGTTGTAAGATTAGAAGAAATCAAAATGTTTTTGGCATTTGCATCTTTCAAGAACTTCAAAGTCTATCAAATGGATGTAAAGTCATCCTTTCTAAATGGAAATTTATAAGAAGAAGTATATATTGAACAAACAAAAGGATTTCAATTTTCAAAAAACAAAGATCATGTATGCATGCTGAAGAAAACACTCTATGGTCTAAAGCAAGCTCCTAGAGCTTGGTATTAAAGAATTGACAAATATCTACAGCAATAAGGTTTCTAAAGAGGAGTTGCAGACAAAAATATTTGTAACATCAAAGGAAACAATGGAAAGTTTTTAATCACTGTGGTTTATATGGATGATATCATATTTAGAAGTAATGCTATAAGAATGAGCCAAAAGTTTTCATAAGAAATGCAAAAAGAATTTGAGATTTCCATGCTTGGGGAATTGTCATTATTTCTAGGGTTGCAGATTTCTGAATCCAACAAAGGCATATCCATTTCTGATACCAAATGTATCAAGGAAATGTTGAGGAAATTTGGTATGAAAGATTGTGCACCTGTCATTACACCCACGATCAAAAAATGTAAGTTGAGCAAAGATGATGAATCTCCATAAGTAAATCAAACATTGAACATGCCAATGATTGGAAACCTACTATATGTGACAACATCAAGGCCAACCATCATGAAAGTATTAGGATTGGTTGCAAGATTTCAATCTGCACCAAAAAAGACACATGTGCAAGTAGTAAAAATAATATTCAAATATTTGAAGGGCACATTGGGCTTTGGATTATGGTATTCAAGAAGTAAGGACTTCACTCTAATAGCATATGCAATTTTAGATTGGGAATGAAGTATTGATGACAATAAAAGTACTAGTCAAGGAGATTTCGTTCTAGGAAACTGTCTAGTATCATGGTTGAGAAAAAAGAAAACTTCAATCTCTCTATCCACACCAAAAGCTGAATATATTGCAGCAACAACATGTTGCATGCAAGTTCTCTAGATGAAGAAAACATTGAAGGATATCAAGGTAGAATATGATCATCCAATATCAATCATATGCAACAACAAAAGTGCAATCAACATTTCAAAGAATATTTTTATGCACTAAAATATGGAGCATATTCCCATCAAGTACCACTTCCTAAGTGAATGGGTAGCCGAGAAAAGTGTCAAGCTGGAATACGTTTCCACCAAAGAAAAAGTTGCATATATTTTTACTAAATCCCTTCCTAGAGACACATTTGAATATCTCACATAGAATTTGGGAGTGATATCCCTCTCATCTTGTCAGTAAATGGAAGCACAAGCTCAGGGGGAGAAACCCTTTGCTAATGATGTATGCTATCACATGATTTGTACTTGTGAAAAACCCCACCACAAGTTCCCAAATATGCGTAACTATGGAAGATCCTACCACTATCACCTTAGTAAGAACTTACCTTGTTTTAGTGATGGAAGAGGTCCACCACAAGGGAGGCTTCCCCGGTGACCTCAAGGGATAAAAGTAGAAAGTGTAGTAGCCAATCCTACCTCCCCCTCTCTTGGTCACCGAAATATAAGGTCTAGGTCAAAGGAAATAGAAGGTGTAAAGCTGTTTGAGTACCTTCCTAGAACAAAAACACTTTATAGCAAAAATATGATTATTTCCAAGCTCAAACATGCAATAAAGACCTCTTAAAGACACTAGACAATGAAATTTTATATGGCTCTTATGGATTTGCAACAATGAATAGTAGTACAACAATAAAGAACAAATTATAACAGTAGCAACAATTATTGATAAAAAAATTCAACAATTGACAACAAAAACTTAGCATAAATACACTAGAGCAATACCCAATTGTTAAGTGCATTTTTTGAATATGTTAGAACACCTTTAAAAGTGTGTATGCAACAAATAAGAGTATTATCATATGGTTGTAGAATTTTTTTGTAACAACAACAAGTTTATTAGCAAGTTTGCAAGTGTTAGTGTTAGTAAAGTTAGTAGAGAGCTTAAGAGAGTTGAAAGAGAGTGTTTGTTGATCAATTCACCATAAGAGAGAGCTTTAAAACCAGTGCCTTAGGGATATGGAGGCTTTATAAAAAATAATGAAACAATTCTTGGAACCTGATATAGTTGAAACCAAGAGGATGACTCAAACTCTAAGGTGCTAGCACATTACGGATTGAATCTTGAGGAGAAGGATTTCTAGGGTGCAAGCACATTTGGGCCCTGGAAACCTTTTCTCCCTTCTTGTAGCTTCAAATAGGTCAAAGTCAAAAGTCTAGGGATAAAATCCTAAAGTGCTAACACTTTAGAGATTTAGGAGTCTAACCCTAGCAAGGATTCTTCCACAAATGTTGGACAAAATTAACCTTGTCAGAGGAGGAAGCACTTATGCTCCTCTCTTAGGGTTTTACTAAGCAATGCGTCTAACATTAAAAAGTAAATTTACCATGAAACATTAATAGCATAAGAATGAACTTTTAGAAAACTCACTTACTTCACCAAGACATCATGAGATAAAACCTAAATTGCAGAAAATTCCCTCCAAAATCAGCAAAAAAATCCACAATTGACCTCCCAAACATAGAACATGAGTGTAGAAGAGCTAGATATCCCAATAGGGTGAAAATTTCAGAAGTTACTCTCACAAGTGTGAGAATTGATGATGAAAAATGAAATGTGAGGGTGGGATATTTATATGAGGCCACCCTAAACCAATTTGTCCACATAATTTTGTCAACTACAAAATAGAAGAGGGAAAACCCCTTAATTTGCCTCTACAATATTCCAAAAATGAAAAAGACACAAAATAAAACATTAAAAGGGTGACGTAGTGATCAAAAGTGTGACATCAAGCCTCAAGGAGGGAGACATTAGGCCTCCAAAGGCCATAAGGAATGCTCCAATTTGAAAAAGTGTGAAGCAAGGTGTCTCCTCATGTCAAATCACCTCTAGAACCACGCCATCCATAAAACGCTAACCTTCAAAGGTGACATCAAGGGCTATAGGGTGATGTCATAGGCATCCAAAAGCCATGACCAAGTGCAAGAGGGGTCAAATATCATCCTCTAGTGATGTAAAGGTGCCTTCAAAGGCAAAACCCTCCATCCTATGTGCACAAAAGCTCTAGGTGCTCTGCCCAACATGTGGGATTCTCAACCCATGTATGTGGCACACTGACCGAAACTGCTCGAACCAAGCCCATATGTCCATCTTCCAAGGTTACAAGGATGTGAGAGCCACTGTCTGAGGGAGTTGAGTCATTCAATGACTCACTTCTCTCCATCACCCATGCTAAATTCCTGTAATAAGGCACAACATCCTGGGCACAAACCAAGATGTCCCTCAAAGACACATGTCAGGGCCATTCAAAAAAATCATAATATAAGACAAAGTAAACCAATTTTCATAAGACATGTCAGTCCTTAAATCATGCAAAGTAAGTTGATGCCTAAGATACAAGTCATGCAAACAATTCACCCCAGTATCTCCTTCAAGTATCATCCAAGCCCAAGACATGGGAGGGCATTCATCCAACCCTATTAGGTGTGCCACCTAGATAAGAAATAAATAACCTAGGTAGAGGGGTAGGTCCCAAGAGTGTCAAGAGAAAGTAAAAACCCATCAAGAGTAATTGTAAAGATGTTATGGTTTATAGTTTCCTTCATGGATTATGGTGTCTATATTTATGATCGTTTTTATTGAGGGTGAGCTTTCCCTCGAGTTACCCAATATTTGCATGCCACCTTTTTCCAAACCCCTTCATTATCCATTTTTCCAATCCATGTTTTCATTTATAATTTGTAAATTTGAGGGTCCCCCTTTATGGGTTCCAAGATTTAGCATCACTTTTTGGGATCAGGGTGAGCAATGAATGAGTAGAGATCAAGTTGGACCGAATTTTGGTGGTCCTAATTTTCTATGTTCTCTAAGGGCCTGGAAATGGCTCAAAAATACTCTTACAACTTCACCAACTATGTGAAATATCTAAATTCCATTTATGTCACCCTCGTCTCAAATGATATAATCCATAATATTTATTTCTTGAATGTCTATGGACCAATAAGAAACCATCCAAATTTTTGGTAAGACGTGTTGGATACATAATCCATGGACTCCACTAATCTCATCCCGGGGGACCTCAATCAATAGATTATAAATGGAGAGGAAAAATGGGGAGGTAGATATCAATTGGACCCATTGGATGACTTATTTATATTTTTATTTAAGAAAGTAATCCGCACAGGTATATCCCTGCACAACGAACACTTAGTCTAATAGTTTTCAATGTTATCAATAATAGAATATTGTTATGCATATGCATATGTTTAACAATTTTTTTGTTATGTATATACGTATAATAAAAATAAAATTTAATTATTAATTTAATAAAAGTTAATTATACATCTTCAACACAGACACATAGTCTGCACATATATAGCTTCCACACCTCCGCACACGTATATCCCCGCACAACGAACAATTAGTAAATAAAATACATCTTTAGCATAGACATATAGTTTGCACACATATAACTTTTGTACCTATGCACAAGTATATCCCCCCACATGTAAATAAAATACATAAAAAACAATGTAGTTAATTTTGTAGTGATTGAAATAGGCGTAAATGATAGAAACTATGGCTAATTTTATCACACAATATTTGATAATGATGTTTGTTAGTTAGTGCAAAAAATATTTTAATTTTTTTTAATATAGTCTAATATGAATAATTTGAAGATTAATAATTATTTATTAATTTAATAAAATTTAATATTTAATTTAATAAATTTAATTGTACATCTTCAGGACAACAAACACTTAGCAAATAAAATACACCTGTTTTGTTAGTTGCAATTATTTTTTTTGTGTGAAATCAAGATTTCAAGACCTAGCGAGATGCTAAATTGGTTTGGAAGCCTGATAAACCAAGGAAGGGGCTAAATTTGGTGAGGGTGCTAAGGTGATGGGACCCGATACATCGCATATCGAGAGCTCTCTAGATCAATGATCAAGGATCATTTCGGTGGGAGAAGTTGCGTGGAGGATAATTTTGGAAATCAAGCCGAAATTTAAACCATGGTTTTTTTGGGGTGAGACATGGCGCCACTAGATGCATTTCGACGTGAAAAGCAGGTTTCCCCAAACCACTTCCTCATGCCCCCAAATTTGGAAAAATATAAAAGGGAATTTTGTTGGTTATTTCATTATTTTTCGAACACTTGACCATTTGAAACTTGGCACAACCACCCTCGTTCAACTGAAGCTCAATAGTACGTCAATTGCACACCATTTCCACTCATTTCTAGGTATTTTTCATCGCAGCCATGGGTCCTATCATAACTTCAGTAACAGAACAAGAGCATGTGGCAAATGAAGAAGACCTAATTGACTAAGATTCAAACGTCTTTGATACCAAAATCACCATTTCGCCCATCTCTGTGTCCAGAAGAAACCTGTCTGATAATGTATGAAGGTGTATAATGTTCCTTGAAGCAGTCTAGGCCACCATAGTCCCTTATGTTATCAAAATATCTTTCCCTTTTCCCAAATTCATAAGTTGGTGCGTCGAATAGTATTCACATGAAGAAAGAGTCGTCATAAATAAACAAGGGTCCTAGGTCATGTGTAGGGTAGAGAGTCTATCAATTCAAGATTCCCTCGGTATACCCGAGTCTTTCTTCACAGTGTCTGAACCTTTCAATGAAGAAAATCTAATTAGGGTATACAGAGAATGTCCATCAAAAGTTCGAGATCTATTTTTACAGAGAATTGTCAAACCATAACATTTTTTAGAGAGTCTATCTTTTCCAATGAATGTGAGTATAATGGTTATTGAAGTTCAATGGGTTTATTCCCTTTTGAGTCAAGACTTAGGTATAGATAATGACAAACATGTGGTCGAAGTCATGCTTGATTTCCTATTGTTTTTTTTCAAGTCAGAGTCTCGTCTGTCAGTCCGCATCAGTTTTGATCAATTCATAGCTGATAATATCCATAAACATCTAGAGAATTTTCACTCTCTAAGACATTTCATATATTACACTTATTTGCTGAAGATTTTCCTAGAAACCAATAAGAGAGAATTTCCTGAAGCAACCTTTATATCAATAGAATGTAAAAGGATCACATTTCTCATCTTCATCAACAAATTCATGTCCAGAGTTTACAACTTGATTTTCAACACCATCCTACCTAGAGTTTTGGATGACATGAGAATCTATCTACAACCAAATCTAGAGAATGGGGTGGAGGATTGGGTACTATTCATGCACTCAACAGTAATCTGGGTTTATGGTTGTCATGAGTCTCCCTATATATTGCCTATTTTTCTGCCCCCTGGATTCTTTTCCCTTGAATTCATCAGGAAGAGAATTATATCTGAGACATAGCATTTCCTGAAATTGCACAAGGCCTCCAACCTAAAATTCCCTTTTATCATTGGCCCTTTCATTGTCAAAAATAGATCATGTTTATCTCAGATTCAAGCAAAGCTCAAGGAGTTTGGTTTTGCACATCTATAGGGAAGAAGATATGATCCACACCAAATCATATCCAAGAGAATATTGATGAAAAAACATGCCCCTTATGAGCATGAGCATGTTGAGGGTTTTGATAAGCTGGAAAACCAAGAAGTGTGTGTTGATATGGAAGCAATATTGCAACCAACTCAAACATAGCAAGTGGAGGAAACCTTGCAACAAAGTCAAACACAACAAGCTCCTCATAAATTGATAGTCAAAGTTCCTAAGATGAGTGTTTACAATAAGATAAGTAGTTCAGAGGCCATGGGCACCAGTGATCAACAGACTGCTCCTAAGAAGATGAATATTACACAGTCCCCACAGATAGTGGATTTAGAGGAGGAAGAGCCCAGAGAACAAGTAAATCTAGATATGGTGGAAAGTGGCACTAGCACTGTAGAGGTGGAAAAGAGAAGGAAAATCCAAAGTGAAGGTAGCTCAAGAACATTTAGCAACAAGAAACACATATTTGATAAAACATCTGAGGCAATTTATCAATCTAAAGAATATTTGGAAAAAAAAGTATGATGAGAAGGGAAACATAGCTTTGGGTGAGATGAGGGATTTGGTCCCAAAAGATTTCTCAGCACAAATATTCTCTATTCACAGTAAGGGATATTGAAAAGAGGACCTTTAACATTGCGGTTGCAGATGAAGAAAAAGTATCTGATATCAAGATAAAGTATGACAACATCAGTGCTCCAGACAAGGTCAAATTCCATAAGAATACCAATGATATGTTGTATTCTGATTACCTGGGTTTAAGCTTGAAGAATTCAAAGCTATCATCTTATGCAATGAAATTGGAAGGACATTTGAGGCAAGAAAAATCATCTAGCAGAGCTTGGAAGACTCAGGTCAAGAGGCTAGAATCTAAAGCCCCCCAAGGGGTGAAATCTTCATTGTATGAAAAGAACAAATTAATTCAAAGATTGAAGAAGAAATTGAAGATGTCTACCACATAGCATCCAAAAACAACATAATTGGTTTCTCTATAACAGGAAAATGAAACACTTTGTCAAGAATAATTGGACTACAAGGCTAGGGCATTGCAACTGGAAAGAGAAAAGGTGGAGTGGTCACAAGAGTAGACATAATTGCTAAACAAGGATGTAGTTGTACCTCCTGCTGCAGAAGTTGGGCCAAACACTAAAGGACTTGTACAAGCCATGTCATAAGTCAACCTGAAAGAAGGAGAAATAAAAGGGATAAAAGGGAGCATAGATAAATTGAAGCAGGAGATGCAAGCAAAGGATGAAAGAATGGCTCAATTTCAAAAAGAGAATGAAGCCTTGTAGGAAATGATAGATAAGTTGAAAATGAGATTAATAGGCAAAGGCCTGTTGCAGGGAGCCAAACATATCATTTGGGACTCTATATCTGTTGAAGCTGCCAAATTCAGAGTGTATTTGAATTTCATCAATGATAAAGACAACATGGCCATCACAACCAAAAGCAGGTGCATTGTTGTGAATGAGACTTTAGCAAAGAAGCCATTAGAATGGGCCCAAAATTCCATAAATCTAATCAAATCCATTCCTACTGCAGAACTTTAGACTATTGGAGTTAAAGACAAAACTACATTGATTATATGGGCCAGGAGGGTTATTGCTAAACATAACCTATTGAAATCAATCCAAACAAAGGCAACACAGATGGAGAAAAGTGTGCAAGAGTTCAAGGATTTCTTTGAAGAATTTTTCATCAAAGGCTTATATGACCATGAAGAATACAATGCTTTCCTCACTCAGTGTAGGATGGATCACTCCAAGTTGGAAGACCTGGAGGAAAATCTGAAAGGAGCTACACTAGTTGAGCATTTGATTATAGACTTTGAGATTTTGAATCAGTTCAAAGAAGTTAAAATTGGATTGTCGGTCATGACATATGTTTCTTTCATTGACCTGGAGATCCCGATCAAAGAAATGATAGATTATGATATCCCTTCTAACTTGCAATGGAAGGAGATAGTACAACTAGGTAAGAGAAAGTGCAATTTTCTAGGGTCCAGTAAATGATTTCCTGGTGTCACTGAAGATGGAAGATTAGGTTGAAGACCAGAGCAGAACAAGTGGCAAAGGGAGAGACTGAAGCGTTAGAGGATTCATAATTTGAATCATCAAACATTTTTCTTTCTAATCATTGTAATCGATTTCAATACCAAAACTGCCATTTGTAATTATTGTAATCAGTTTTAGAAACTAAAACGTTTCATTTCAATCATTGTAATCAGTTTCAAACCGAATGAACTCAAACTTGTATAAATATTAGGAGTTCCAAATGTATTAGGGGTTGGAAGAAGTGAAAGGGAATGATTTTAACTATTCGTAACTTGAATGTAATTTTCTGAAGTTGAATTAAATACACATGCATAAGTCTTGAAGTTTCCATGAAAAGATTCTAATGGTGGCGATCTGAGTTTTGTCTTCTCTCTTTATATGTATTTCATGTATTTTTGATTTCATTTTCACTATCTTTTGTTTAAATTGGATAGTCAAAGGCCCAAAATTCATCTTGTGATGCTCTCGGCTGAAGAAATTTAAATTGTGTTAAGATCTTCTTAACTAATTTAGAATTCATTTATTTAATGCTCTGATGCAGTTATATGTTTTATTTTCTTCCCACACTCTACAAATTTACAATTTATAACTCAGATTTATCACCTCATTTATCCTTTATCCTCTGGATATTTCTACTGACTAGTCAGTGCTTCCATTTGTTTCATAAGTTTGACTCTATAGCCCTAAGTGTCCCTCCCCTTACTTGCCAACAAAAATTATAAAAAAACCACCAAAACAACAAAACCTAGCCATTGATTTTCAAAGAAATACTAAGTGACATGAGAGAGCCCTTTCTAAGCTGAGAAGCCTAGTACCCAGCTCTAAAGTTGGTTTGTAGGTTACCTCTGTCATTTTTTTTATCAGCTGAACAAATTTACAAAGTGCTAACATTTTGGCGTCCTTGTCGGGGATCGAAAGTAAACTCTTCCCTGAGAAAATAATGACTTAAAGCTCCAGACTTGATTCCCAAGGGTGACAATGAATCAAACACCTTATTGGCTCAGACTAAATTTACCCTGGTGGCTCCATTATAAAGAGACCAGTAGCATAAAGTAGTTTGAGTGAGAAATCACGGCTCCCAAGAGAATTCATACCAGGAGAAATCCAGACCCAAAAGCAGTAATCGTTGTGTCTGATAATGAGAAAATTGTACACAAAAGAAAAGAAAAGCCAATAAGCCCAGTTTTGTGTCTAGAAAGATATCTATCCTTGCCAAAAGATGGAGTGACAGGCATTGAAGACCTTGATTTTGATTTTAAATTTGAGCAAACTCTGTTCAGAACTAAATCTGAGTCTTGTTTGAACGAGATCATCTTTGATGAGAAGAGGTTCCAATATTTAATTTTAGCTACCTCTACTAAACCTCTTGTGATTCCTACTCGGAACCAACAACCACTTCAAGTTCTTACTGCAACCATGGAAGCTAGGTTTTCCATTCTTGTTCTACCTGCTCAGTTACATGATTTACCCTAGGAATATAATCAGAGGATTAAGTTGTATGATGTTGAAGGAAATGTGTTAGCCCAAAAACACTTAGTCTGGTTCAATGATTTTGTAGACCTAGAAGAAGTAGATTTTGAAGATGCAAAAATGAGGTTTATTGCACAAAGTCTTGCAGGAGAAGTCAGAAAATGGTTCAGAGCACTCCCACCAACAATTATCCTAAATTTTGAAGCCTTTGAAATGAGTTTTCTTTCAAAGTGGGGTGACAAGAAGAACCCCCTTCAATTGCTAACCCAATATAACAACATGAAATGGTCACCTGATGAAATTGTACATGAGTTTTCAGCTAGATTTATAAAAGTCTACTATTCAATTCATATTGAAGTAAAACATCCTCTGAGAGATGCTCAACTTAGATATGTTGATTCCTTTGAAAGTGATTTTTCTTTTTTGTTGAGGGAAAGAAGATCCACTCCACTAGATTATATGATGAGTGATGCAATAGAAGTTGAAGTAAATCTAATGGATTCATGAAATATCAAATATAATTATGACAGGGACATGAACAAGGTTCAATATAAGGCACAACCTTCAAACTCACAATCATCAGAAGAGAGGTTTGAGTTGATGATGAAGACAATGGAGAAACTCATGGATAAACTAATGGAGAGGATGTCTTTTGATAATAATCCTAACACTAGAGAATAGGTTGATGTTCCACCCAAGAATCATAGGAGATCAACAGTTCCACAAAGCAAACAAAGAGATCAGAGGAACCAAGGTGATCAACAAATAAGATCTCCTTTTCAAAATAATTATGTAAATGAGAATTTTGATGAAAAATTTGAAGACAATATGCATTGTTGTGATGGTGATGAAACAAAGGTGTTTTTAACTAAAGAAGAACATGATCATTTCATGGATGAAAATGAAATATTCATGCAGGAGAATGATGAAATGTTGTCAGTGGAAAAACAAGATTACCAGACAGGGCTGCAGAATGCCATCATGCAATTCTGAAAACAATATAATCTTCAAAACAAAAAGGTGTATGTGAATCCTCCAAAGGGAAATCCTACCAAAGAATCTCAAAATAATACACCTTCTTCAAGTCAGCCTAAGAAGGACTCTGTTTCAAAGGATGTTGTGGAGAAAGGAAAGAAGAAGGAAGAACCTCCAAATAAAGTACCTGGAATAAGAAAGGAGACAGTCATCAAAGAGGTAGAGAAAACATCTTCTTCCTTTAACTTTGAAAGTGAGATGGCCAAAATTAAAATCTTTTTTCCATTCAATGAGCCGGTAAAGAATAGTGAATATATAAATCATATCATCAAGATGCTCAAGATGGAAGAAACTTCTGATACTTTGAATATACAAGATTATCATCCTGCCATCTTGTTTGGCCCACATGTAGAGGAGAGCAGTGATGTTGATGAGGTCCCCCCTTTCTATGTTAGTCTGAAGATTCATGATATGACTTTGCATAATGCTATGTTGGATTCATGAGCATCCCATAATATGATGCCCAAGGTGGTCATGGACCAATTGGGTCTGGAAATTACAATGCCTTACAAAGATCTTTTCTCCTTTGATTCAAGGAAGGTGAAGTGCTTGGGCTTAATCAAATATCTGGTGGTATCTTTGTCTCAAATTCCAGCAAAAAATATGGCGATGTTTGTAGTGGTTGTTGATATCCTTCCTAAGTTTGGCATGTTTTTATCTAGGTCATGGGCTGCAAAGTTGAAAGGGATTTTGCAAATGGATATGTCATACGCCACTATCCCTATTTTTTGTCAATATAGGAGGTTGTACATGGAATTATTGTTAAAATACATGGTCAGTAACAAATCCCATCCAAACAAACATCCCATCTATTCTGTGGAAACTGAGATTGGATCCTCTATTTTATTTAATGATTTGAGTTTTGAAGAGAAGATGCCAGATGTTGATATGACTGCCAAAGACAAATCTGATCAACAAACTGAGAAAATTTCAAAACAACAAGACAATGCAGAGAATGAGATGTGGAACATGAGTTTTGATGGAGCTGGTAAAGAATAGTGAATATAGAAATCATATCATCAAGATTCTCAAGATGGAAGAAACTTCTTATACTTTGAATATACAATATGATCATCCTGACATCTTGTTTGGCCCATGTGTAGAGGAGAGTAGTGATGTTGATGAGGTCCCCCCTTTCTATGTTAGTTTGAAGATTCATGATATGAATTTTCATAATGCTATGTTGGATTTAGGAGCATCCCATAATATGATGCCCAAGGTGGTCATGGACCAATTGGGCCTGGAAATTACAAGGCCTTACAAAGATATTTTCTCCTTTGATTCAAGGAAGGTGAAGTGCTTGGGCCTAATCAAATATCTGGTGGTATCTTTGTCTCAAATTCTAGCAAAAAATATGGTCATGGATGTAGTGGTTGTTGATATCCCTCCTAAGTTTTACATGTTGTTATCTAGGTCATGGGCTACAAAGTTGAAAGGGACTTTGCAAATGGATATGTCATACACCACTATCCCTGTTTCCTGTCAATATAGGAGGTTGTACATGGAATTATTGTTCAAATACATGGTCAGTAACAAATCCCAACCAAACAAACATCCCATCTATTATGTGGAAATTGAGATTGGATCCTCTATTTTCTTTAGTGATTTGAGTTTTGAAGAGAAGATGTTATATATTGATATGTCTGCCAAAGACAAATCTGATCAGAAAACTAAGAAAATTTCAAAACAACAAGACAATGCAGAGAATGAGATGTGGAACATGAGTTTTGATGGAGCTGTCAGTAGAGAAGGAGCAGGAGATGGTGTGTAGATTAACCCCCCCAAACTGACCACAAAACTTAGTTCTTATAAGCTTGCTTTTGAGTGCACAAATAATATGGATGAATATGAGGCATTAGTATTGGGATTGAAGACTTTGAAACAAATGGGTGCTAGGATGATAGTTGTTCATGGAGATTATGAGTTGATCATAAATCAGGTGAAGGGAATATATAAATAAAAGCACCCCAGATTAAGAGCATATAGGAATATAGTTCTTGACCTTCTTGAAGAATTTTCAAAATATAGTCTCTCAGCGATTCTAAGGGGTCAGAATCAGAATGTTGATGCTCTAGCTACTTCAGCCTCATTTTTCAAAAATCCAATTTTTCCTAACAGGGGATATGAGATTGAGGTCAAGCATAGACCAATAGTGCCTGATAATATTAAGTACTGGTAGGTTTTTGAATATGATAAACAAATAGAAAGCTTATTAAGATGGATGGTGAATTTGCAAATTTGAATATTGATGAGGAATATTGTGGTGAAGAAGAAGATGCAACTGTGTTCGCAAATGATGGCTATTTCAAGAATCAAATTGCTGGTAAGGATATCATGCAACTAAAAATAACATCATTCCTAAAGGCCTGGTTCCATTAGAAAAACTCTTTGATAACAATGATGTGGCCAGGAGCCCTAAAATTACTGCAAATGAAGGAGATGTTGAAGATTGCAACATTGGGACTCAGGAGGATCCCAAGATCATCAAGTTATCCAAGACACTCAGCCTAGAGGTCAAGCAAAGGTATCTCAATTTAATGAAAGAGTTTCCTGATGTTTTTTCCTAGAGTTATGAATATCTAAACGTTTATGATACAAAGGTGATTCAACATGTGATTCCAATCAAAGAGGATCATAAACCTTTCAAACATAAATTAAGAAGAATTAACCCTTTGATGCTTCCATTAATTGAAAAAGAGATAAAGAAGTTATTTGAAGCCAAGATCATAGTGTCTTTGAGATTTTCTAAATGGGTGGAAAATCTGGTACATGTCAGAAAGAAGAGTGGAGAGATCAGATTATGTGTAGACTTTAGAAATATAAACAGGGTATCTCTCAAGGACAATTACCCACTGCCTAAGATGGATCACATTCTACAGAAAGTGGTTGTTTCTCAAAAAATATCAACGTTGGATGGTTTCTTTGGGTACAATCAAATCATGGTACACCCTGATGATCAGGAAAAAACCGCCTTTACAACACCATGGGGCACCTTCATGTATGCCAAAATGTATTTTGGGATCATGAATGCAGGAGAAAATTTCCAAAGAACTATGGATATAGCCTTTGATGATGAGAAAGACAAATTTATTGTTATTTACTTAGATTATATCACTGTGTATTTAGTTTCTGATGAAGAACATCTTAAACATCTAAGAAGGGATTTTCAAAAATGTAGGAAGTTTGGCATTTCATTGAACCCCAAGAAGTCTAATTTTGGCATGGAAGAGGGGAAGTTTCTTGGGAACATTATTTCAAAGGAGGGAATAAAGATAGATCCTAGCAAAGTTGAGGGAATCCTTAAAATTGGAACACCTAGAAGTAAGAAAGAAGTGCAATCTTTCCTGGGGAAAGTAAATTTTTTGAGAAGATTCATCCCTAACCTGGCTGAAATCATAAATGATATCACTAACATGCTTAAGAAAGGGAGTGAGATAAAGTGGACCCCTGAAGCCAAAAAATCCTTTGAAGTTATTAAAGTGGCATTGACCAAAGCTCCAATGTTGGCCAGTCCCAATTTTGCAAAAGACTTTATTGTTTTCTTTTGCCTCAGAGCACACCATTACTGGTGTTTTATTACAAAAATATGAACATAATTTTGAGAGGCCTATAGAATACTATAGTAGGACATTGAGGGATTCCCCATTAAAGTATGATATCATGGAAAAGCAGGCATATGCACTGGTCAAGGCCCTAAATGAATTTAGATTTTATTTTCTTCATTCTCATATCATTGCTTATGTGCCCAACAATTCTATGAAGGAAATTTTAACTCGGCCTGATCCTAAGGGAAAAAGGGGCAAGTGGATAGTTGTGTTGTTGGAATATTACCTTGAGATAAAACATACCAAGTTGATCAAGGGCCATGGAATTGAAAAGCTGATGGCACAAATAAATTGTGATCTCTTGGGAATTAATCTCATTGTTGATTTGTCAGCAGATTCAGAAGAAGAAAAGGTCCCTCAGGTATCTCAAAAATTCCTTGACTCCTCATGGTATGTTGATATTATTTATGTTTTGAGAAATTTGCAGGCTCCTCCCGAATTGAGCAAAACCAAGGCCATGTTTTTGAATCTAAAAGAAACAAATTTCTGTATTTTAAATCAATCTATGTATTGGAAGGATCCAAGAGGAATCTTGATGAGTTGTCTGCTGGAGGAAGAAGTAGAAAAAACCATCATAGATTTTCATAAAGGTGATTGTGGAGGGAACCATTATTGGAAAACTATTGTGCACAAGATACTGAGGGCTGGTTTCTATTGGCCTAGCATTTTTTCTGATGTTTACAAAGAAGTTTCAAGCTGTCATGAACGCCAAATTTTTGATGGGAAGAGAAAACTGCAACCTTTTCCCTTGAAGCCTATCTCTATTGAAGCACCTTTTAAACAATGGGGCCTTGATTTCATAGGATAAATTCATCCACAGTCCTCATCTCAGCATAAGTGGATACTGACAACCATAGATTACTTCACCAAGTGGATTGAAGTAGTTCCCACCAGGAAAGCCACAAATACTGCTATCATTCGGTTTTTGGAGAACAATATTTTTTCTAGGTTTGGTTGTCCAATAAAAATCATTACAGACAATGCAACAACATTTAAGTCCAAAAATATGGAAAAAAATTGCAATGATTACAATATAACTCTTGGACATTCCACAACTTATTACCCTCAAGGTAATGGGTCGGTTGAGTCATCCAATAAAAGTTTGACCTGAATTATCAAGAAGTTGTTGCAAGATAACAAAAAGGCTTGGCACAAAAGTCTCATCCATGCACTATGGGCTGACATGATCACTACTAAAAGGTCTATTTCTACTTCACCCTTCTAGATTGTGTATGGCACAGAAGCAGTTTTTCCTACTTCATTAGGATTTCTAGTGATGAGATTTCTATAGGAGCAAGATGTTGAACCAGATGCCACTCAAAGGAGGACAAATGAACTAATCAATGTCCAACAAATAAGAGAGAAAGCCTTCAACAACTCTCAAATGCACCAAGACGAGATTAAAAAGTATTTTGATAGGCATACTAAGGAAGATGATTTCAAAGTGGGGGATTTGGTGTTGAGATGGGATGCCTAGAATGAAGACATAGGAAAGCATGGGAAATTTGACCATATGTGGTTGGGACCTTTCAAAATTGTGGCATACCATGGAAATAATGCCTATATGCTACAAGAACATAATGGAGATCGCGTTGGTGGAGGACCTGCGAATGGCAGGTTTCTCAAGAATTATCTCACTTAACGTAATTTTCACCCTTTCCATTCATTATATACAACCATTTTGGTTTTTCAGTTGAAGCAATATAAATCAAATCAATAGAAATTGAAGCTCGAAGCGAAGGCCCTAAGTTATGCTGAGTATAATTTGAGTTATGTGAACAAAATTTTGAGAATAAGATGTTGGTCGATTTGGTTGCATGAGTGGAATAAATCCCAATAGGTAGGCACTTGGTCTGTCATTATTTGTTACCTTGCTAGGAGGATAGCATCCCCAGTTGGATCTCATGTTAGTCACCACTAAATGTTTTTGTGTGAAATCAAGATTTCAGGACCTAGCGAGACACTAAATTGGTTTGGAAGCCTGATAAACCAAGGAAGGGGATAAATATGGTAGGAAGAGGCTAAATATGGTGGGTGAGATAAGGTGATGGGACCCGATATGTCACAGATTGCAAGCTCTCCATATCGACGGTCAAGGATCATTTCAGGGGGAGAAGCTGCACAGAGGATAATTTTGGAAAGCGGGCTGAAATTTAAACCGTGGTTTTTGTTCGAGGAGATGTGGCACCGCTAGGTGCATTTCAGGGAGAAAATCGGGTTTCTCCAAACCACTTCCTCCCACCCCCAAAATTTGGAAAAGTATAAAGGGGCATTTTGTTAGTTATTTTATTATTTTTCGAACACTGGACCGTTTGAAACTTGGCTTGACCACCCTCGTTCAACTGCATCTCAATAGTACACCAATTGCACACCATTTCCGCTCATTTCCAGGTGTTTTTCATCACAGCCATGGATCCTATCATAACTTCAGTAACAAAGCAAGACACTGGGGCGAATGAAGAAGCCCTAATTGACTGAGATTCATACGTCTTTGATACCAAAATCACCATTTCTCCCATCTCTGTGTCTAGAAGGAACCTGTCTGATAATGTAGGAAGATGTTTACCTTTCCTTGAAGCAGTCCATGCCACCATAGTCCCTTATGTTGTCGAAATCACTTTCTCTTTTCCTGAATTCATAAGTTGGTGCACCAAACAGTATTCACATGAAGAAAGAGTCGTCATAAATAAATAAGGGTCTGAGGTCATGTGTAGGGTAGTGAGTTTGTCAATTTGAGATTCCCTCGGTATACCAAAGTCTTTCTCTGTAGTGTCTGAACCTTTTAATGAAGAAAAGATAATTAGGGTGTACAAAGAATGTCCATCAGAAGTTTGAGATCTATTTTTACAGATAATTGTCAAACCAAAACATTTTTCAGAGAGTATGTCTTTGCCAATGAATGTGAGTATAATGGTTATTGAAGTTCAATGGGTCTGTTCCCTTTTGAATCAAGTATTAGTTCTAGATAATGACAAACATGTGGTCCAATTCATGCTCACTTGCCTATTGGTATTTTTCAAGTTAGAGTCTGGTCTGTCAGTCCGCATCAGTTTTGATCAATTCATAGCTGAAAATATCCATAAACAACTAGTGAATTTTCTCTCTCTAAGGCATTTCAGATATTACACCTATTTGCTGAATATTTTCTTGGAAACCAATAAGAGAGAATTTCCTAAAGCATCATTTATATCAACATAAAGTAAAAGGATCACATTGCTCATTTTCATCAACAAAGTCATGTCCATAGTTTACAACTTGATTTTCAACACCAGCCTACCTAGAGTTTTGGATGACATGAGAAGATATCTACAACCAAATCCTGAGAACAAGGTGGGTGATTGGGGACTATTCATGCACTCAACAGTAATATAGGTTTATGGTTTTCATGAATCCCCCTATCTATTGCCTATTTTTCTGACCCCCTGATTCTTTTCCCTTGAATTCATCAGACAGAGAATTATATCTGAGATAGTGATCCATATTTTTTTTTGGGGCACGAAATGAGATTGGAGATATAATAAAGAAATGCACAGAGATATCACAGATATTCAATAATATAATAGAAATGTATCAGAGATGCAACCATAAACACAAATATACAGTAACACGCGATTTATATTAATGAAAGAAATGTACAGAGACTGTAAAAATACAGAGTGAAAGACTCGCTAGAATGGTGGCAGCTTATCTCTGAGAAGAGAAGTGACAGTTACTCGCATTCGCAAGAAGATGATTACAATGAAGCTCTGAAGGCCTTTTTACAATAATAAGGAATTCCAAAAACCCTAGGCATCCAAAAACCTAACCCTAGGAGATGAAACACCAAAATTCACGTGGGCCCCGTTTGGGTAAGTTAGTACATCAACTTCTTCGAGTCGTAACTTTTGCATACAATCTCCATTTTAGGTGTGTAATAGCTCGTTGGAAAGGTATTGTCGAGGATATTCATTTTGGGGGCTTATTCATTCCTTTGAATATCATTTATAACCTTGATCTAAAAAAACCTTCATTTAGGCCCTCAAAATGGCCCCGGAAGTTAAAACCTGCTAAAAATAGTAAATTGCCAAAATTGCCAGAAAATTGTTTTGAGCCAGTTGGAAAAGGTGGGTGGCCACCAATATCCACCTGGATCAATCCTCCCTCCTTAGGAAGCAAGGGTATCCATTGATTTGAGTTCTCGGGGGAGAGGGAAAAGCGTTTGTTGAATCTGCATCTTGGTGAGCTGCTTGTCTTGTTGGAGACGTCGCGCAACTCAGTTTGTGGAAGTCTGTCACGAACATGTTGAGGTTGAGGCTATTCAAAAATTTTATATACATGAGAGGACGGTGTGTAGAAGGAATCTTTGCGCTTTGCTGCAACCTTGTCGATCTGCTTCTGTTGGATAGAAGGTGCTTGGGGAAAGGCTGTAGTGGTTGCAGTGTCCTTTTGTTCTCCTTTTGAACAAATTGTGAAGAAGCTGAATTTTGCAGTATGAGATACTACCTTAAGACACTTTTTAGGTGGAATAGTATTCGGAACTACCTCTAGTATTCTGTAGAGATGACCCCCCAAAGTAACAATGACACTACGGGGTCGAGACTCATAAACATCATGGTGTCTCCACATATATGGTTGGCCCAAGAGCACATCATAGACATCCAGTGGGGAAACATCACATAATACCTCATCCTTAAAGGGTTGGATGTCGTATGATAATCGACACTGTTGGTTGACACGAAGATCTCATCCTTGGCGAAGCCACCCGATGTTGTATGGTTGTGGGTGTGGTGTTGTCGACAATCCCAACTGTTTGACGACCTCTGCTGAGATGAGGTTCTTCTGGCTTCCACTATCAACAATAAAATGCATCGGGGTCCCCTTCACCCACATCTGTGAATGAAAAAGGAACTCCCCCTCTTCAGGATCTGTTGGTTCTTCTGGTTGAATTTTTGTGGTCACGACAATAGCAGTGGGGTCCATGTCAATGATTTTTCCTTTACCATTATTTTCAGAATTAGATTCTGAATCAAGGTTCGGCTCTTTGTCTTTGATCTCGGCCATCAATGACTGTTTTGAGCGACATTCATCGGTGTTGTGCCAGGGGATTTTATGGAACTCGTGCCATTTTCCAGTGTCCTTCTTTATCTTCCCATGACCCTTCTTTTCCCGTGTCTTGGACTGGTTTTTAGGAGACTGTTTGTTAGGGTTGTCTTTGTCATACTTTGGTTGTTGTGGATTTGTAGACTCGAATTCCCATTTGTTCTGGTGCTTAAATTTTTGTTCAGTTTTAACAACATATCGATAAGTAGCATCGAGTGATGAGATGTCTAGAAAATCCATTTCAGTCTGGATGTATCTGTTTAGAGCCCCACGATATTTCAGAACCAAATGTCGCTCGGAGTCTTTGATACCCAACTTGGTGCACAAGGTATGGAAGGTATTGGTGAACTCCAGAACTGCTTGGCTCCTCTCTTGTCACAGTGTGGTCCATCTCATGTACTGGTCCTCATAGTTTCCAACAGGGTAATACTGTTCCTTTACCGCGTCCACAAAAAAATCCCAAGTGGGATCGACCCCATATATTCCAGACTCCTTTGTGGAACTTTTCTCCCAGTAAGTTTCCCACCAATGTTTGACATGAGGGAGAGCTTTGAGGAGTGCGAAGGTGATCTTTTCTTTGTCGAAAAAATTGTGAAAAGAGAAATAACCTTCTAGCAGAGTTAACCATTTTTCTAGGGCTTTTGCATCTATCTGTCCTTCAAATACAGGAATATCAAAATTAACTTATACCTTGAAAGGTGAGGTTCCTCCAAAGTGGCCGCTTGATGAAGATGCGCCTAATGCTATCAGCACACGTTTAAGTATGTGGACAAAATTCTCCATCATTTTGTCCCTCTCTCGCGTGAGAGCTTGCTCAAGCAATAGATTGATAGGATCGTCTGCTCTATCATTTTTCTTTTCTTTCGCCATTGAGGGTTCTTGGGTGTGCGAGAGCGATTGTCTTCAAGAGAGACAAGCTTGAGACCCAACTTGCTTGACTTGCACCTCGTCGGGGACATGCACTGAAAAAATGATCAAGAGCAGCCTGCTCTGATACCACTTATCCGGATTATTTTCGGCACGAAATGAGATCGGAGATATAATAAAGAAATGCATAGAGATATCGCAGATATTCAATAATATAACAGAAATATATCAGAGATGCAACCATAAACATAGATATACAGTAATACATGATTTCTATTTATGAAATAAATGTACAAAGACTGTAAAAATACAGAGTGAAAGACTCGCTACAATGGTGGCAGCTTATCTCTGAGAAGAGATGTGACGGTTACTCGCATTCGCAAGAAGATGATTACAATGAGGCTCTGAAGGAATTTTTACAATAAGCAGGAATGCCAAAAACCCTAGGCAGCCAAAAACCTAACCCTAGGATATGAAACGCCAAAAGTCATGTGGGCCCTGTTTGGGTAAGTTAGTACATCAACTTCTCGGGGTCATAAATTTTGCATACGATCTCCGTTTTAGGTGTGTAATAGATCGTTGGAAAGATATCATCGATGAGATTGATTTTGGGGGATAAATAATGCCTTTCAATATAATTGAGAACCTTGATCTCTAAAATCCTTCATTTAGGCCCTCAAAATGGCCCTGGAAGTTAAAACCTGCTAAAAATAGTAAATTGCCAAAATTGCCAGAAAATTGTTTTGAGCCAATTGGAAAAGGTGGGTGGCCACTGATATCCACCTGGATTAGATAGATCATTTCTGGAAATTGTTCAAGGCATCCAACCTCAAATTCCCTTTTATTATTGGCCCTTTCATTATCAAAACTAGATCATATTTATCTTAGATTCAAGCAAAGCTCAAGGAGTTTGGTTTTGCATAGCTACAAAGAAGAAGATATGATCCACACAAAATCATATCCAATATAATATTTATGAAAAAACATGCCCCTTATGAGCATGAGCATGTTGAGGGTTTTGATAAGATGGAAAACCTAGAAGTTTGTGCTGGTATGGAAGCAATCTTGCAACCAACTCAAACACAACACGTGGAGGCAACCCTACAACAAATTCAAACACAACAAGCTCCTCATAAATGGATATTCAAAGTTCCTAAGATGAGTGTTTACAAAAAGAGAAGTATTTTTGCGGCCATGGGAACCAGTGATCAACATGATGCTCCTAAGAAGATGAAGATTACACAGTCCCCACAGATAGTGGATTTAGAGGAGGAAGAGCCTAGAGAACAAGTAAATCTAGATATGGTGGAAAGTGGCACTAGAACTATAGAGGTGGAAAAGGGAAGAAAACTCCAAAGTGAAGGTATCTCAAGAACCTTTAGCAGCAAGAAACAAGTCTTTGATAAAACATCTGAGGAAACTTATAAATATAAAGAAGATTTGGAAAAAAACGTTTGTTGAGAAGGGAAACATAGCTCTAGGTGAGATGAGGGATTTGGTCCCTGAAGTATTGAAGTTTCCATGAAAATATTCTAATGGTGGTGATCTGAGTTTTGTCTCCTCTCTTTGTATGTATTTCCTTTATTTATGATTTCATTTTCACTGTCTTATGTTTAAATTGGATAGTCAAAGGCCTAGAATTCATCTTGTGATGTTCTCGGCTGAAGAAATTTAAAATGTGTTAAGCTCTGCTTAACTAATTCAGAATTCATTTATTTAATGCTCTGATGGAGTTATATGTTTTCTTTTCTTCCCACACTCTGCAAATTTACAATTTATAACTCAGATTTATAGCCTCATTTAGCCTTTATCCTCTAGAGATTTCTACTGACTAGTCAGTGCTAAAATTTGTTTCAGAAGTTTGACTCCATAGCCCTAAGTGTCCCTCCCCTTACTTGCCAGCAAAAATTATAAAAAAAAACCCCAAAACAAAAAAACCTAGCCATTGATTGTCAAATAAATACCAAGTGACAGGAGAGATCCCTCTCTAAGCTGAGCAGGCTAGTACCCAACTCTAAAGTTGGTTTGTAGGTTACCTCTGTCGTTTTTTTTATCATCCAAACAAATTTATAGAGTGTTAACACATTCCATACCCGTACATCGAAACTTTGAGACTCGTACATGCACTCATTTTGCACCCGTACATGCAATCGTTCTAACCATCTGCTACATTTTCCTAATTAAATTTCTTATTAAATTCTCATACATGCCCCCATACATGCACTCGTTCCAACCATCCGCTACAATCCGTTGTAGACCCAACAATAAGAACTTGTTTTGAAGGACTAATTAGAAGAAAAGAAAAAAGTCGATCACTTGCAACAAAGTTAAATTATGTAAAAAAGAAAGAATTTTTTGGTCCACACAAAACTAAAACTGTGATCAACACAATATCGATTGCTATAGTCCCAAACAAGAACTAATAAAATGTTTAATAAAAAACTATTTTTTAGTAAAGAAAAATAACATCTATGTTCATTAAACACTAAAATGAAATTTAAATTTATAATTTAAAAATATATAAAACAATAAAAACTAAAACTTCAAACAAATGATATAATTATTATTTTAGAAGGTCAACAACAAACTTAAACTATGTAAATATAATTTTGTCAACTATTATTATGTTTGGAATCTATAAGGAAACTATGTAAATGAAATTTTGTCAACTCTTATTATGTTTATATTTGGAATCTATAAGGAGATATGCATTAAAGACCTTAAATAGTCATTGGATTATGCCCATCAATGTTTAGCATGAAATGTGCGATCGTTGTGAATCGTATTAGTTTTTTATACAAATATTTTGGAATCCATTTTAATAACAACTTCAATTGGAATTATAGTAGTAAGAAAAGGATAAATGGAGGGTGGAAAGATTATTTTTACCTTGAAAATAATTGTAAATCAAACAACCTTTATCTTTAGGATAAAAAGAAACTCCTATTTGAAAATTTCGCTACTCCTATTATCTTATATGGTTTTGAAATTTTGGACTACAACAATTCAAGAGAATTATGGAGAAAGATAGAGAAAATCCAAAAGCATTTTATAATTTAGAATGTTAAAATTAAAGGCAATACACCCTATCATATCCTTCTCATAGAAGCAAGTCTTTCCCTCATTGAGATCATGACTATGACTAGGTAACTGATGTGCAATAACAAGATAAACAATATGGAAGACAAGAGGCTTCCTACCTGAAACTCAAATAGGGTTGGCATAAATATGTTAGGTCTTGGATAAACCATTGGGATCTTGAGGAAAAGATCACTTATAGAATAATAATAATAATAATACATCTAAGTTAAGGAGAAATTGTGGTGCGATAAAGAATTAGAGGATAGAGAAAATTAAAATACTATAAGGAGGTGATCAACCCTAATTTGGAAGATCAAAAGTATCTTTATATTTTAATTAGTAATCATCATCATCATCATCAAATTTTAAGGTCATGGCCAATCCAAACACAAAATTGGTGTATCGGACCCCTTTTTTGTGGGACAAGGGACCCCCTCCCCACAGTGATTTGTCTGCTAAAGTCTCTAGATGATCCAAGTGGATATTGGTGGCAACCCACCTGTTCCAACTAGCTTCTTTTTTTAGTTTTTAGTTCAACACGTTCTTATGTACTTATTTGTAATTATGGGTTCTACACTTTTGGGGTTGTCTGGAGCCCTACACATCTTCCAGGTGGATACTGGTGGCCTCCCACCTAATCCAACTAGTTTATTCTGTATGTTTTCATGTCAACACATCTTGTTGTACTTCCACGGTCGTTTTGGGGCCCTAAACAATGTCATTTTTTATCGTCACAGTCGAACTATAGACATAGTCAGACTTTGATGGTGTAATGCGTAGTTATTGAAAATATATTTCCAACAGGATATCACACACCTAAAACAAAGATCGTATGCAAACGTTATGACCTCGGTAATTTAATGTACTAACTTACCCAAACAAGGCCCACATGGCTTTTGGCGTTTCATCTCCTAGGGTTAGGTTTTTGGATGTCTAGGGTTTTGGAATTCCTATTTAACATAAAAAGGCCTTTAGAGCCTCATTCTAATCATCTTCTTGCAAATGAGTGTAGTTGTCACATCTCTTATCAAAGATAAATATGGAACCATTCTAGCAAGTCTTGCACTCTATATTTTTACAGTCTCTTTACAATTATTTCATTAATAGAAATAAAGTATTGTTGTATTTATTTGTTTCTGGAAATTTTCATTTCATTCTGAACATAATCTGGATTAGCGGTATCAGAGCAGGCTGCTCTTGATCATTTTTCAGTGCATGTCCCCAATGAGGTCCGCGTATAGCCAGTTGGGTCTTGAGTTTTTCTATCTTGAGGACAATCACTCTCACACACCCAAGAAACTCTTGATTGCAGTAGAAAAGAAAGACGATGGAGCAGAAGATTCTATTAACATGTTACTTGAGCAAGCTCTCGCGCGATAGAGGGATGAAGTGATGGATAATTTTGCACACATTCTTCAACGAATTCCGATAGCAACAAGCGCATCTTCATAAAGAAGACATTTTGGAGGAACCTCTCCCTTCAAAGTACAAGTTAATTTTGATATTCCCATATTTGAAGGTCGGATAGATGCAGATGTCATAGAAAAATGGTTAAATCTATTAGAAGGTTATTTCTTTGTTCAAAATTTTTCTGACAGGGAAAATATCACCTTCGCACTCCTCAAGGCTCTCCCCCATGTCAAACATTGGTGGGAAATTTACTGAGAGAAAAGTTCCAGAGAGGAATTTGGAATCTATGGGGTCGAGCCCACCTAGGATTTTTTTTTTTGGATGCGGTCAAAGAACAATACTATCCTGTTGATAACTATGAAGGCCAGTACATGAGATGGACCACACTGTGGCAAGAGAATATCCAAATAGTGTCGGAGTTCACAAATACTTTCCATACCTTGCGCACCAAGCTGGGTATTAAGGACTCTGAGTGACATCTAGTTCTTAAATATCATGGGGCTCTGCATAGGTACATCCAAACCAAAATGGATTTACTAAACATCTCATCGTTGGGAGCTTCCTATAGATATGCTATAAAAATCGAGCATAAATTTAGGCACCAGAACAAATGGGAATTTGGCTCTGCAAATTTGCAACAACCAAAGCACGATAAAGACATCCCTAACCAACAACCCCTAGACAACCAATCCAAGACATAGGAAAAAAAGGGTAAAGGGAAGCCGAAGAATGACATTGGGAAGTGGTGTGACTTCCACAAAATCCCCTGGCACAACACTGATGAATGTCGCTCGAAACAGTCATTGGTGGTCAAGGTCAAAGAAATAGAGTCGAACCCTAATTCAGAATTCGATCTAGAAAATATTGAAAAAAAACAGATCATTGACGCAGACCCCACTTCCACTATCGTGACCGCATCAATTCGACCAGAAGAATCAATATATCTTGAAGAGGGGGAGTGCCTCTTCCATTCACAGATGTGGGTGAATGGGATCCCGTTTCATTTCATTGTTGATAAAGGCATCCAAAAGAAACTCATCTTAGCTAAGGTCATCAAACAGTTGGGTTTGTCGACAACACCACACCCACAGTCATACAACATCGGGTGGCTTCACGAGGGACGGGTTCTCTTTGTCAACCAGAAGTTTCACCTATCCTATGGTAGCCAACCCTTCAAGGATGAGGTAATGTGTGATGTTTCCCCTCTTGATGTCTGTGATGTGGTTTTGGGACAACCATATATGTGGAGACATCATGTTGTCTATGAGTATAGACCTCGTAGTGTCATTATTACTTTGGGAGGTCAGATCTACCAGATACCAAAGGTAGTTCTGACTACTGCTCCACCAAAACAATGCCACAAGGTAATCTCTCATACTGCAAAATTCATCCTCTTCATAGTCTATTCAAAGGATGCACAGAACACAGCTACAACCATTGTAGCCTCAACACCTTCTATCCATCAAAAACAGATTGTCAAAGAGAAAGAAGATATTGTTTCTTCACCTACAATGGTGCCTACACAACACCCCATCAAACCCAGAGACAATAGGTCGGTGGATTATATTCAACCCTACCAGCAACAAGTTTGTGATAGTCTTCCACAAACCAAGCATCACAACTTATCCAACAAAGCACACAACTCACCAAGATTTAGATTCAGAAAATTCTTTCCCCTCTTCCCTGGGCACTCAACGCAATGGAGACCATTGCTTCCTAAGGGGGGAGGATTGATCCAGGTGGATATTGGTGGCCACCCACCTGTTCCAACTGGCTCCTTTTGCTAATTTTTAGTTCAACACGTTCTTATGTACTTCTTTGTAATTGTGGGTTCTTCACTTCTGAGGCTGTCTAGAGCCCTACACATATTCCAGGTGGATACTGGTGGCCTCCCACCTAATACAACTGGTTTATTCTGTATGTTTTCATGTCATCACATCTTGTTGTACTTTCAGGTCCGTTTTGGGGCTCTAAATAGTGTTATTTTGTCTTTCCACAGTAAAACTGTAGATTAAGTCAAAGTTTGATGGTGTAATGCATAGTTCTTGAAAATTCCTTTCCAATGGGCTATCACACACCTAAAATGGAGATCGTATGAAAAAGTTACGACCTAAAGAAGTTAATGTACTAACTTATCCCAATGGGGCCCACATGACTTTTGGTGTTTCATCTCCTAGGGTTAGGTTTTTGGATGTCTAAGGTTTTGGCATTCCTATTTAACATAAAAATGCCTTCAGAGCCTCATTGTAATCATCTTCTTGCGAATGATCGTAGCCTTCACATATATTCTCAGAGATAAAGATGCCAGCATTCTAGTGAGTCTTGCACTCTGTATTTTTACAGTGTCTTTACAATTCTTTCATTAATAGAAATCAAGTATTGTTGTATTTCTCTGTTTCTGGAAATTTTCATTTAATTCCGAACATAATCTAGATCAACATAGGTGTACATACCCTACCCCCTGTAAAGAATAAAATCAACATTTCTAAAATAAGAACAAACTCTCATGAGTTTCATAATGAAACATCATAAAAAATTGTGTCATCTGTGGTACATGTTATCGCACAATTTGTACTTTTCCCAAAGCCCAAGGAAGGTAAGGGACATTGGTGTAACAATGGGATGTCCTATCATTGTCACCTCAATAGGAAATCCATTTATTTTAGGAGTAGGAACTAGGAAGAAACTACCCCAAGGGAGGCCTCCCCAGTGACCTAAAGGGATGGTGAACTAAGGAAAATATAAAGGTACCCCCCTCTCACTAGTCACTCAATTCAAAGGATATCACAAGGTTTATGTCTCAAGGGGATGAAGAAAATGTAAAACATGAAGTGTACATGCCCGGAACAAGACAACAAACATATATATGGAAATTTTAAGTACAAAATGATGTTAATGCTTCAAAAATATAGTAAACCAATGAAATGTATGCTAGCTGATATGCAAGTGCAACAATTAATGAGTTTACAATAGAAATGAAAAATATGTAACAACTACAAGAATACTCTTTAGAAAATTCTTTTAAATAAAATGAAAATATAGCATTTATCACTTATAATGATGACATATTGTCATAAACAAAATCTGAAGTGCTTAGCTAGCAATAAGAATTGAATATGCATAATTTTTTTTACTCTACTAAGGCTGTAGAAAATAATTATAACAACAATGATAAAGTTAGTTTTCTAGGCTAGGTTAGTGTTAGCTTTAGTTAGTAAAGGCTATAAGGTTTAAGGTTTGAGTGTTGGTTTGATTTCTCAAGGAGATGGAGCTTGTATATTAGTGCCTTGTGGGGGGTAATGGAATTGGAAGGTGGCATCTTCTACTTGAGGCTAATAACAATAATGATGTTGCTAAATATAAGAGAGAATGGTCATAGGAAGAGTAGCACTTTAAGTCTTCCTAGGATCCAAACTTTTAGAAGAGGGCTAATAGGGTGTAGGCTCTTCTAGGCCCTAAAGCCTTCTTCTTCTTAGACTTCTTTGAAAGAATTAAATTTATAAGAAACCACAATTAATCAATGCCTCTAAAGTACTATCACTTTAGGAATTTAGAGGCTTGACAATGATTAGATCAACCTAGTAAATCTTAGCAAATGAAAAACAAAGAAGTATCACCTTAAGTTCTTTGTTTCTAGGGTTTATCTAGCATGCAATTTCATAATCTTTACCATGAGCAAGTAAACCATACCATAACCATTCAAATAAAATGACAAGAGAAAATTTACTTAATTCCACCAAGAATAATCATGCCAAACAACACTATATTTCCAAAAACACTTCACCAATTTTGATCCAAGTTGCAAAAAATAACCTCCAAGAGAAGTGTGTCTCACAATTTCAGCCAAGTACTCCCAAGAAGGGCACGAATTTCAGTCCTCTAATATACGAAGTGTGAGTTATGATAAACAATGAAAGTTACTTTATGTTTATTTATACAAAACTTTGACCTTTAATTAACTTAGATAAAAAAATACAAGGCCAACCCGGAACATTTTCTTCTAAAATCAAATATTGACAAAATTACATGAATAAATCCTAGTAGGGAGATGCCATACCCTTTCTAGGATGACGTTGAGATCCAATGGGGGACGTCCAACCCTAATAAGTGGAACGTTGGCCCTTCCAAGGCCTAATCACAACATCAACTGCCAAATGTTGTGCCAATCATCCTTCTTTCACCAGGACATCATCTCCATGAAACCCTATCCCCCCAAATGATGATGTCATGGGCTAGGTGGGTGGTCTCTAGGCCTCCTAAGGCCATCATCCAAGTGAAGAGAGGTGGAACTCGTTTTTCTAGGCTTTCCAGAGTGCATCCAAATGCAACGCCTTTCTTCTTCAATGTGCAAATCAATCACCCATGTCATGCCCAAGGCTTGGGGTTTCAACGTCCATCCATGGGATTTAGTCCCTCATGAAGGTTCAAACTGGTCATCTCCTCATGAATACTTGTCCACTGGGAAAAGTCCTGCAAAGACAACAAGTATGCCCTCCATGGGTCCATAAGTAACAAGTATCATGGGAAGTAAATCACATCTAATAATCAAAGCACCCGAACCCAAACAAATGCTCAAATACATTATACAAATTGCAAAATTTAGGTTTGTAAAAGGGTCTCAAGATGTCCTATTGGGTCAATAACCCCTAGGTTTAGGGTGTTTCCTAGGTGGAACCAATCCTACTCATGTGTGCATGTGATATGATGTGGGGTAAACTATTGGGCATGGGGTTCATGACATACAAGGGTTTGCATTGTCTTACCTATGGATGCCTTTGTATAGGGTGAGAGTTCCTATGTGCATGATGCAAATCCTTCCAAGCCAACTTATTGCCATTTTCTTAATATTTTTCTTTTTTATTCTTTTATGTTTCAAGGAACTAGGTGGAGGCCATTATCTTGGCTTGCTGTCTAGGTATGACAATGTCATTCACAAATACTTTGTGTAAATGAGAAGGTTGGTTGGTGATGAGACCCCCTTTCCCTCAATCATAAAATCAAGAGCCACTACCCTGGTTTGGTGACCAGATGATGGTAGTGTCATACTTCTAAGAACCCATGATCATGATACGTCGGCTCATGATGAGACCTCTTATCCCCCAACTAAAACCCCGAGTGATTATATTTGCAGGTCCCCTATTTATTGTGGAGAAGTGTTTCACTACTTTCTCAGGGATCCTTGGGCGAAGCATCTCAAAGGTGAATTATAGGCTTTTGTCTTTTCCCTGCTACTTTAACCCTCTGGGCCTTTAGCCCCTTCTTCCCATGAGGTAAGGTACAATCCCTTCTTGGTTCAGTGCACCCAAAATTCCCAAAAGGTGAGGAGGTGAAAAGGGTAGAGCATGGAAAGTGACAAGTATGGTGAGGGACAAACGATGAATATTCAAGGAACCATCTAGTGGCAACCTATTCCTAAGGGAATCCAACTTACTAGGGAACCATGTCACCCTCCCCAGGTTTAAACAAGGTAAGGATCATACATTCCAAGAAAACATTTTAAAATCAATAAAGATTCATTGCAACATATTCAAGTGCTTCAAATATTAGAGTGATACATACCATGATACCTGGACTCATTGCCTCATGGAGCAAGACCCATTATCTTCTGGGACTGGGCTGGTGTGGTGGACATTGTTATTGGTTATATGTAGAATGCATCAAGGAAAAGAGGGGCCCTTCGAGGCTATGCTTTGTCCATGTGGCTCTCAACACTCCATGTTCACAACCTGTGGGCCTCGAGACATAATATCCTTAGTTACCCCTAGGCTAGGGGGTAACATTACCTGGCTTCATTCCATAAAAATTTGATGACAAACCATTTCCATTTCAAATGGAAGTCAAAAGAGACATTATGTGATCTTGAAATGGCATGAATTCATTGTGTCATACCCAAAATTTTTGAAGAAAGTGTTTATGGTGATAAAGTTCTTTGTAGTGCAACCACCATGCTTTTTTCATACAATGACATGTGCTCTCATCTTAGTTATTGACTCGTACGTGCATGATTTTAAATTTAATTTCACTCCTTTCATTGGCCTCTACGCTTAACAATTCTTTTTTGTTTGCTAGCATGTATGTTACCTACGGTTTTAGCCTATGGAGAAACCACGACCCAGGGGAATCTGAGCCATCAAAATCACTTGGGAATTGCACCCATCCTAGGCCACACCAACCCTTAACATGGATGGATTCTTTTGGGTGTCTCCTCCCAACTACTGTGAGTATTAAACCTTAGCCGCCTTACAAAATGAAACCCTTAAAATCCAATCGTACTAGCGAGATTCGACTACACTCAATGAACTTTCATCTTTCACTTGATAACGGATTCTCTTCCCATTCCACTTCATCACATGTAACCAAAACTTTCCTTTTGTAAAACGTTAACAACCACGTTTTTATGATGTGTTTATTTTAAAACGAAGAAAAAAAAAATATTTGTACTACTTCTACTTCTAGATGGATGTAGACACTAATCAAATTTTAAAATTTGCTATTAAAGTATATATTTATCTAATATTTTTATAATAAAAAAATTAGTTATAATCATATTTTAATAAAAATTAAAAATATATGGTTCTGAATAAAATATTATTTAAAATTTAAAATATGTTTTGTTTTTCATACATGTTTAGAAAGTCAAATTTCAAACACAAAAACTATAAATTTATGTGATAATGTAAAAAAATGTTTGTTTTGATATAATAATGTAAAAAAATGTCAATATTATGTTATTATACAAATTTTAAATTTTAAGAATTCATATTATTTGTACAAAATTTATGTTAAAAATGAACTCCTAGACTTTTATTTTTAAAATTATTCATTAATGAAACATTTAATTTTAATTTAAAATTTATATTATTTTCTTTAAATGAAAAAATATATAATATATCAGTACAAATAAGTTTGGATAATATGATATTTTAAAACATTGTAGTTTAAATGTTCTACAAAATGACTCTTCTCTGATGATTTTTTTCAGGGATATTTGTCTAAAATCCAACAAGAAATTGTTAGATTTGCAGATTTGAGTGATTATTTCTATATAATCCAAGTGCCTCGGAGGTTTTTTAGCATGTTGAATCCATTTCTACATTCAAAAAAGAATTTTAAACAACAAAAATAGTGATTTCGTGCAAATTTATGCCATCGAATTCTAGCAAAGAAATCCATTTCGTAGAACAATTAGACAACACCTTTTAAAACTCTTCACTAACCAACAACCTAAATTAAATTTCAATTTAATATAATAAAACATATTATATGTCCCCGAGGTGTAGGATAGTCGGTGACATAGTGTGTTGTTAAGGCACTCTGTGATGTTAAAGTTACCAGTTCGAAACTTGCGGGGAAAAAACATCCATCCATATTAAGGGTTGGTGTGGCTCAGGTTGGGTGCGATCCCCGGGTGATTTTAACGGCTTATATTCCCCTGAGTCGCGGTTTCTCATCCACAGGCTAGTCCCGCAGGTCACAGACAAACTAGAAAAAACAATTTATATATATTATACGATATATCAATACAACATCATTTTGAACTGCATATTCTAATCCTTTTTTTGACCATCTCATTAATGGTCATCAATTAAAGAAATGGTTTCTAAACTGCTTTGAATTATGAAATAAAATTTAATAATTTTTTTAATGGTGTCATGCCTTGCATTCTCTATGCTTTTATTTCTTTGAATATAATTATAAATATATTTGTTACGAATAATGTAGTTTAATTATTATCGGTTGTCACATTTGCTTAATTATAATTGGTTGTCACAACACTGCTATTATTTATGGGTTGGGTAGTAGTGTTGTCGACTATGTGATATCAGATATTCATGTTTACAACCAAATAGTAAATTTTGACCTTTTAAACGATTATGAGTCTGACTCTGATCATAGACATTTAACCCTAACTCTAAACTTTATCATACACAAAACCCTCCCTTGAAGATAACTCTGGTAACCAAAGGCATATTTTTTTGATAAAAATAAAGCTAATATTTATTTAAAGGACTTTAACACCAAATTAAATCTTAAACACCTCCATAAAACAATTCTCTATCGAAGTGTTGTGTAAAAAGAAGAATAGAATCCCCAACCCTTGGTATGATAACGAGTGTACACTTAATAGAAAATCCATTAGGGATTCTTGTAGTGAGTATTTGAAATATGATAAGATTAATAGATACAAATCCCTAATTAAAAGAAAAAAAAGGCACTACATAAATAGAAAGCAAGAGAAACTTTTGCACCTTTCTAAGCTAGATCCAAAGAAATTTTAGAGGCAAATTATGACTCGTAAGACTAAATAAAATGATATGATTCCCTTGACAGACTGTAACTCTACCTTAAAAATAATTACGAATCTCATAATTCCTTGGAAAAAATTCCACAAGTTTCTACAGAAGATGATGTTTTTTTCTATAGAAGACATCATGTTTGGGGTTAAGCGACTTGAAAATGGGAAATCTAATGACATCCAGGGCTACCAAGATGAAATATTAAAAATTGGAGGGCCTATTATGAACCCTCACATACACAATCCCTTCAATTTAGCAATCAAGCATAGTTTCCCTAAACCTTGACTCAAAGCCTCATTGTAACTATTTTTAAAACCGAGGATAAAAACAATCATTCTAATTATAATATCATTATGATTAACCCTATTTTATCCAAGCTATATGGAAGTATTTTGGAAAAGAAGATAAGCATATGGATAGAAATCCATGGAAAAAGTGCTAAGGGTCATGCCAATTTTAGAAGTTATCATTCAACTGTGGTCCACCTTATCACATTTAGGATCATTACAAAGGAGTGACACAATAATAAAACCAATCTCCTTTGTTGTTTAGTTGAATTTGGGAAATCTATTGACATTGTGCCTAGGACCAACCTTTGGAATATGTTAGAAAGCTAAAATCTCCCTCCATACTGAGAGTTGTTGCGCTAAGGTTGTATGAGAATGTTATTCCAAATTTTAGGAGCACTAAGGGTTGGTCATAAGAAATTAACTGCAATATAGGAGTCAAGCAAGGTTCCCCCCTATCTCCTATCCTTTTTGGCATTTACATTGACAAGTTATAAGATTGTTTGGAAGCCATAGGTCGTATTGGACCAACTCTTGCTAGTATAGTAATACTATTTCTTCTATATGCCAATGATATTGTTCTTATGGCAAGGAATCCATATGACCTTATTAAGTATCTTAGAATCGCCAAGGACTTCTTCTCTAGTACAAGTATGATTGTGAACACTGACAAACAAAAGGTTATGATCATCAAATAAACAAGATCACATATGATACTTTTTGATATGGAAATAATATCTTGGATGAAGTGCCTTCATACAAGTATCTTGGAATGGATATTCATCACAAGCTCAATTGGAACTATAGCATTGAGAAAAGGATAAATCAAGGGTGGAACACTTGTTATGGGCTTGAAAATAATTGTAAATTATCAAACATTTGGCTATGGGGTAAGAAAAAGATCCTCTTTGATACTCTTGTCACTCATGTTGTCTTATATGGATGTGAAGTTTGGGGATGCAGTATCTCTCGAGAATCCTAGAGAAAGATAGATTAGATCCAAAATTATAACTTACAATATCAAAATTAAGGGAAATACACCCTATCCTATCCTCCTCATCGAAGTGAGTCTTTCCCCCATTGACAACAAAACTATGATTAGGTATTTAATGTACAAGAACAAGATAAACAACATGGACAAAAAGATCCCCCCAAAAATTGTTCCAGACTCTAGCCAAAATCACCAACAACTCAAGCGAGGATGGCATAATGATGCCAAGTCTTGGATAAATCATTGGGGAATAAAAGAAAAAGTTATTCTACAGAATATCGATGATATTTAAAATGGTGTGCAAGCTAAATTTAAGTAGAATCTATGGTGCGATAAAGAATTATAGGATAAAATAAAATAAAGATATTATAAGGAGGTGGTTAACCCTAACCTTGAAGATCAAAAGTATATCTATGTTTTGACTAGCATAAAGAAGAGAATCAATATTGCTAAAATAAGAACTAGTTCTCATGAGATGCATAATGAAACTGGGTGTTGGATAATCCCCAAGACACCATGACAAGAAAGTATCTGTCACCTTTGTGACACCAAGAGGGTTGAAGATGAAAAACACTTTCTCCTAGAATTCCTTGTGTATACCCAAATTCCAAATATTTGTCACAATACCAACCTTCCTAACCTTCTAAGTCATCAAAACTTTAGTGATCTTGGAATGCTTCTCTTAATGTTTTTCAAGCATCGAAATAACATTTTAAAGAAATCCAAGTAATCTCTCACTTTTCTTAAGGTCAGCTAGACCAATTTTGGTCTCAATGGACGTTAACCATCATCATCATCATTTTCTTTTTATTATTTACAATTTTCTTTTTTTCAATATTTTATGTAGTGATTTTGATTTTTAACTATTGTCCATTTTAAGTATTCCTCTTCTTCTTAGCATTAAGAATAATGCTCTCTCCCTTTTCTTCTTCTTGTTAGCTAAGAACAATGCTCTCTTTCTTAACTGGCTCTCTTTTTATCTTGGTCCCTCTAGATACCTTTGATAAGTACTTGAATTTTCTTTTATTATATGAAATAAATTTGAGTGTCGATCAAAGTAATCAAAGTTTCATATTATTATGAGAAACTTTCTAACAAGATTATTTTGTTATTTTCATTTTGTTTGATAAAGAGGGTATATCTATATAGGTCCAACATCTTACGACAATTGTCTACACAAACAAATTAAATATCAGTACAATAGTGTATCATTTGATTAAAAGTTTGAAAGAGGGAAACAATCAATAGCCCCATCCAATGAGACCACTTGAGGAAATATATTAATAAAAAAGAAAAATAAATTGCATATGAGTTTTTTTTTTATCATTCACGAATGACCCTCCATACTCTTTAAATAAAGATCATATACCAATTAAGTGTTAATTTACAGTGTTAAGATGAACCGTCACATCACTTTATTTCTTATAAAATAATTAAACCCACCATATTAAATAATTACAAATACACATTAAAAAAGCACACTTTAATAAAAATACATTAAACCAAATTAATCTTAATTAATTCTCAATTATCTAAATATATTAACATATTTAAAACAAATAATACCACCATTACTTATAAATTGCCAACAACTTAAAAATATTCATATAAACACAAACTTTAATATTTTATTTTCAATAAAAAAAAATATTTCATCCAATATAAAACAATATAAAATGTACATTTGTGAATCATTCAAATAAAATTATACTATCTACATTTTCAAATTTCCTTGCTATGCAAACACACATTTTCTCCAACAATATTTCATAGACCTTTCTAATAAGAATCATCCCTATTTTCATCCTCCGAAGATAAAAACTTTGTTTCCCTATGAAAATTCTCAATACATATAAACAATATATAAAATAGTTTCATCCATTTAGAAAGTAATATTCCGACCCTATTAAAAATGATAACAAATACTCTCCAAGTATTCTATTGGATTATTGTTCATAAACTAAACAATCCTATATGTCATAGGAAGTAAAAGGTTAAAATCCGTGCCCTTTTGCTTACATGATGGTTCCTTTGATTTAATATTAAAAACTTTGTTGTCAGTCACATCATTGTTTTGTGCCATGAAAACCCAAAACAAGTTATGAAGTCACTAATAGAGTTATCCCTAGAATCATATCTTTTTAGCCTATTGAAAGTTGGAACCTACTGTCCCTTTCAAAGTTAGAATTTTTTTTTCCATTTTTATTAAAAAGAAGACCCCGGATTCTCAACAACCTATGGAGTCACTAGCATAAACTATATATAAGTTTCTTCATGAGATTAGGTGATATAAAGTTAGAATTTTTTTTTCCATTTTTATTAAAAAGAAGACCCCCGATTCTCAACAACCTATGGAGTCACTAGCATAAACTATATATAAGTTTCTTCATGAGATTAGGTGATATTGTTTGCATAGAGAAACCCCACTTCACCTATATTATGCAATCTATAGACTTTATATGTACAATTTCATCAAATAAAAAAAACTTATGTCAAATTTCTATTAGAAATCATGAGTACAACCTTTTATTATTTTGAACTATAAACTTTATATGTACAATTTTATTAAAAAAGAATTTATGTCAAATTTATATTAGAAATCATGAGTATAGCTTTCTATTATTTTGATTGGAAAAGGAACAATTCATTAACACATTATCCTACTTCAATAGTAATACGAGAGAACAAAGTTTTCATTCTATGTACCATTCTTTAAGATAATAAAGTAATGAATTATGATAAATAACTAGTGTTGTAATTCTATAACACAAATTATGGACTTGGTCTATTCAATTGAGTCTAGTTCCATTTACTCTGTATTAAGGGTTAGTTTCCATATTGATTCTAATTTCAACAATGTTCTTATTTACATTGTTTTTTGAGCCAATCTTGTTATACATATTATTAGACCATTTTAAGATGTTGATTCCCCATTTCTAATATGGAAATTTGACCACTCCTTGATTTGAGAGTATGGTGCAATGTAGGAGAAATGTAACACCCCTGTTTCCCTCGACTTGTAATTAATCATTAATTATGATTACCATGGTATGGAATAAGAACAATGTAAATGCATTATTGTTTATATTGCCAATAACTGACTATGGGGGTGAAGCCTTGAAATACTAGCCATGATATCGCTAGAGGAAAGAATGAGGAAACAATAGAAATGGTTCATTATGTCAAGATGACCCAATTTCTCCTTGTTGAAATAATAAGCCTCCTCCAGATTCCAAGGAGAAATTAGTTAATGAAAGAGGGACTGATGATTGAACAATCAATTGCCCCCATGAATTGAAGCATGGAGGGTCTGGTTGAGGAGACAAAAGACTGTCAGCCCGAAGTACCACAGAGTCCTGTAGGCCCATACTAACCTAAGTATCTTCTGACAGAAGGAATATGACATGTCCAGAACCTTCATGGGGAGGAAAAGGGTGTGTAAGACTGCACGCAAAGGAAAACAATAAGAAGACACACTAGGGAGGGAATGTACGACCCAAATATGTAGAGAGAAAGAGGAAGAACGCATGAGGCTCTCCAGCTAAGAAGAAGAACAAAATAATTTAATTCATTCTAAAAAAAAGGAAAATAACAAGAGAAAGGATCTCATAGAATTTGCAGAAAAAAGGACCTAGGTAGAAGGTTGTGAGCTTGATGATGAGGGAGCATTTGATAAACCTTGCAGAGGTTGTGACAAAGAAAGAACCTATGAAAAAATGCAAAGGTTCCCTAGTGATATCATGGATCGGCACAGGGGTGGCTAGAGTTCTAAGAATGAATGCCTCTGAGCCTATGGTTGGGTGGAAAGGCGAACACCCATAGTAAGTTGGTTGGCTATCAACTGTAATAGATAAGTATTCCATAGATTCTATAAACTTGAATTTAAATGTCTGATTGAATGCTTGTATTTGATCTATACAGATACATCCTTGATATCTAGAGATGGTGGCATATTTTTTGGATGTTAGATCATTGTGACTCTGGTGGTCTAGTTGACTGAATATTTTGAGGTAGAGTTTGATCATTATCCCCTGTCAATGGTCTTTTGTTTACCTATACCTAGGAAGGGGAAACTATTAGTAACGGGGTTCTAAATGAATTTGGGACATAAGGCTTTGGCTTCAATTCTAGTTAGAGGATTCCTCAAAGGGATTACTCAGGGATCGATCCCACAAGTAAAGAACTGGGATAGTCTCTACACAACCTTTTGGGTCCGGTCGATCCCTTGACTTACCTTTCCCTATTTTAGAACTTGAGTCCAGTGAATGGAAGGCGCTTCCTTCAAACCCGTTGTCAGTTTGACTGAGGGATAATGATCACGACCCTAACTAAATCATGATAAAGAGGTGGGCATGTAGCCCCAATACCTGTCATAGGATCCATATGACCAAGACCTATGAACCCTTTGCTAGGCCCAAAAGGAGCGAAGCTATTCTGGCTTCAGAACTTCAGGAGTTCGAAGCTCTGGGATGTGATGGCCTCGCCACTCTCAAACTAGCCAAAGGAAACATGTTGTTATGGTTACAGCGAGATCACTCGATATCTAGCAGTTTCCTTAACCATGAACTTGGGATCTATCCCACAGTTAATCCTTGACATTCGAGATCTCCCCTGATCGTTGGATTTATGTCATGGTCAATCTGATGTTGACCACTTTGAGAGAACAATGGTGTCGTAACACCAAAACTCTCAAATGTCGAATTTTTGAAGTAATGTGGATCGTGGATCTAAGGATATTTCAAAACCCTTCTCGACCGTCAGATTGAGCCTAGTGAAAGGATAGTGTAAAGTATTTCAGAAAATTCCTACTCCGGGAGGTTCGACATGTTGGTGAATGAGATTATTTTCGGAGCGTCGAAGGCCAGAGTGACGTGGCATGCCGACGTCACCTAGGGTGATGTGGAATCATAGTGGGTGTGACACATGTCACCCTGATTCATGGCTTTCACAGACCTCAAGTGACAAATAGGCCTTGAAACGCGTCACTAGTTGATGGGGCCACATGTCACCCTTGTCTTCTACCAAATGTCATCTGTTGGTTCTATGTCATGGTCAATCCGGAGCTGACATACTTCGGGGGAACAAGAGTGTGAAATGGGCAGAACCCCTGAACATCGAAGTCGCGAAGCGACAAGAACCGTAGATCCGAGGACCTTTAGGATCATCCCTAACTGATGGATCTACGTCGTGGTCAGTCCGACGTTGACCACTCTGCGTGAAAGGAAGTGCAAAGTGGGTGGAACCCCCAAACACTGAACTTCTGAAGTGATGAGGACCATCAATTCAAGCATCATTTGCGATCCCCTCTAACCATTGGATCTAAACTATGGTCAGCCCGACGCTGACCTACTCTGGGAGTAACAAGGAAATCACACGACGAATTCCCCAAACGCCAAAGTTGAAAAGCAATGGAGGCCATATATCTATGGATTTACATGGCACCATATCGACCATGGATATAAGGGGTATTGGGAGACCACTGGGGGGAGTTTGGACTTCGGAGCTCTGGGAGATTTGGTAGGTAGGAGAAACTAGAAACTCCTGGAGGATGCTAGTCCCGTAGTGACGTGGCACGCTGATGTCACCTGGGGTGACATGGACCCTTGTTTGGCATGCCACATGCCACCCTGATTTTTGCATCTTACAGACCCTAAATTCCCATTAGAATGTGACACGTGTCACCCACTTATGGGGCCACTTGTCAACCCTTGGCACATGCTTGTGTGGCCTAAGAACTGGTGGAATAACTCGGGGCACTGGGAGTTTGGAACTTCAGGAAATGTGGGACTCTAGGGTTAATGCGACCAAAGGACCGGATCCACCTGTCCCTGCCTCTACATTTAATGTGTCTCCAAGTGTAAGTGTGGACCCTTCGGGAGTTTGAAAATTCGAGACTCCGGAGGTTTGGGGTGCAGTATCATAGACAATCCGAAAGGCCCGAAAGCTAGAGCCATGTGGAAATATTTCAGGGTCCTTCGGGAATTCAAAGGACATGCACATAGAAACAAAAAGTGGCGTTCAGCGCCGAAGCGTTGAACATTGAATTCTCATAAGCCTATGTTTTAAATGAGGACATTATTCTGCCATTGGATTTAATGGTGGATGGTTTTCCACCAATAGATGCAGGAGTGTTGGAAACTCTGGGGCTTCAAGGAACTTGGGATGGTACGAATGAGATGGACGCATTTGGATGCCACGTGGTCTATGACCAATGATGACTGAAGAGCTTCGGAAGGGCATAACGTCTGATCCAGAGCTCGGATTTGAGCATGGTAATAGTCATTGGAAAGCACTTTATGAGAAGAAGGTGATGGAAACCTCGGGAAGAGGATTTGAGATGATGAAGGAAAGAAATTTTTTTATGCCCCATCCCTTAAAAAGGTAGTTAATGGGTTGGGTGTGGTAAAAAGTGGTATCAAAGTGGGAAACAACACTTGGCATGCTTGGGCTCATGAAAGAGTCAAGTAATTATTTTCTTTCTTAGAAAACTTTAAGGGAGAGGGCACCCTGCCCTAACCTATCTATCAAAGCATGATTCAAACACACACCTCAATAGTTTGGAGAACAATCATAAGACTAGTTTACCAAGGCTGAGATGAGTCTGTTGTGAGTATCACTGTCATATGGAAATTATTTGCATAAGTTCCTTGAGGAGAAGGATGTTGATTAGAATTCAGTTGGGATTTTACCCAACAAGATTGAATCATTCTATACTCTGGAAGAAGAAGCCTATCATTTCTTTTGGGAAATGATAGCTAGTCCTACAAAAGTGGGATTATGTCGAGAGGCATTAATAATAAAACTTGGATTCAAATGGCATAAACATGTTTTAATGGATACTTGAGTCTAGAGGGAAAATTTTGATCCTAAATGAGGTAGAGGAAGTGTTGGGGCACTTCTAGATGACCAATGGGCTAGGTTGACATCCAGAGGTGGATGGTATCCATATGGATATGGCTTGGTACACTCAGATAACTATAAGAGGGATTTTATGAAAATATTCCCTTGTAGAGATATGATGACCAAGAGTGAACTGAGGCATGAAGAAGAGACTAGAAATGGTTATCTTACTGCCTTGAGTGATACAATAACTACCCATATGAATTCTAAACTATGGAAGGTTTTTACAATAGAAAGGAAAAAAAAAAAAGTGACCCTTGTTGGTTATTTCCATGTAGAGAGGGAAACATCAATATGAATTATGACTGTGAGACTAGTCATCTGAGTGACTGTAATCTCTCACTAAAGAACACTAATATTAAAACTAAAATATCAATGTGAATGGATGAGGTAAAAAGCTGCAAGAGATGCACCTACATATATACAATATATGTATACATGCTTAAAAGAATAATATGACTACAAGCTCTCAACTGAGAGGGAAGCTCAGTGTTGAGTGTATTTATGAGACTTGTCATAAGAATGATTGGAAGATCCTTGGGAGGAGGATTTGGAAGTCTGATATGTCCATGTGTATGAATGACATGGAAGAGGTACTGTCACAACCCCGCTGCGGAGTAATAAATTTTTGCCTTTTCTCGAGGGACAGAACCCCCGAAAACCTACGGAGCTTAGCATAGGCTATAGACGCCACCTCTGTCTCAACAGAGTCTCTGTGCGACCTCCCAGACTTAAGGATTGTTCAGTTCCTTTTATGAGCCGAAGTGACCTCTTTTGATTTCCAACCGAAATCTTCTTCCAATCGATCCACAGGTCCTTTCGGAAGCTCCCCTATGAAAATAGCACTAGGTTCGAGCGACCACAACGCTATGACCAAGGCCTATTCCCGATGGTTCTTTTCGCAACTCGCAATATCACGAGTTTGCAAGTCGAAACTCCTGACTCTTCTTTTCAAATCTCGCGATACCTGAGATCACGAAATGGGTATAGCTCTCCTCTGTCAGTGCCCTCCATGCGTGACCACCGGCTAAGCTTAACACTAGATCCTCTTGCTACTCGCCACTTCACAAGTTGTGGTGTCCAACCTTGGAAGCTTCCCTTCACGAAACCCCAAGAAGTGATGTTAGCTTTCCCTCTCGCGTTCTCGCTACTTGCGACTTCGCAAGTCGAAGGGTTGAACTCTCGTTCTCTTATCTCACGAATCCCTGAGAAGCAATGTTAGCTTTCCCTCTCGTGTTCTCGCTACTCGTGACTTTGCAAGTCGAAGGGTTGAACTCTTGTTCTCTTATCTCACGAATCCCCGAGAAGCGAGAGATCAACGGGTGTTGAATCCTTTCACTAGGTGACACGTGTCCACCTATCTGTCGCACGGGCCCACCTTGCGGTTCTACCATGTGTCCCTTGTCCCTAGCTTCGTCACTTTGCGACTTCGCTTCCCGAAGCACTACCTCCTTTGTATCCCAACACCCGAAGTGTCGAGATCTCAAACTCCTCATTACTCCTTATCGCAACTCGTGACTTCGGGACTTTTGGGACAAAAGTCTCGACCTCCTATCCATCGATACGCCGAAATGCCAAAATTCTGACACGTCATCAACGCGGGTCCCACAATGGAACTTCCCGCCTTTTTGGAGTTTCAGACTTCACGACTTCACGAATCCTAATGCTAATCTTTCGGTTCTTCAACCCACGAAACCCCGAAATACTGAGTTCCGATGCACTTCACCAATAACTATCTCACACAAATTCTTTCGCCCCTTCAGGACTTTTCCTTTCGCGACCTCACAAATCTTGAGGCAAGGGTTTTAACCCTTCAACTCGCGAATCCACGAAATGAGATTATGCGAGTGATCCAACGGTTCTTGTTGACTCAGATCCTACGGTCCGATTTCTCCAAAACTTAAAACTTGAAAATAGGCTTACCATAACTCCCCTTCTCCTCTACAAGATCTGACGGCTCTCGAGACTTCGCGAATTCTCCATGGAGAATTCCAATCGTCCAATGCCTCCTTGACGACTCTTGCGAAGTGAACACGGTATTCCTTCACTGCTATTTTGGGATTTCAAGAGGATCATTCTTCCTCGTACAAGGTTACTAAGACTTGCACCTTCAAATCCTTTTCCAGGTTCTTGGTGAGATTTCTAAGAAGGGTGTCTCTATGGGGAGATCTATCCAGGGTATTACCTGAGACGGATAAGGGTATAGATTTCCCGAGAATAGACTTGAAGTATGAATTAACTCAGTATGTGTATAAATAGTGATTTATAAAACATAATCCATACGTAGTCTTTCCATTATAAGTGTGCAACCACCATTTCTAAATCAAAACACTACATAGGTAGTCTTATACTCAAACCATTCATAAAACTGCACAGACTGTGAGCATACATGTCAGCATATAAATTTCAAGATGCAAAATGTAAAACACTTATCAGAAATAACACCAGATGTGATTGCAACTGCTGAGAGGGGTGCTCGTTTCCACCCAACCGTAGGCTCAGTGACTCCCAATGGATTTACCACTAGCTACCGCCGAGTTGAGACCACGATGTTGCGAGACTGCGTCTCTATTTTCCAGTGATCGAGAACGAAGGTTACTCTCCTTCTTCTCCGCTATCACTCACTCAGTATTTTTCCAGAGTTCTCTTCCTCTTTCCCTCGCGTCTTCCCGTGATCACCCACACTTTCTGCCTTTTCTCTGTTCGGCGAGGTAGCCTGTGGCACAATTTTCCTCATAGTGGTCAGGTCTAAGGACTCTAAAGATGGGCGGTTCACCCTCCATCCCTCATTACTCATGAGGATCCCTTTACCTACCAATCTTGACGAGTCATTTAATTCGGGCCAGCCAACTGCTCTTGGTTCTTTGGGCCAGTGAAGTCCAAATACGGTATTGGTTTCGGCGGAAGTTAATGCCACCTTTCCAGGTGCCTTCCACCACCTTTTTTCAGCCATTATGGTCTCTTTTTCAGCACCTTCCCCTCTCAGTAGTCCTACAATACATATATATATTTATATTATTATTTACATTCATCGACCTTTTCCACAAGGTCCATTCACATCACACATTCACATTTTTGAGTTTGCCACAGTTCTTGGTCAGTATAGTTATTTTTATAGACTGGGGGAAACAGGGTGTTACAATTCCCTCCCCCTTAAAGGAACATCATCCTCGGTGTTATTATCTATCAACATGACATGCATGTACAGAAGTAAACAAAATCGGATATGCCTGTCTCATGGCATCCTCCATTTCCCATGTAGTCTCATCTGGGCCAAAATGTCTCCACTGCACCTTGACCTGTGCAATGGTTCGGTTCCAGAGCAGGGTTTCCTTTCTGTCCATTATGCATTGGGGTTCTAGTATAAATTCTCCCTCCGGTTCCACCTAGATCACAGACCAGTCAATTATATGATTAGCATCACATACATATTTCTTCAATAATGAAACATGGAAAACATTATGGGATTTTATTGTGACAGGAAGTGCTAGCCTATAGGCTACAGGTCCCACTCTATTTAGAACCTCAAAGGGTCCACAATACTGAGGTGCCAACTTGGCACAAGCTCCCATTTTCAGGGAACTCTTCATGGGCCTAACTCTGAGATATACATGATCTCCTGCTTTGAACTCTCTTGGAGTTCTCTTTTGGTTGGCATAACTTTTCTGTTGGTTCTGAGCGACCTTCAGGTTTTGTTTTATCTGAGTCACCTGCTATTCCATTTCTTTCAACATGCCAGGTCCAAAAGAAATCCTATTTATGGGATTACTCCAGCTAACTGGAGTGTTACACGGTCTACCATAAAGGACTTCGAAGGGACTCATCCTTAAGGATGCTTGGTAGCCGTTGTTGTAGGCGAATTCTACCAGTGGCAGGTAGTCTTCCCACTTCTTAGGTTGATGCATTACATGCATTCTTAGCATGTCTTCAAGTATTTGATTCACTCTTTCTGTTTGTCCATCGGTTTGAGGGTGATAGGAGATGCTAAACAAGAATTTGGTTTCTAAGCCAGCCATCAGTGATTTCCAAAAGTTAAAAGTAAATTTTGTGTCTCTGTCGGACACGATCTCTTTCGGCATACCATGCAGTCTGAATATCTCCTTCATGAATACCTGGGCGATATCGATTGCTTTGCAAGTGGATTTGACAAGGATGAAATGGGCAGACTTGCTCAATTTGTCCACCACTACCATAATGGCATCGTTCTATTTGATCGATGTTGGAAATCCAATGATGAAATCCATGGAGATGGTTTCCCATTTCCATTCTAGGATTGGTAGAGGTTGTAATAATCCTGTTGGGTGTCAGTGTTCTTCTTTAACCTGTTGGCACTCTATGCATTTGGCTAAGTACTCGGCTATGTATTTCTTCATTCCAGGCCAATAGAATTGTCTCCTAGTGGTTGTGATCATCTTCTGGTATCCTAGATGACCAGAGTAGGGTATTTTATGTAGTTCATCCAGTATGAACCTCTTCAAGTCGTCACAATCTGGGATATAAAATATGCTTCTGTAAGTGAGCAGACCTCCTTCGGTCATCTGGTAGCCTTCATATTTTGCTCTGGCGGGTTCTTGTTGTAGGTACATGGTCACGGTCTAGACGAAGGGATCTGTTTCTCGTGCCTTTCTGATTCTTTCTTTGACATCTGCCTCACAGGTGCTCACCGCGGTTAGGTGAATTGTTTTCATGCTTCTTCTAAGGGAATCCGCCACCCTATTTTCTTTTCCTTTAATATGTTTGATTTCAAAATCAAACTCGCTAAGGAGGTCCATCCACCTAGCTTGTCTCGCATTGAGATTTGGTTGATCAAACAGGTATCACAATCCACAGTGATCTGTCATAAGTACGAATTTCTTCCCAGGAGGTAATGCCTCCACATTTTCAAGTCATGCACTATGGCAGCCAGCTCTAGATCATGGGAAACATAGTTGACTTCATGCTCGTTTAATTTTCAGTATTCATAGCCGATTGCACTTCGTTCTTGCATAAGGACTCCTCCAAGCCCTTCCTTACAGGCATCTGTGCACACGAGGAAGCCAGCTTCTGGATCGGTGATTTTCATCACAGGTGCATGGGTCAGTAGTTGTTTCAGGGTTTGAAATCTTTCTTGACACTTCTGTGTCCACAGGATTTTTGTCCCCTTCTTCTGGAGGGCAGTGATTGGACAACCAATATTGGAGAATCCATTTATAAATCTCCTATAGTATCCTGCTAATCCCATAAAGGATATGATGTCTGAAACATCCTTTGGGGTAGGCCATTCCGTGATAGACCTGATTTTGTTAGGGTCTACCGCTACTCCTTCTTCAGAGAGAACATGGCCTAAGTAATGTATTTGCTTCTGGAAGAATTCACATTTGCTGAATTTGGCATAGAGTTGATGTTCTCTTAGCACTTGCAGCACAAGTATAAGATGCTCTTCATGCTCTTTTCTGTTCTTGGAGTAAATTAATATATCATCAATAAAAACAAGCACAAATTTGTCTAGGAATTTGCTGAGTACATTGTTCATCAAGCACATAAAAGTGGCAGGGGCATTGGTCAACCCAAATGGCACCACCACAAACTCATAGTGACCATACCTCGTTCAGAAGGCAGTTTTATGGATGTCTTCACCCTTGATTCGGACTTGATCGTATCTCGACCTCAAGTCAATCTTTGAGAAAATAGACGCACCCCCCAATTGGTCGAACAGGTCATCGATCCTGGGCAAGGGGTACTTGTTCTTTATGGTTATCTTATTGAGCTGTCTATAATCTATACATAGTCTAAGGGTACCGTCCTTCTTTTTCACAAACAGGACTGGTGCTCCCCATGGAGACACGCTAGGTCAAATATAACCTTTATCCATCATTTCTTTTAATTGTAATTTGATTTCAACTAACTCGGGTGTGCTCATCCGGTAGGGTGTCCTAGACACTGACACCGCTCCCGATACAATTTCTATCAAGAAGTCTATGTCCCTTCTCGGAGGTAAACCCAATACCTCTTCCAGAAACACATCTCTGTATTCTCTCAAGATAGGGTGATCGTCAAGGCTTAGTTTGTCACCTTCGATTGTTTTCAACACCTGTATTGTATATAGGGGACATCCCTTTCGGCAATACTTTATCATTTGCAGAGCTGATATTTGTCTCACCAAAACAGGTTTTCGGATCCCTTGAAGGGTTATCTTTTTTCCTTCTTTACTTACACATTCTAAGGTTTTATGGTAACAATCCAGTTTGGATTTATGGGCGGCTAGCCAGTCCATACCAATCAACAGATCATACGATCCCAGGGGTAATAATTTAAGGGTTGTTTGGGTGGGGAATCTACCCAACATCAATTGGCAGGCTGGTATAACCTCTGCTACCCTTCTTTTTGTGCCAGTGGCTAATTGTACCAACCATGGCTTGGTATGTTTTTGTGGCTGTAGTTTACACTTATCAACAGCTTTAGGGGCTATATAACTTGAATTTGAACTAGGGTCAATTAAAACAGACACTAGATGGTTGGAAATCATACCTTCTATTTCCACTACTGAAGCTTGGTGGTCGACTTGGTTATTATCCAAGGCTGCATAAATTTGTGTCTCACTCCTGGCCACATTATTAATGGTAGTATCTTCTTGGATGTTATAAATCCTCCAAATATTATGTTTTCGGTGTGGATAGTCTCTCAATAGATGTTCTTCCCCGCAACCCCATCATTTCAAAGGTTCTCTCTTTGGGTTATCAGTCTTCACTAATATGGGTTCAGAAGTTTTATTTCCGCTCAAGGAGGGGAAATTCTGTTGGTGCATACTCCGAGCTGGGAAGCTCATTCTTGGGTTCTTCTTATAGTTCTTAAATCCCGAGGATTTAATTCCCCTTTTCTGAAATATTGAACTACTCTTCTGTTTCCATCCTTCGCGAGGTTCTTCTCGATGCCCAAACTGTTCATGACAATAGGTTGCCTTTCGAATAGTGCCTTCTAGAGTCTTTGGCTCATCAAATTCAATTATATTCCAATAGTTCTTAGGTAATCCATTGATGAAGCATTGCACCTTTGCCTTTTCTGCCTTGATATAGGGTACATACCTCAACAAATAAAGGAATTTGTTGACATATTCTTCTATAGTGAGTTGTCCCAGTTTGAGTTCATAAAACTCTTTAGTCTTTTCGTCGAAATATTTTTCTGACAGATACTTCTTTCGGAAGTATTTCTCAAACCGTTCCCAAGACAGGTCCTCTTCGCGAACCCCTTTCACATTCTTAAGGTCTTCCCACCAAATGGAAACCTTTCCGTTCAAGTTGAAGGTGGCCACTCGGGCCTTCATATTTTCTGAAAAGTCATGGATCCTGAAATACTTCTTTAGTCCAAGTAGCTAGGCCTCTACTTCCTCTCCCTTCTTTATTTCACTATCGAAGGAGGGTGGTTTGGATTTTCTAAATTCTTCAAATTTATGACCTTTGGAAGACTTTTGCTTCTTCTATTTCCTTTGGGGATAGGAACTGGTTCTGCTGATAGAAGAGCCCTCTGAATCGCCAGATTCCTTCTCAGAGGAATCATCCGACGCTTGTCCTTTACCTCTGGGGTGGAACTTTTTTGAGGTTCTCCTCTCAGTGTGACCACTGATATGACCATGTTTCTGAGTTTCAGGTTCATGCTGCATTTGTCTTTGTAGATCGGACAAACTCTACAATAAAACTGCATTAATTTCTATTTGTTTTTCTTGTTCTTTCATCATCCTTTCATTGTTAGCCTTGCATCTTTGTAATTCGACCACGAGACTCCTCACAGTCTCGGCTAGATCTGAAGGGGTCCATGTTGCCCTTCTTTCATCAAACTCTTTGTCTCTATTGTGGGAGCCCTCTCCCACTTCATGGTGAGTCACCATACTATGTGTTGATAATTTCCCGCGGTTGATCTTCCGCTTGTGTGAAAAAGGAAAAACATTGGTTGTTAGTTGATATTTATATTTATTTATAACTAGTACATAATTCATATTTTCACATGTACACACACACAATAGGGATTTTTCATTCTCAACTTTGTCTTTTAATTAGGGAGGTTAAGAAAGGGGGTTACTCTTTTTTTTTTTTAAGAGTGTTCCAAACGGAGCTTCTGCGCAACTCATTCATGAGCCCAAGTAGGCCAAGTGTTGTAACCATGCTCTGATACCAATTTGTCACAACCCCACTGTGGAGTAATAAATTTTCACATTTTCTCGAGGGACATAACCCCTGAAAACCTACGGAGCTTAGCACAGGCTGCAAATGCCACCTTTACCTCGACAGAGTCTCTGCACGACCTCTCGATGTTAAGGATCGTTCAGTTCCTTTTATGAGCCGAAGCGACCTCTTTTGATTTCCAGCTGAAATCTTCTTCCAATCGATCCACAGGTCCTTTCGGAAGCTCCCTTGTGCGAACAGCACTAGGCGCGAGCTCCACCCTCTCTGAGCGACCACAACACTATGACCATGGCCTATTCTTGAAGGTGCTTGTTGCAACTCGCAATCTCATGAGTTTGTGAGTCGAAACTCCTGACTCTTCTTTTCAAATCTCACGATACCCGAGATCAAAAAATGGGTATAGCTCTCCTCTGTCAGCGCCCTCCACGAGCGACCACCAGCTAAGCTTAACACTAGCTCCTCTTGCTACTCGCCACTTCGCAAGTTCTGGCATCCAACCTTGGCACCTTCCCTTCACGAAACCCCGAGAAGCGATGTTATCTTTCCCTCTCGCGTTCTCGCTACTCGCGACTTCGTAAGTCGAAGGGTTGAACTCTCATTCTCTTATCTCACGAATCCCCGAGAAGCAATGTTAGCTTTCCCTCTCGCTACTCGCGACTTCGCAAGTCGAAGGGTTGAACTCTCATTCTCTTATCTCACGAATCCCCGAGAAGCGAGATGTCAACGTGTGTTGACTCCTTTCACTAGGTGACATGTGTCTACCTATCTGTCGCACAATCCCACCTTGCGGTTCTACCACGTGTCCCTCATCCCCAGCTTCGACACTTCGCGACTTCGCTTCCCGAAGCGCTACCTCCTTTGTATCCCGACACCTGAAGTGTCGAGATCTCGAACTCCTCGTTACTCCTTATCGCAACTCGTGACTTCGGGACTTTCGGGACAAAATTCTTGACCTCCTATCTGTTGATATGCCGAAATGCTGAAATTCTGACACGTCGTCAACGCAGGTCCCACAATGGAACTTCCCGCATTTTTGGAGTTTCGGACTTCGCGACTTCGCGAATCCTGATGCTAAGCTTTCGGTTCTTCAACCCACGAAACCCCGAAATACCGAGTTCTGATGCACTTCACCAATAACTGGCTCACACAAATCCTTTCTCCCCTTCGGGACTTTGCCTTTCGCAACCTCGCGAATCTTGAGGCAAGGGTTTTAACCCTTCAACTCGTGAATCCACGAAATGAGATTATGTGAGTGATCCAATGGTTCTTGTCGAATCAGATCCTATGGTCCAATTTCTCCCAAACTTAAAACTTGAAAATAGGCTTACTGTAACTCCCCTGCTCCTTTGCAAGATCTGATGGCTCTCGGGACTTCACGAATTCTCCACGGAGAATTTCGACTGTCTAATGCCTCCTTGACGACTCTTGCAAAGCGAACATGGTATTCCTTCGATGCTATTTCAGGATTTCAAGAGGATCATTCTTCCTCATACAGAGTTACTAAGACTTGTGCCTTCAAATCCTTTTCTAGGTTCTTGGTGAGCCTTCTAAGAAGGGTGTCTCTATGGGGAGATCTATCCAGGGTATTACCTGAGACGGATAAGGGTATAGATTTCCCGAGAATAGACTTGAAGTCTAAATTAAATCAATATGTGTATAAATAGCGATTTATAAAAAATAATCCATACGTAGTCTTTCCATTATAAGCGTGCAACCACCATTTCTAAATCAAAACACTACACAGGAAGTCTTATACTCAAACCATTCATAAAACTGCATAGACTGTGAGCATACATGTCAGCATATAAATTTCAAGATGCAAAATGTAAAACACTTATCAGAAATAACACCAGATGTGATTGCAACTACTGAGAGGGGTGCTCGTTTCCACCCAATCGTAGGCTCAGCGACTCCCAACGGATTTACCACTAGCCACCCCTGAGCTGAGACCACGATGTTGCGAGACTGCGTCTCTGTTTGCTAGTGACCGAGAATGAAGGTTACTATCCTTCTTCTCTGCTATCACTCACTTTGTATTTTTCCAGAGTTCTCTTCCTCTTTCCCTCGCATCTGCCTATGATCACCCACACTTCCTGCCTTTTCTCTATTCGGCAAGGTTGCATGTGGCATGATTTTCCTCGCAGTGGTTAGGTCTAAGGACTCTACGGATGGGTGGTTCACCCCCCATCCCTCATTAGTCATGAGGAGCCCTTTACCTACCAATCCTGACGAGTCATTTAATTCGGGCCAGCAAGATGCTCTTGGTTCTCCAGGCCAGTGAAGTCCAAATATGGTATTGGTTTTGGCGGAAGTTAATGCCACCTTTCCAGGTGCCTTCCACCACCTTTCTTCAGCCATCGTGGTCTCTTTTTTAGCACCTTCCCCTCTCAGCAGTCCTGCAATACATATATATATTTATATTATTATTTACATTCATTAACCTTTTCCACAAGGTCCATTCACATCACACATTCACATTTTTAGTTTTCCATAGTTCTTGGCCAATATAGTTATTTTTACAGACTAGGGGAAACAGGGTGTTACAGGTACAAGCAATGAGCTTGCATGATGAATGTTTGGCTATTTTTTTATATGCTTGAGTGCATGGATCTAATGCATTGTGAAGTTTCTAGATATGAGTGAACAATATTAAATGTGAAATTAATGCACATGTATTATGCAAGAATAAATGAGCAAGGATGCTCTGTTGTCAAGATGAGAGGCAAAATGATTCTGCCTTTGAGGATCATATGAGAATGATTGTGAACAATCATGAGTTGAATGATTTTAAAGTAAAGATGCATGTGTATAGTCCTTATGGAAATATTTGGTACACGACTGAAGCTAACTCAAGGTTGAGGCCATCACCAATAGTGAAGGATATGCAATAAGGAAGTTGCATACTGAAGGAGTTCTTTGTGAAGAAACTGTGTGAAGAATTTGTCAGGAAAGTAGAGTCACAACCTTAATTACTGTTGAGAATTGAGCAGTGGGATGCAATCACATGTACATATATAAGAATCATTTATTACATTCTAAAAACAAAATTTAGGAGTGGAAGACTAACAAATGAAATTTGACCATTCTAATAACTGAATGGTAAGGTGCAAAATGCACATGTTCATGATTCATTAAGAACAAAAAGGTCTGCCATTGGAGCATGTTGATTTATCCAATAGGTTAGGGAGAGCCTAACCAAGGCTGCTCAAGGAAAGGAGCAGGAAGATCCCAGTAGGGAGTAGATTGCATAAGCAAAAAAGGAGAAAAAGAGGGGAATACTCTTCTCACCCTAAAAACTTTGAATTGTTTAACATAGTTGTAAGTATTAAAAGAGCAATTGTGGGAACAAGTACAACTGGAAAAAGGGAGAATGAATAAATAAGAATATTTAAATGAATAGGCTTGGTCAAACCATGTTAAATAAAGACGTTGAGGCCTTGGAAAAAAATAACTCGGTCGGACTGAAATTCCAAGGATGTGTAGAAGGAGTTGGTCGAGGGAAGAGTTCCTTGACCCCTTCCTTGTTGTTTATTGTATTTATCTAGTACGAGAGATTGATGTAATAATAAAATTAAATGTTTTGACATCATAGTGATGATGATTGTATGACTATAGAAACAATTGAGAATTGGTTGTGTTTCACTCACAAAAACATTAAGGATAATGTGATGAGGTGCATAAAGATATGCTAGGACATATCTGAATTTTTTTTATTGATTTAAAGGTTGTGATACAAGCATTTTTATATACATGACAGATAATATATTTGTGGCGTATGACATGCGTAGAAAGAAATTGGAGTTGTTGAGAAAGACAATTGCAAATGTTGGACAACCTCAAGTAGAGGACGACTATGAGAAGGTTACTGTTTTCAGATTTCTGTGGTGAGGAATTTCGAATTCATTTGCCAAAGAATCCACAGTTGGTGTCATTTTGTTGTTAAAAGATTGTTTAAGGGACTTTAAAAGTATCCATAAAGCACCATTAATGAGGTAATATCATAGGGGGTGCTATCATCTAGAGCATGTATAAAAATGTTCATACCTATGTGGCATAAGGTATGAATGAATTTGGTAAGAATCCCTTCTAAAAATATTTCATTATTTTAAAGATATGCAAATAATTTTGAGTGGCTGATTGTATGTCATTATTACCCAAGCAGGGTAAGATTCAGGAAAGAAGAATCTGAACAATAGAGAGAAGAAGTATATGTCAGTCAAGGATGAGTTATAATCCTTGCAATAAAATGCATGATTTAAGAGTACCATGGGTACAATGACCAATCTAGGGAGATTGGGAATAAAGGTGTTCATAGTTAGCACATTGCATGGAATGCGTTGAGGAAACACATGTTTGCATAAGAGGGTGGACAATGGATTTCCCATTAAGGAAGGAGGATATTCCAATGATCTACTTGAATTGTAGAGGTGTTAAAGAAAAAAGAATTTTGGGTGGCCATGAGTGTTGACACCCTGGTTACTAATGAAGGAAGAATGTTTGGGTGCATTCAAGAGAAACTTTGAGTTTCATATGTATTGAATTGGAATCGTGACCAACCTGTACCAGGTAGCATAGTCTTGATGTAAGAGTGAATGAGAATGATTAAACCTATGGTGAAGAGGTTGGCTGAGCTCCAACACACCATGAAAAGTGTTGGTTGTGGAGCCTGATTATCTTCCTGATTTAGAGGTCTTTTACTTTCAGCCGTGTTTATACCCCATGAAGTATTTACACCCCAAAAGTATGTATACTCTTCCACGTGGGGGAGTGAAGAGGGGGGGTACCCCCTCTGCGGGGTTCGGGGGGGCTATCCCCCTGGTGGGGGGGTCTGGGGGCAAGCAGGGGTTTGGGGGCGAAGCCCCCGAAGCAAAAATTTCCTTGTAAAAGTATATTGTAATTTCATTGTAAATCTGGACCGTTCATTATAAGGTCGCAGATCTAACGATAGAGATTATGTGAGGGTTTTTTTCTCTAGAAGGCAACCCTCTTTTATGAGGGAAATGTATTGCGGCTATGCATGTTGGCGAGTATTGTATTCTGAGAGAGGATACTGTGAGAGAAAGAAGAGGAAGTTACAGTGGGTTTTGCTGTAGGTTGTATCCCTTCATTTTGCTGGATAATAATAAAGAAAG
>JZKD02S2265052.1:1111851-1122320 GCA_000966675.3 Picea glauca
GAGATTGTTGGTTGTGGAGCCTGATTATCTTCCTGATTTAGAGGTCTTTTACTTTCAGCCGTGTTTATATCCCATGAAGTATTTACACCCCAGAAGTATGTACACTCTTCCACGCAGGGAAGTGCAGAGGGGGGGTACCCCCTCTGCGGGGTCCAGGGGGGCTATCCCCCCGGCTGAGGGGTCTAGGGGCAAGCAGGCCCCCAGTGGGAATTCGGGGGCAAAGCCCCCGAAGCAAAAATTGCCTTGTAAAAGTATATTGTAATTTCATTGTAAATCTGGACCGTTCATTATAAGGTCGCAGATCTAACGATAGAGATTATGTGAGGGTTTTTTCCCCTAGAAGACAACCCTCTTTTATGAGGGAAATGTATTACGGATATGCATGTTGGCGAGTATTGTATTCTAAGAGAGGAGACTGTGAGAGAAAGAAGAGGAAGTTACAGCGGGTTTTGCTGTAGGTTGTATCCCTTCATTTTGCTGGATAATAATAAAGAAAGGACCTGGCAATTTCTCTGGTGGACGTAGCCCACACTGGGTGAACCATGTAAATCTGTGTCTCTCTTGTATTGTGTATCTTCTGTGTTTTATTTTCACATTTGTTTTATTTTATTGCTCCGCGGTCCTGTTTTTCTAACAAAAAGGTGCTTTTCATAAGTGTGGCAAACTTCAACCCAATGTAAGGGACCATTGGGTATGAATGTAGCCATGAATATTGGCACATGGTTTAAAGTCGTTTCACAATTAAAATTACATTGGGAAAATTTAGTGCATTGAAAGAATGCATACGTAAATAATGATATATTTGTTTGCCTTGTACCCTTGAATATATGAAAATGACTTGGCCTGTTAGTATGCATAGTTTTGAAAATATAATGTGTAGGAAAACTAACACTTTATTTGGCTGAGGAATGTTGAAATTGAAGAAAGAAAAGGGTCTTGGATATGGCAGTATTGTAAGCCCATAAGGAAGACTAATTGCCTGCTGAGCTAAAATACTATGGGGAGGAAAGTCCCATACTTGTAAATTTGGTTCTTGTGCGGAACATATATGAAAATAAGTGTGGAATTTGGAAATCTGTGGGTGAGATATTTGCAAGAAAATTATGAATTTGAAATTGATGATAATATATCATAATTTTTGTATATACCTCTAACAACCCTAGTTAAATAGTTGCATAGGGTTTATCAAGTATAGTTAATTAAATAATTAACCGTCCTAATATATTTTAGTTAAACAATGATTATTTATTAATAATATTAATTAATTATTATTTATTTATATCTGTTGATTAATTAATTAATTAATTAATTAACTCATTAAAGGTTTGGGTAATGAATTAAGAGCTTAATAATTTTTATTTATTTATTATAAAACTTTACGTATGCAGGGGGGATGAAGCATTGAGTGGAGGGATAAGGTAATAAATGGAATGATAAGGTAATAAATGGAGGGATAAGGTGGGTGGCATTAAAGGAGGGTAGGAGACGGTGAATGGAGGGGGATATGACTGGGCAGAGGCCTTTGGGAATGCATTATGAAGATTTGGGAGAGGAGCATTATTGAAGGGAGGACTGTATTTTCTGAGGGATATTTTCTGGTTTGGAGTTTGGGTGGACTGTTGCAGGGGGCACCAGGTTGCTGGGAGTTTTGGGCTCGGGGGCCAGGAATCCTCACGGAATCCTGGAGCTAGGGAGCCGGATAGGCTACTCCTAGTTGGTTGGGTGGTTAGTCAGTTTTGGGCAAGGTTTGGTCAAAGCATCAGGCAGAGTTTTGGGCAAAGCAGAAGAGAGGACAACCGGATATTGGGAAAATAACATCAGCCAGAGGTATCTATATTCATGAATTTACTGGGTTATGTGGTTGTTATGTAATTTATTAGATTGTTGTTCATAAATTTAAATTTTTGCTGCTTATATGATGAATATTGAAATTGCTTATTGCTTATACGTCGAAATGCTGAATGAAATTGCTTATTGCTTATGCTGAATAATCTTAATGTTTAAATTTACAAAAAAAAATTAGGCTTTGTTAAACTAGGTTCTTACAATACCTGTGATACTGGTGAGACAAAAAAGATCTGTCTTGGGAGGACAAGTGAAGGCTGTCAAGCTAGAAAGAATGAAAAAGGCTATTGTTGAGACATGAGAACCTTGTCGTAAGCCATGATCGCCCTATAATATGTTGTGTTGTGACAACACAAGCAGAGGGATGCCTCGGTAGAGAAAGTCCGAGGAACGCCTAGACTGTAAGGCTCAATGAAGTCTTTAGAACTCTTCTTGTGCGAGAAAACTTTGGCAAGGAAAGATGGATCTCCTGAGGGACTGTATAACAGAGAAGGGGATGCTTGAGTTTGGGCCTGGAGGGTGATTGACCGCAAGGAAGAGGAGACTCTGATAATTCTTATAAATTATTGATTGGGATCATGCACCCAATGGGTATGTCTAGGAAAAATAGTGAGCCAAGATAACACGACAACCATGTGGATGAAAATCCACGACCTGCACAGATAAGTATTGTGCTACATTATGATATTATTCCTCTTGAATTTGGAACAATAGTAAAATGTTTTTTTCGTGAAATTGTGATTAATATGCTTGTTGTCCAAGATTATTGAAGGTAGGTGACAAAGGCCAAGAGTATGGAAAGGACCTGACCAAGAAAGAGGATCAAGATTTCTGAAGTAGTTGAATGAAAAAGGCATGAGTACAGGTGTTACTGACAAAGAACATTGAGGGCGATGTTCCTTTTAAAGGGGGGGATTGTAACACCCATGTTTCCTTGTAATTAATCATTAATTATGATTACCATGTTATGGCATGCAAATAATGTAAATGTATTATTTTTTAGTTTTCCAATAACTGACTGTGGGGGTGAAGCCTTGAAGTATTGGCCATGATATCACTAGAGGAAAGAGTGAGGAAACGTTAGAAAGGGTTAATTATGTCAAGATGACCCAATTTATCCTTGTTGAAATAATAAGCCTCCTCTGGATTCCAATGAGAAATCAGTTAATGAAAGAAGGACTGGTAGTTGAACAATCAACCACCCCCATGAATGGAAGCATGGAGGGTTTGGCTAAGGAGATAGAAGACTGTCAGCTCGAAGTACCACAAAGTCCTGCATGCCCAGACTAACCTGAGTTTCTTTTGACAGAAGGAACAAGATAGGTCCAAAACCTTCCCGGGGATGAAAAGGGCGTGCAAGACTACACACAAAGGAAGACAAGAAGAAGACACTGCGGAGGGAATGTGTGACCTAGATATGCAGAGAGAAAGAGGAAGAGTGTGTGAGGCTCTTCAGTTGAAAAGAACATAAGAATTTAAGTCATTTTGAAAAAAAGGAAAAGAACAAGAGAAATTTTTTCTCAGATAATTTGCAGAAAACAGGACTTGAGAAGAAGGTTGTGAGCTTGATGTTGAGGGAGCATCTGATAAACTTTTCAGAGGCTGTGACAGAGAAAGAACCTCTGAAAAAATGCAAAGGTTCCCTAGTGATATCATGGCTCGGCACGGGGGTGGCTAGAGTGCTAAGAATGAATGCCTTTGAGCCTATGGTTGGGTGGAAAGGAGAACACCCACAATCAGTTGGTCGACTATCAATTGTAATAGATAAGTATTCCATATATTCTGTAAACTTAAATTTAAATGTCTGATTGAATGCTTGCATTTTCCCTATACAGATACATCCTTGATATCTAGGGATGATGGAATATTGTTTGGATGTTAGATCATTGTGACTCTGATAGTCTAGCCCACTAAATATTTTGAGGTAGAGTTTGATCATTATCCCCTGTCAATGGTTTTCTATTTACCTCTACCTAGGAAGGGAAAACTATCAGTATTGAGGTTCTAAATGAATTTGGGACATAAGGCTTTGGCCTATGTAATGGTTAGAAGATTCATCAAGGGGATTACTCAGGAATCAATACCACAGGTAAAGAGCTGGGATAGAATATACACGATCGTTTGGGTCCGGTCGATCCCTCGACTTACCTTTCCTTGTTTTAGAACTTGAGTCCAGTGAATGGAATGTGCTTCCTTCAAACACGTCGTCGGTGTGACCGAGGGCTCATGACCATGACCCTAACTAAATCATGGTAAATAGGTGGGCATGTAGCCCTAAGACCTGTCAAAGGATCCATATGACCAAGACCAAAGAACCCTTTGCTAGGCTCAAAAGGAGTGAAGCTATTCTTGCTTCAGAACTCCGGGATGTTATGGCCTCACCACTCTCAAACCAGTTGAAGGCAACCTGTTGTTACGATTACAACGAGGTCGAAGGACATCTCGAGGTTTCCTTAACCATGACCATGGGATCTATCCCACCATTAAGCCCTGACCCACTTACTGTTCACGAAGAGACGAGAACCATATATCCGAAGACATTTAGGATCTCCCTTGACCATTGGATCTACACCATGGTCAATCTGGCATTGACCACTTTGGGAGAAAAGCGTTGTCGTACCACCAAAACCCCCGAATGTCGAATTTGAGAAGTAACGTGGACCGTGGATCTAAGGATCTTTTAGAACCCTTCTCGACCATCAGATGGAGCCTAGTGAAAGGATAGGGTAAAGTACTTCGGCAAAGTCCTACTCCAGGAGGTTCAACATGTTGGTGAATGAGAATATCGTCAGAGAACTGAAGGCCAGAGTAATGTGGCATGCCGACATCACCTAGGGTGACATGGAATTATAGTGGGTGTGACACATGTCACCCTGATTTGTGGCTTTCACAGACCTCGGGTGTCAAATAGGCCTTGACATGTGTCACCAATTGATTGGGCCATGTGTCACCATTGTCTTCTTCCAAATGTCGTCTATTGGTTCTATGTCGTGGTTAATCCGGCACTGACCTACTCCGGGAGAATAAGATTGTGAAATGGGAGGAACCCCCAAACGTTGAAGTTGCGAAGCGATGAGAAATGTAGATCTGAGGACCTTCGGGATCATCCCTGACCGATGGATCTACGTCGTGGTCAGTTCGACGTTGACCACTCCAGGTGAAAAGAAGTGTGAAGCGGGTGGAACCCCCGAACACTGAATTCGTGAAGTGACAAGGACCGTCGATCCAAGGATCATTCGGGATCCCCTCTAACTGTTGGATCTAGACCATGGTCAGCCCGACACTGAACTACTCCGAGAGTAACAAGGAAATCACAAGGCGGATTCCCCGAATGTCGAAGTTGCGAAGCAACATAGGCTGTAGATATTTGGATCTACGTGGCACTATCTCGACCGTAGATATAAGGGGTATTGGGAGGCCATTGGCAGGAGTTCGGACTTCGAAGCTTCAAGAGAATTGGCAGGTAGGAGGAGCTAGAAACTCCCAGAGGTTGCTAGTCCCAGAGTGATGTGGCACGCTGACGTCACCTAGGGTGACATGGACCCATGTTCAGAATGCCACGTGTTGCCATGATTTGTGCATCTTACAAACCCTAAATTCCCATTAGAATGTGACACATCTCACCCACTGATGGGGCCACGTGTCAACCCCTAGCACATGCTTGCATGGCCTAAGAATTGGTGGAATACCTTGGCACACTAGGAGTTCAGAACTTCAGGAAATGTGGGACGCTAGGACGCCGAGGTTAATGTGGCCAAAGACCCATATCCACTTGTCCATGCCTCTGTGTTTAATGCGTCGCCACGTGTAAGTGTGGACCCTTCGAGAGTCCGAGAATTCGGGACTCCGGAGGTTTGGGGTGTAGTATCTTAGATAAGCCAAAAATCCCGAAGGCTAGAGCCACATGGAAATATTTTGGGGTCCTTCGGGAATTCGATATTTTGGGACTCCGGAGGACATGCACGTAGAAATAAAAGGTGCATTCAACGCCGAAGCACCGAACGTTGAATTCCCATAAGCCTATGTGTTAAACAAGGACATTGTTCTATCGTTGGATTTAACGGTGGATGGTTTTCCACCAATAGATGCAGGAGCGTTGGAAACTCCAAGGCTTCGGGGAACTTGGGATGGTACGAAGGAGACAGACCCATGTGGGCACCACGTGGCCTTTGACCAATGACGACTAAAGAGCTTCAGAAGGGCATAACGTCTGATCGAGAGCTCACATTTGAGCATGGTAACAGTCATTGGAAAGCTCTTGATGAGCAGAAGGTGATGGAAATATCGAGAAGAGGATTCGAGATGATGAAGGAAAGAGAAATTTTGATGCCCCATCCCTTAAAAAGGTACTTAAGGGGTTGGGCGTGTTACAAGAAAGCATTGCCCAATTTTTACCTCCCCATCTCTGCATACTTAATATAATATTTCCTCTTGGGGAGCCTTGGGTTGTTTCTATTTCTTGGTTTCACATCTCATCCTATGTGAGTGAAATCTTAATGGTCCAATTACTTGTTTTTTACACTATGGGATGTTACACCGCAAGTAGTTTTGCACTTTGATATTTTCCTCTCATCTATTTTCTACATAGTATTATTGTTTTCTTTGAGCACATTTTCTTTATTTTCTATAATGAACATAAATTATTATTATTATTTTTAATAGCGATTATGGCCTAAGGATTGTGTCCCTTAGCATGAATTTTCCTTTGAGCACTATATGAGGAGTTTCCTTTACTACATTCCAATCATCACTATGTCACTCATTCTTATTAGATATTATTTTATGTACCTTTGGAGATTATATTATGAGATCTTATCCCTTTTTTATGTGATTTCTTAGCTAATGAATCATTGGTTCAATACAATAATGTCAAATAAGTTGTTTTCATTGGCTAGGTGCCAAAATTCTATGAGTTTCATTTTTGATTGATGACAAACGTTTTCCATGTGGCACTAAAACTTTAGGCCCAAATCCATTCAATTCCAACTCATCCATTATTAATCCACTCCCAACCTCCTTCCAACATACTCGGTTCCACGTTCCACTTCCACACAATTTTCACTCCACCCATTACATTTTCATATAACAGTTATTTTCATTGACCAGGTACCAAACTTCTGCCATGTGGCATTAAAACTTTACGTCCAAAGCCATGAATTTCCAACTAGTTCATTACCAATCCACTCCTAACCTCATTTCCACATACTTTGTTCCACATTCCACTTCCACAAAATTTGCACTCTACATTTTCATATACAAGAAATAATAAAAATAAATAAAAGAAAGAAAAAAGAGAAATTAAATTTGGGATGGATAGAGGAACTCCATAAAGGAACAAAAAATAGAAATAAAACATTGAATATGAATGAAATATTTGGATGTAATCACTCTAAAAACCTTGCAAACAAAAAGATACCAAACGTAATGGAAACGCTACAATGAAAAATTTAGATAGTGAAAAATTTGTGTGTAAACCTAGGTTTAGATAGTGAAAAATTTGTGTGTAGACCTAGGTTTGTTAGTAGGATCACAAACAAACCCATGCAAAAAGTATAACCAGTGCATTTGTATCATAAATTGTGTGTTAGAGGAGCTATAGTCTATGTTAAGTACACCACATAGTCATTTATGAAAGAAAGATTTGAGGGAGTAACAAATTAGTAGAATACCATAACCCAAATACTAAAGTTTCCAACAAAATCTACAAACAAGGGTATCTATTTCATTCCAAGCATGCATATGGAAGGAGAAAGACACCTTAGCCATTGTTGTTTCCCGTGAGAAGGAATGGGTTTATTGACTTTTTTATTTGGTTGTCATGGGTGTGAGGGTGTTCCAATGTTGAAATCGATACCACATAGAAGTCACGCTAGTTGAAAAATCCATTGACATAGTTAAATCAATTTGGAATTAGAAAATATATATGTATAATATACTATTAAATACATTTCATTATAATTGGAAGGATATTATCAAAATTGACTTTTATGGGAGCTTTAGTCATCTTTAGTACTTCATTAAATTAGAATTTTTTTTTATAATTTACCCTTCAAATTTATTGTAATTTCATGAGTTATTGTTATAGTAAGGTAGTAAAAAAAAATTATTGGGTCAAATTTGAGTTTTGAGAAGGAAATTTTATAATAATTGGATTTTCAAAAGTGAATGATGTATTTTTTTGATAAATTATTTAGGAATAATACAAGGAATTGGAAAAATAAATATATATTTTTTTTAAATTGATAAATAAATTTATGATATAATGATGATGATTAACATCCACTATGATATATTAAATTAAATTAAAATAAAATATAATTACAGAAATAAAATGAATAGAAAATATTACTCCGGATGAACCATGGGCATTTTCCAGAACCTTCGGGATCAGGCTCCACAATGCCCGCAGCTGTCACTTCATAAATGACCCCCGACTGGCTTTTATGACAAGCCTTCAATCCTCCTCATTGCAACCCTCACGACATAATCGCGACTGGATTTTAGATATGTGATGGCTTTGTAACCATCTTATCCCTTGTTTATCCATTAAAAAAATATTTTTTAAACCATTTTTAAATATGAAATAAAATATAATATATCACCACGACATCATTTGGAATTGCATATTGCAATTCCTTTGTTGACCATCTCATCAACGGTCATCAATTAGCATTTCCTTTTAACCATTTTAAATTATGGAATAAGATTTAATATATTCCTTCCATGGTTTCATATCTTGCATTTTCTATGTTCTAAACATAAATATATCCATTATAAATAATTTGATTGTCACATTTGCTTTTTCTCCTCTTAGTATTTGCAATTCTCTTCCCGAAATATTCTATAAAGTGATTTGGATTTTCGATTATTAGTCATTTTAAATATTTCTCTTCTTGTTATTATATGAGATAAATTTGAATGTAAATAAAATGATAGTTTCATACCATTAAGAAAGACTTCTCATTGTGTTCTATTGATTTAATAGAGGGAATACTATGGATACTAATTAATGTATTAATGATTTAAATTTCTTTTATTGATTTAATACAGGGAATACTATGGCTACTAATTATTGTGTTAATGATTTAAAACTCTTTATATTAAATAATTTTTTATTTAAAATGTAAAATAAAGATTATTCATTACATCTTAATGTTTTTTCTTAATTTTATTTTTAAATGTTATTTAAATTTTTATTTTTTGTTATTGAAGGTATATATGAAATTGTTATTTTCTATTTAAATAAAATCATTTCTTTCTATTTAACTTACTCTTTTTTAAATTCATTTCTATTTCCAATTGTAAAAATGAGCTTTATTTCTCTTTTACAAAAATACACATAATTCTATATAATCAATCCAATCACTTATGCAAGTTTATTCAATTTACCATGCTAAAATAAAATGCATATGTCAAATGATATTTTTCTTCAAAGTATACATAAACTAAATCAAATTCAATACCAAGAGCGAGACTAAGTTAACTTAAAGCCTTCAAGTATTTGATAGCAAGAGCTAGACATTATCACTACAAATCTCTATAAATATTCTAGTACGCTATGCCAAGAGTTAGATATAACCTCTACAACTCTTCAAGTGCATGATACCAAGGGTGACATGTCCCTAGATTCCCTTCAAGTGCTACCTACTAGTATGTACCAACGGTGACATGCCCTTACATACCCTTCAAGTACTACCTACTAGTACGTACCAAGGGTGTCATATTCATGCACGCCCTTCAAGTATCATTTTGCAATGGTGGGGAATGGTGTCATGACTGGGACATAACTAACCCAACTCATTCACCATTGGTGAGAGACTAATGGTCTCTTAGGATTTGTAATGTACCCAACAACCCTTGTTCCTGCTGGGATGGTGGGGCACTGGAAAATTTCTTCAATTTTCCCATTGAATTCCTCTTCAATAACCAACTTTGATACCATAATTAAATTATTTCATGTCATATGATAAAAATATGAATACACATGACATGCAAATTTATGCATTACTTATAATAACATAAAGAACTGCAAATGCAATCCATTCATAAAATATAACAACAAATTAAGCATACAAATACACATAAATACCACAATTATATCACAGAATCCATAACACTTATCTTTATCAAAATGAATCACCAAATGGTTGCATATGAGAGGTGTTCCTCCCGATCATAGGCACTATTGTACTAGTTCTTTCTACAAGAGGTCACCCCTAAACTGGAGCTATGAATCCACAAGGAGAAATGAGATCATGTGGTTGGCTACAGTTTCGTGACTCAGCCCAATACCCAAGTTGTTATTTTCTACTCACTCTCACAATCATTCCAACTCACCATCTCTCTTTCCTCTTCAACCTGTTTAGCCTAGAGAAGTGGATACCCTTCTTTGTAATGCATCCCCTTGATCTAAAAATGAAGAAGACTTGAAAAACTTGAATAATTATTGCAAGTGAAATGTTATGTGTTTAAAGAAACCGGATCAATTTGCAACACATAAAGTTAAGAATACTCATGCAAAATACACATAGACAACAACATAAACATTGAACATAAACACATGTGCACAACAATTGATAAAGGAGTTCACCCCTCTTATGGGCTACATCTCCTGGTCCAACTTC
>JZKD02S2265052.1:1135016-1151014 GCA_000966675.3 Picea glauca
ATGGCTAATTGTATGATCCAATCTAAGGGATTAAGTCTAAAGTATTGGACGAAAGCCATCAACTGTGCAAATTACATAGTAAATCGCACTCCCACAAAGGCTCTTAAAAATATAATATTGGAAGAAGCTTGGACTAAAATTAAACCAGATGTAAGTCATTTATGTGTATTTGGAAGTATAGCATGGGCTCACATTCCTGATAAGAAAAGGAAATCATTGCAACCTAAAAGTGAGAAGCGTATATTTGTTGGTTATTCTAAATATGTCAAAGGTTATAGAATTCTTCAACCACATTGTAATGAAATTATTATTAGAAGAGATGTTAAATTTGATGAAAATATCTTATCCTGTGAGCCTAATTCGATGATTGTGCCTTCTTCGACCTGTGAGCCATCTTCAACGTTTCTGCCTTCTTTGGCCTTCAATCCATCTTCAAAATTTGTTCCTTCTTATGTTCATACTTTGGTTTCTTATTCAAATGATGACAGTGAGGATGAAAATCCACCTCCACCTGCTCACCTTCCTCCAGATGAGTCTTTTGAACCTGAACCATCCCCAACTCCACCGCTTCCTAGATGGGTCCGTTCAACACGAGAAGCAGTTGGTGATCTTGTCGTTGATCCTTCAGATCAATGTCAGACACGTTCACAGTTCCAATGAGCCTCTTCTCTTTTGGCTCAAGTTTCAGAGACTCATGATCTAAAGACATTTATAGAAGCTTCAGGTCATCCAGATTGGGATACAACAATGAATGAAGAGTATCGTTCTTTAATGGAAAACGATACTTGGGATCTTGTACCTCTTCCAAAAGGAAGAAAACTTGTAATATGTAAATGGGTCTATAGAACTAAGTATGCATTAGATGGAAGTGTTGACAGACACAAGGCTCAGTTAGTTGCCAAAGGATTTTCCCAAGTTGAATGAATTGACTATAATGAAACCTTTTCCCTTGTATCCAAAATGAATTCCATCCACCTTGTTCTTGCCCTTGCTGCCTCACATAAATGGGAGGTCCATCAGATGGATTTTAAATCTGCCTTCTTTCATGGAGATTTGAAAGAAGAAATCCACATGGAATGACCTCTTGGCTATGTCCAGAATGACTCTAGCCTTGTTTGTCGCCTTAAGAAATCTTTGTATGGTCTTAAGCAAGCTCCCTGAGCTTGGTATGCCAAAATGGACAACTTTCTTATCGCCATTGGATTCTGTAGATTCCATTTTGATCCTAATGTCTATACCAATAAAGTATGCATTCATCTCATAATCCTTGTCCTTTATGTTGATGACCTTATCCTTACTGGTAGTGACTCAAAATTTTTAAACCATGTGAAAACCAACCTTAAGAAGAAATTTGAAATGATAGACTTACGATTTTTGCACTATTTCCTTAGCCTCCAAGTTTTGCAAAACAATGAAGGAATTTTTCTTTCCCAGTCTAAGTATGCTTGTGACCTTCTTCGTCACTTTCACATGGATGATTTTAAACCAACCTCTTTTCCCTTCTAGTCTGGAGTCAATCTTGTTTCCACCTGTACTTCTCCTGAAGTTGATTCCACCCTATACCGTCAGTTAGTTGGTAGCCTCTTATACTTGACTCATACCCATCCTGATATTTCTTTTGATGTTGGTCTTGTTTCCCGGTATATGCAAACACCCTATGAAATCCATTGGAAAGCACCTAAAAGGATACTTCGCTATGTCTGTGGTACAATTCAGTTTGGGGTACATTAAAGTTCAGGGGGGATTCCTTTATTGGATGGTTTCATTGATTTAGATTGGGCTGACGACCCTGATGATTGGAAGTCTACTGTAGGTTATGTTTTCAGCCTTGGTTCAGGATTTGTCACTTGGGCCTGTACAAAAAAACAGACTATTGCACTCTCTTTAGCAGAAGCAGAGTACCAAGAAACGATAAATGCAAGTCAGGAATCCTTGTGGCTTCGACAAATCCTTTCGGATTTTGGATTCCAACAACAACATCTGACTAGCCTTTGGTGTGACAATCAGAGTGCCATCAAGCTCTCCAAAGACCCAGTTCAACATTAGTGCAAAAAAACACATCGAGCTACACATGCACTTCATCAGAAAGATCATTCATGATTAAGTTATTGAAGTGCTCTTTTTTCCTATAGAAAATCAAGTTGCAGACATTTTCACAAAGTATCTTACATAAGAAAAGTTTTCCAAACTTCGATCTATGTTAGGACTTCAAGAATTTGTCATCAATGGGGGATAGAATATAATGCCTCCTTCCTTTTCCTATTGTGTCACTATTGTAAATCCTTCAATCCTATCCCAAGTTGTTCTTAAGGGGGGATGTTAGGATATTTAGACACTTAGGAGTTAGTTAATATCTACTTGGTCTAATGTGTCATTAGGTAAAAATGTGTTTCTTAGTGTGTTTCTTTAGTATGCATTAGTATGCATTTGTAGTTAGGAAATCTGACGGTCACGATATGTTCCCGACATAGAATGATCTAATGGTTCATATTCTCCTTGATCTTAACGGACATTGATCTGTTTCTTAACACCCGATTGGTCCATGATCTCTATTTAAATAACATGGATGGTCATTTGTCGATGATCGATTGTGAAAAACTCTCTTGTAAAATCTCTCTGTAATCTTTTTCTTTTGCATTAATAAACTTCTCCAAGTGGTCACATTGGATGGGGCCGTGGATGTTTCCCCATAGGGGTTTTACCGTGTCAAAACATCGATGTGTTGATGTTTGATCTAGTTGTGTGAGTGGTTACTGAAGGTGTTCATCCTCCGTTGGAATACCTATGTTGTCGAACATTGAATGGTCCACAACTTCTCATTTCCACTCAGGAATGGTAACTGATTGTAGCAATCCAGTTGGATGTTCATGATCATCCTTTACCTTTCAACAATCCATGCATCTGGCTATGTACTCAACCACATATTTCTTCATTCCTAGCCAAAATTATTGGCATCTTAATGTTGTAATTTTCTTTTGATAACTTGGGTGTCCAACATAAGGAACGTTGCGTATTTCTTTTAACACCAAATTTCTTAATTCCTGTTAATTAGGAACATAAAATTTGTTCCTATACAAAATGATCCCATCCTCTTCTAGTTGATAATATTTATATTTTTGTTGTAAATTACCTTTTTGTAGTATTCCCTTAACTTGTAGATAAAGTTGGTCTATAACAACAACTTTTAAATTTTTGTCCTTTAAATATGAACTATACTTGCTAATGGTTGTAGAATGCAACTCATGCACCCTATTGTTGAATACATCGACCACTTTATTATCTTTACCTTCAATATGATTGATACCGAATTCATATTTTCTAAGGAATTCAAGCCATCTAATTTGTTTTTCATTGAATGTTGGTTGCTCAAACAAATACTTCAAACCACTATGGTTTGTCCTCATCTCAAATTTTTTACCCATGAGATAATGTCTCCACATCTTTAAGGCATGAACTATGGATTCCAACTCTAAGTTATGTGAGGCATAGTTCCTATCATGCTCTTTCAACTTCCTTGACTCGTATCACACCACATTCTCATTTTGTGTAAGGGTTCCACTAATCCCTTCCTTGCATGCATATGTGCACATAAAAAAAGTTCTCATTTGGATCAACAATATTCAAGATTGATGCACTTGTTAACAATTCCTTCAAAATATGAGAACTTTCTTCACATTTGGGGGTCCATTCAAACTTTATCCCTTCTTTTGAAAAGAAATAATGGGATGTGAAATCTTTGAAAATCCTCTAATAAATGTTTTTCAATATCCATATTCTAACTCCATAAAATGTTTGACATCTGTAACATTTATAGGTGCTGGCCATCCTCTAATGGATTCAATCTTCTTTGGATACAATGCTACGCCTTCCTCTAAAATGATATGCCCCAAGTAGTGGATCTACGTTTGGTAAAAATGAAAATTTTATCAACTTGGCATATATTTGATGGTCCCTTAATACGTGTAGCACCATCCTTAATTGTTCCTCATGCTCTTCCTCTGATTTAGAATAGATAAGTATGTCATCCAAGAATACAATGAAAAAATGATCCAAGTAATTTATAATAATGTCATTCATCAAACACATGAAGATGTTTGGTGCATTTATCAATCCAAATGGCACTAGTACAAACTCATAATGCCCGTATATAGTTCTAAATTTTTTTTTACTGATATATTCCTAAATATTGTACACGACCATCATTTTATCTCCTTTATGAGGACTATCTCTATACATGTTCTCTCCTTTACATCCTCAACATTTGATTGGTGTTCTTAGTATTTTTCCTAAGAATTCTACCATCTTTGACTACTCTGAGATGCTTGGATTTGTTGATATACATTAGGACTACTCCTAAAGGAAGGGGGTTTGAATCCTTTATTTCTTTGATCCATCTTATCATTCATCTTATTTCTCTAAGACTTTAATACTACTTCTCTTCCTTTGTTCTGTTCATACAAGTACTTAGCCTTCCTAATGGCCTCCTCAAGAGTCTTCAGTTCATCAAATTGAATCTTATCCCTATAGAGTGATGGTAGTCCACTTAAGAATCTCTGTATTTTCACCTTCTCATATTTGATAAACCCCGCATACCTTAGCAACTCTAAAAACTTATTTTCATACTCTTCGATGGGCATATTTCCCAACTTGAGCTCAAAAAACTCTTGCATCTTTTTGTCATAGTAGTTCTATGAAAGATATTGTTTTTAGAAATATTTGTTAAACTTCTTCCAAGTGATATTCTTCTCATTTATGTGCTTCACTTGCTTCAACTAGTCCCACCACATGGAAGTCTTCCCTTGTAGATGGTGGATGAAAATCATGGGTTCCAAGTTGGATTAGTGGTTATGCAACTAAAAGTAATTTCAAATTCCAAGAAACCAATATTTAGCCTCTTCTCCCTTTTCATTATCTCCATCAATATTTGGTGGATTAAGCTTCCTGAGCTCTCCTTGAAAATTGTCCACTTCATTCCTTCTTCTCTTATGCCTAACATGGGACACTTATCAGATACTCTATGATTCTTTAGATGAATGTGTCTTCCTAGCTGAATGAGTAGGTGAATAATGTGGTCTATGAGCCCTGCTAACACTCCTTGTATGCTTGGATCCTCTGTATTTCTCCCTAATTTCATGAGGTCTTCCTTCTTCATCATGTCTTAAACCTGCTCCAACTCTGACTTGCCTTTGCAATTGCTTCAAACTCTATAGTACTTGAGTCTTTATATGATTTTCCTCCTCCCAAGTTCTGATAATTTTCTCCTATAATCTCTATTGGCTCCGCTTTGCTTCTATGTCCATTGGACTTTGTCTCCTCATTGCCTAAACTGATGTTCGAGCACCTCACTTCTTCCTCTTGGGTGTGATTTATCTAGGCATCTTCCATCCTTCTATTCCTCATAATTATGAAAAATTTTCATGCCACAAATTATTGTTAGATAGGAATAATACGTCAATTCTAGAAAATTATGCATATTTTCTACCCCTTTAAGGCCACTAGTTGTCTTCTTTTGATTTACTGATAATTTCTATCGATCAAATCCAAATTATGGATGTATATATGGGCTCTAATATTCAACATATTTCCAATAACTACTCCCTTTCTCAATTATGCAACCACCCTTATGTCTGTTGGGATGGTGGGGCACTAGAAAATTTCTCCAAATTTCTCACTAAATTCATCTTCAATAACCAACTCTAATACCATAATTAATTATGCATTGTCATATGATAAAATAATGTAGACACATGACATAAAAACTTATGAATTACTTATAATAACATATGGAACTGTAAATGCAACCCATTCATGAAATATAATAGCAAATTAAGCATATAATAAACAATAAAATTATATCACAGAGCCCATAACACTTATCTTTATCAAAATAAATCACCAAATGGATACATATGAGGGACATTCCTCCCAACCATAGGCAATGTTGAACTAGTTCGTTTTACAATAGGCCACCCCTGAGTTAGGGATTTAAATCCACAAGGAAAAATGAGATCTTATGGCTGGATATAATTCACTCGTTCATACCAATACCAAAGCTATTATGGTCTTTTAACTCTCACAAACATTCCAACTCACCATCTCTCTTTCCTCTTCATCCTACATAACCTGAAGAATTGGATCCCCTTCTCTACAATGTAGTCCCTCAGTATATCTCACCTCTTTCTTGGTTTCTAGTGAAAACTGGCTAGGAAATATCTTTGTTTAGATTTACATATTAGCACCAACCACCTATTTTCTCACCACAAATTTACAACCAAAATATCAACGTTCTATTACAAGATTTATCAAACAATATGCTCCCTCCAAATAGACATTCAAATCCAGTAGAATGAATTTCCAATTCCACTAAATCCAAGGTTATATTTTCATGTTCCCATATTTCCACTTGGCACTCAAATAACTCCACCTAACTACCTTAGCACACATCCCAAGGTTGATTTGTCCTTTTTCATAAGATTATGTAAGGTACTTTGGGTTACAATAAAATATTATTATTTCCAATCTTTGGCCTATTTGGTACCTTGTTACCCCCTCTCGCATTTCTCTCTTATGGAATCATAGCCCCCCATGTTCATGTCCCTCACGTATCATAGCCAATAATGTATTTTATTTTTAATTTTGGTGTACATATTTACATAGTTGGCCCTTGGCCATATTGTTCAATTTTCATCCTCGATCTTATATATACAATTGCAATACATTATAGGGATCAAAACAAGGGTGTTATATGATCCAGGTGGATATCGGTGGCCACCCACCTTTTCCAACTAGCTCAAAACAATTTTCTGGCAATTTTGGTAATTTATTATTTTTAGCAATTTTTAACTTCCGAGGCCATTTTGAGGGCCTAAATGAAGGTTTTTCGGGATATAACTTCTCACTGATAGTTGAAGGCATGATTGAGCCCCCAAAATGAATCTCCTCGATGATACCTTTCCAACAGGATCATGCGCCTAAAACGAAGATCATATGCAAAAGTTACGACCCCAAGAAGTTGATGTACTAACTTACCCAAACAGGGCCCACATGAATTTTGGTGCTTCATCTCCTAGGGTTAGGTTTATGGATGTATAGGGTTTTTGGAATTCCTGTTTATTGTAAAAATGCCTTCAAAGCCTCATTGTAATCATCTTTTTGCAAATGCGAGTAGTCATCACATCTCTTCTCAGAGATAAGTTGCCACCATTCTAGCGAGTCTTTCACTCTGTATTTTTACAGTCTTTGTACATTTCTTTCATTAATAGAAATTGTGTATTATTGTATCCCTGTGTTTATGGTTTCATCTCTGATATATTTCTGTTATATTATTGGATATCCGCGATATCTCTGTGCATTTCTTTATTATATCTCCGCTCTAATTTCGTGCCAAAAATAATCTGGATCAGTGGTATCAGAGCAGGCTTCTCTTGATCATTTTTTAGTGCATGTCCCCGACGAGGTCTGAGTATAGCAAGTTGGGTCTCAAGATTGTCTCTCTTGAGGAAAATCGCTCTCGCACATCCAAGAAACCCTCAATGGCGGAAGAAAAGAAAAACGAGGGAGCAGATGATCCTATCAGTCTGTTGCTTGAGCAAGCTCTCACACAACAAATGGATGAAATGATGGAGAATTTTTCCCACATCCTTCAACGCCTGCCGATAGCAAGAGGCACATCTTCATCAAACAACCACTTTGGAAGCACCTCTCCTTTCAAGGTACAGGTTAATTTTGATATTCCTGTATTTGAAGTTCAGATAGATGCATATGCCCTAGACAAATGGTTAAATCTGTTAGAAGGTTATTTCTCTGTTAATAATTTTTTCGATAGAGAAAATATCACCTTCACACTCCTTAAATATCTCTCCCATGTCAAACATTGGTGGGAAACTTACTGGGAGAAAATTTCCACAAAGGAGTTTGGAATATATGGGGTCAAGCCCACTTGGGATATTTTTGTGGATGCGGTAAAGGAACAATATTACCCTGTTGGAAACTATGAGAACTAGTACATGAGATGGACCACATTGCGATAAGAGAGGGGCCAAGAAGTTCTGGAGTTCACTAATACCTTCCATAACTTGCACACCATGCTAGGTATCAAAGACTTCGAACAACATTTGGTTCTAAAATACCGTGGGGCTCTACAAAGATACATCCAAACTGAAATGGATTTTCTGGACATCTCATCACTCGGTGCTTCTTATCGATATGTTGTTAAAATCGAGCAAAAATTTAAGCACTAGAACAAACGAGAGTTCGGGTCTGCAAATCCACAACAACCAAATTATGACAAAGACGGCCCTAACAAACAGTCTCTTGAAAACCAGTCCAAGCCACAGGAAAAGAAGGGTCATGGGAAGACAAAAAAGGAAACTGGAAAATGGTGCAATTTCCACAAAATCCCCTGGCACAACACCGATGAATGTCGCTCAAAACAATCATTGGTGGCTAAGATCAAAGACAAGGAGCCGAACCTTGATTCATAATCTAATTCTGAAAATACTGGTAAAAGACAGATCATCGACGTAGACCCCACTGCTATTGTCGCAACCACAACAATTCAACCAGAAGAACCAACAGATCCTGAAGAGGGGGAGCACCTTTTTCATTCACAGATGTGGGTGAAGGGGACCCCACTGCATTTTATTGTTGATAGAGGAAGCCAGAAGAACCTCATCTCAACAAAGGTTGTCAAATAGTTGGGATTGTCAACAACACCACATCCACAACCATACAACATCGGGTGGCTTCGCCAAGGACGAGATATTCGTGTCAATCAACAGTGCTAATTATAATACAACATCCAACCATTCAAGGATGAGGTATTATGTGATGTTTCCCCACTGAATGTCTGTGATGTCCTCTTGGGCCAACCATATATGTGGAGACACCATGTTGTTTATGAGTCTCGACCCAGTAGTGTCATTGTTACTTTGGGGGGTCATCTCTACAAAATACCTGAGGTAGTCCAAAATATTGTTCCACCTAAACAGTGCCGCAAGGTAGTATCTGATACTGCAAAATTTGGCTTCTTCACAATCTGTTCAAAAGGGGAACAGAAGGACACTGCAACCATTACAACCTTTCCCCAAGCACCTTCTATCCAATAGAATTAGGTCGACAAGGTTGCAACAAAGCGCAAAGATTCCTTTTTCACATAGGCATCTCATGTAGCCAGACTGGCTAAAAAGGTCCAATCCTTCTAGCCACATGTTCGTGACAACCTTCAACAAGCTAAGCAACGCAACTTCTCCAACAAGGCAAGCAACTCATCAAGATGAAGATTCAACAAACGCTTTTCTCTCTCCTCCAGGAACTCAACGCAATGGATACCATTACTTCCTAAGGAGGGAGGATTGATCTAGGTGGATATCAGTGGCCACCCACCTTTTCCAATTGGCTCAAAACAGTTTTCTAGCAAATTTGGTAATTTACTATTTTTAGCAGTTTTTAACTTCCGGGGCCATTTTAAGGGCCTAAATGAAGGTTTTTCAGGATCGAGCTTCTCAATGATAGCTAAAGGCATGATTGAGCCCCCAAAATGAATCTCCTCAACGATACCTTTCCAACAGGCTATCATGCGACTAAAACGAAGATCGTATGCAAAAGTTACGACCCCGAGAAGTTGATGTACTAACTTACCCAAACGGGGGCCACATGAATTTTGGCGCTTCATCTCCTAGGGTTAGGTTTTTGGATGTCTAGGGTTTTTGGCATTCCTGTTTATTGTAAAAAGGCCTTCAGAGCCTCATTTTAATAATCTTCTTGCGAATGCGATTAGTCATCACATCTCTTCTCAGAGATAAGTTGCCACCATTCTAGCGAGTCTTTCACTCTATATTTTTACAGTCTCTGTACATTTCTTTCATTAATAGAAATCATGTATTACTGTATCTCTATGTTTATGGTTTCATCTCTGATATATTTCTATTATATTATTGGATATCTGCAATATCTCTGTGCATTTCTTTATTATATCCCTGCTCTCATTTCGTGCCGAAAATAATCCAGATCATTATATGAATAAGGATTGACACCTTATTTCATGCCCCTTAGTAGGACCTCGTAAGTGATCGAATCCACAACCTACCTTTAGGACATTGTGCAACCTCCAAGAAAAAACATATAACATATGTTTTTAAACTATTACATGTAAGGAGGCTACTAGGTAGGAATATGAAACCTATAACTCTTTACTCTAATGGTACTCATCATGTCATAACTTTCATACAACCATTTTCCCATGTGTAAGCTTATTTGGAAAATGTTTCTCTATCTCTACACACACCTAGATACAAAGATATCAAATAGAAATGTATAATAGTCATGAATAAACAATAAACAATGCCATATGCATGTCAATTATACATACTCGACCACATCCCGGGTCCACATATCTTGACTCAATCTAGAGTCCATGTGCACATGTGGTTATTCCTGTTGCACTTGAAAAACCATCAATATCATCATATAACATAATAAATTTCATGATTTAACCATGTGTTCATTTTCAATACTCCATTGCATCACAAGGAAATCAAAGCATAAGCCATAAAATATATATGTACATATCAAACAATAATCAAACCATGACTAATCAAAAGTCATCTATAGATCATATCATCCATAGTGTGTTCATGAACCAATTGGGTGATTCTTATCACCAAAATGCCATCAAATAATAATAACATGTTAGTCAAATAAAGTGAAATCAAAAGAGAGCACTACGAACCTATCCTACATATACTCTATACAAGAAAGAGTGAAATGTGTATTTATATGGATATAACCCTTTCTTCTCATTTCTCCCTTTTTATCGATTGGATCTCTAATATTAGTAAGAGGAGGAAAGGTTTGAGAAGGAGGCCTCAACACTGATGAAGAGGGGGAACTTCTAACTTTAATAGTTAAGCCTTTTTTATTATCCTTCCATTCTTCCTTTTCCTCTCCCACTAGAAGAGTCTTGGTTGATTAGGATGATACTAGAATCGAATGGATTGATATTTGGCTCCTTCCATTGCTACTAAAGTGTGTTGTGTCACTTTATTGTCTTCTCCATAGAGATGTGCATTTATTATTCTTCTTCACAAAATATTTATGAAGCTATGATATTCTTAATGGAACCTTTATTAGGGCATTAATATCCTGTGGATTTAGGGTTTCTCTAGCCTAGTTCCAATCATAATGACACAAATTCTTTCTTTTCTTGTTAGGCCTCAAAATCAATTAGTTCTTGGAACTTATTCGAGTTGTTATTTACCTTGGTATTTCCCTTGGTAGTCTTTTGAATCCAAGATTGTATTGGTTTCTTTTTCTTTCTTGTCACAAGCTTGAACCAGTTTTGGTTACTTTTGCAAGGAGAGGGATGGGTGATATATAGAATGCACATACCCACCTCCCTCAACTATCAAGGCACCAAATTTCAAAACTTATTCTTCCATCATTTCAAAACTAGATTTACCAAAATAACTCAAGGTTTTCATGGAGAGGTGAACTCTAATGTAGAGGCTAACTAGAAGTTGGGCATATGGGACCAAAACCCATTGTGCTCAAATAGAGAAAATATTATTGAATTTCCTCTATGAATGTTCTCTCTCCCAACCCTACAAAACAATAGGAAAGGAGTTCTCTTCTTTTCAATGCAATCTCTAGGGAAATGTCTTTTCCCTCTAGTGCTCCAATGTAGGCAAAGGAATATATTCTATTGGTTTCAATGGATTTCCTAGTACAAAAAATTGTTGATATTTTATCAAGCATTCATATTTAATTTATGTCATGGTTTTATCATATGGATAACAATGAATTTGCATATAATGGGCACCAACTAGGAGATATATGAAGAATGGATGAAGAACAATGAACGAGGAACTCCTAGATGGTCAAATAAATGCATCTTAAATACTTCCAAGGAAACTAAGTCCACGTGCCTTCTTAATGAAAACATGTATAATTCCTCGGGATAGATATATTTCTAAGATCAAAATTATTCATTAAACATAAGGTAAAGCTAAAGAACTTAGGAGGATGTCAAGAAAACAATAATATAGATTAATTCTCGTTAGACTCCTTACTTCCCTTATAGTGGATTCATATTCCCCTAAGCTTGCTTGTACTCTTTTAGTGGTTTTAAAATTATAATTACATATACACAAACCAAAATACACTAATGTCTTCTTCACCAATGACAACATTTTACAAGGGATATGTGATACCTAGAAGATCGATAAACCCTAACTTGGATGAACTTTTGCTTAAAACTTATCATAATCCCTCATAATATTTTAATTAATATAACCCTTTACATAATCATCTCCATTAATTTATTTTAATCACATAATAATTAGAATTATAACATTCTAAATCAACCTCAAGTTAAAAATAAACCCTTATCAAAGGTTCCCTTTAAAAATTTTCCTTTTCAAATTAAATTTTGATAAGACCTTAATTTAAAACTAAGTCATTAAAACTAACCTTTAAGAATTTTCATTTTCAAATCTCTTTAAGAATTCTCCTTCTCAACTTAAATTTTGATAAGAAGTTAAATTAAAACTAAATCCTTAAAACTAACCTCTAAGAATTTTCATTTTCAAATTAAATTTTTAAATTTTGATAAGACCTTACATTAAAGGTAAGTAATTTTATTTTCCTTTTCAAATTAAATTTTAATAAGCCCTTACATTAAACTAAGTAATTTAATTCAAAAACTATAGAGACCATTAGATCTTACTATAATATGATGAAACCACCCCCACACACATACTCTTTCTTAGAATGGACGACTTCAAAATTGATAAAATTAAAAAATCCAAGGATAGGGATCATGCTTTCCATTTTCTAAAGAAATGGAGAACGGTAACCTTTGTTGAAAACTCCTTTAAGTTATTAGAAACTTCATTATGAAATTATATTTCATAATGGCTATAATAAACGAAATGGACTTAAATAGTTGTCAACTTCGTCATCAACACCATAGTTTTGGGTTAGCGATAATAAGTATTAAAGTTTATATGAGAATAAATAACTACACATTCTGGTTAAGGTTTCTTTTAGTTGGTTATTTTTAAAGTCTATATTGTTATATAGTTAATGATTTGTGTAAGGTTTCTTTTAAGGTTTATTTTAGTTGGTTATTTTTAAAGTCTATATTGTTATATAGTTAATGATTCGTGTAAGGTTTCTTTTAGTTGGTTATTTTTAAACTCTATATTGTTATAGTTAATGATTATTTTCTTTATAGAACATTTGTAATATTATATTTCACGATTATATTTTGAGTTAGATATATGTTTTTCCTCAATGATTCATCATTTCTTGTAAGTAATGGTCAGGCTAGTCAATTGGGTTTAGTCTAAGTGGTTACAAGAGAAGTGTTATCTTTCCCACCTAGGTTTAATTTCCACAAGTGACATGTTGACATCTTAACAAGTATATTTTTGTAATGGCTTTTGAGCCTCACTGTTGACCTAGCCTTCTCCTTGAAGAATTTTGGGTTTTCCCTACATACCATCCCCAATAGGAGGGGAAGTGCCTGGGGATTTTCCTCGAGATATGCTCCCCAAGGGAAAAAAAATAACATCGATACCTAAGGAAGACAACCAACTCAAGAAAGCAACTCATATATTGGGAGAATCTAAATGGAAAAAACAAATAGATATACTAGTTTTGGATTAGTAAGACTAAGGATTAATGGTTATATGGGAATAAATGGATCACAAAATTAATCTATTTCTATTACATTTGTATTATCATCTCCAACTCCTAATGGAAAATTATAAATTAAAAAAAAAAAAAAAAAAACACTCGAAAAAATTTGGAGGGTGAAGATAAGTATTATTAGTTATATGGAAATATATGAGTCATAAAATCGATGGGTGTGAATAAGTATTAATAGTTATATGGATTTTTCCAGGGTATCATCTTGAAATATGCTCTTCAAACCCTACTCTGCATCATTTTTTTCGACTCTTGATCAATGGTTTGGTTCACCACCATGGCTGGAGGAGGGTCTGATCCTCCTCCTGATTTTTGAATGTTGCTGCAACATTCAAATTGTTGGACAGTTGGTTATCATTGATGTCAACCCTTGGAGAGGTCTAGAGACGTGGATAAGATTGTTGGATTGTTGATTGACATTTGTATGATCGAGATTTGATGTAGTCTTCATGTAGCCCTAGAGATGTGGTTATGGGACCCAAAGTTGGTTGAGGAATATGGAAATGAAGGACGGTGTAAATGCGGGTAAATTTCTCATGGATGGATAATCCTCATCATGTCGTTTCCAGTTATAGGTGTTACGCCACGTGGTTCCTCATGGTTGAAGAGTTATGAGGTCTTGAAGATGGAAGTCCCAAAGTATGGTTAAGAAGCCCATAAATGGTTGCAAAAAGAAGTTATTAGTTGACCCCAAAATGAGAAAAAAGTGTAAAATGGTTGTAAACAAGAAGTTACAAGTCAGTCACAAAGTTAAGTAAAGAAGTCACTAGGAAAAGTTTAAATACACATCAAGAGCCTCTCATTTGTACACACAAGTTTATTGAATATATATCTAAGTAAGAAAGTGATTTTTATCTGAGATAACCAAGGAGATCTGAGGCGAATTTCAGAGAGAAGATGAAATGAAGAAGGGAGAAATTCCAAGGGAGGATGAAGTCTTGTGAGGAAGTGTTCTAAGGTATGTTATTTATAGGTCATCTTACCATTTCGCTATAACGTTTTTTCTAGAATGATTACGATAGAGAAATATGGAGAAGGTTGAGAAGACATGTCAAGGTACCTGTGGTAAAAATTTCATCATCTGGGTCGTAGTATTTTCTGAGAAACACTCTGTGGAAAATAGAGTTTTTGGCTAGTCTAAAAACTAGTCTCAAACATGTGTTCTAGGTAAAACAATCATAACTTCTTCATAGAGGATCCAAATTCAATGAGACAAAATGATTTGGATAGAGTATAGTCCGTAGTATGTTTTTGAGGATTTTTATATCTAGATATCAAATATTTCACGCATGACATGCTCTACAAGTTCTCTCTCTAGAATAAGCCACAATTCAACAAGGTTTGTCATTTTTACTATAACTCATTTTCTGGGATGTTCCAAGCAGTGAAATTTGGAGGAATTATAGACAAGATATTGAATAATATTGGGTACAGGTTTCAAGGTTTCAAACCTTCACTCATTACAGGTACAAAGTTATGCTTTTAGAAATTTAGGGTTTGTGACTAATCCAAAAACTAGTCCCGTGAGACTAAGGTAAAGTTTGATGAAGATGATATTATCTTGTTGCTAAAGTTGAGGAAGGTCTATAGGTCTATGATCACACAAACCAGTTCTATTGCAGATTTACATGTATGTTTATATGCATGTTTTTAGGGTTACATGTTGATGATGTTATGGTGCATGCTTGAGGCAATTCTTTGGTATATTGTTGAGGCATTGACACATGCTTAAGGCACATATTAGGTGAATGGTTGAGGCATATACTTGGTATATGATATTGGTTTTTTGGTACTTTTTTGAGGCATGTCATTGATGATATATTATGGTACATGGTGTACGAAATGATTGAGACATATCATGAGTGATATGGTATATGTTTGAGACACATGGTTTGAAGAGCATCTTAGATATTGGACACATTGTTTGAGATATATTTTTGGTATATGTATGGGGCATTCCTTGGTGACATTGATGCATGGTTGATGTACTTGGTATTGTGCATGGTTTATGTACTTGGTGTAGTACATGGTTGATACATGGTATGGTACAGGTGTTGATTTACATTGAACAATATTACCAACTTAACGAGAACTTTGTCGAGTTCTCGTTTTTTCAAGGGTCCCATTTTTCACCACATTTTGAAAAATGGTGCTACCGGTAGCACCCCTTTTCATTTTGAGGTTGTTTTTTGATATTTTAAATCTTCTTATCTATAATGGATCCACATTTTGTTTCTAACATGCTTGTATTTTGAACTATTTTCAAATTTTCCTAAATCAATTTTTTT
>JZKD02S2265052.1:1156549-1195533 GCA_000966675.3 Picea glauca
TTGTTGTTAAAATGACTTCAATTAGGACTATTTTAAGTCTTGTGGTAGTAGAAGATTTTCATCTTGAACAATTAGATGTTAAAACAACTTTTCTCCATGGGGATTTGGAGGAAGAAATTTATATGCAACAACCACAGGGGTATGAGGTCAAAGGGAAGGATAATTTGGTATGCAGGTTGAAGAAGAGATTGTATGGCCTAAATCAAGCTCCAAGGAAGTGGTATTTGAATTTTGACAGGTTTATGACAGAACAGGGTTATAGTAGATGTCATTTTGATCATTGTGTTTATTTCAAAAATCTAGAAAATGGAAGCTATATTATCTTGCTATTGTATGTAGATGACATGCTTGTTGTAGGGTCTAATATGCAGGATATAAATGTGCTCAAGGAAAAATTATCTAATTCATTTGCGATGAAGGATTTGGGTGCTGCAAAGAAAATCCTTGGTATGAGAATAAAAAGAGATAGGGAAAATCAGAAATTGACATTGTCTCAGGGTGAGTACATAGAGAAGGTGTTGGAGAGGTTTAGAATGTAGAATGCAAAACCAATTAGTACACCTTTAGCCAACCATTTCAAATTAAATAAGGAAATGTGTCCCAAGACACAGGAGGAGATAGATTACATGTCCAGGGTCCCTTATTCATCAACAGTTGGCAGCTTGATGTATGCAATGGTTTGCATAAGACCATATATTTCACATGCAGTGGGAGTTGTGAGAAGGTATATGAACAATATTGGTAAAGAACATTGGGAGGAAGTAAACTGGATTATCAGGTATTTGAAAGGTATTGCTACTCATGCATTATGTTTTGGAGGTTCAGACACTTTTCTACAGGGATATGTTGATTTAGATATGGCAGGTGATAAAGACAGTAGGAGGAGCACCATAGGGTATGTTTTTACTATAGGTGGAACAACAGTAAGTTGGATTTAGAAACTACAAAAGGTTGTTTCACTTTCAACAACATAGGCAGAGTATGTTGCGACTACAGAGGCTAGTAAAGAGATGATTTGGTTACAGAGGTTTATGGAGGAATTGGGAAAGAAGAAGGAAAATTGCAGGTTTTGTTGTGACAGTGAGAGTGCCATTCATCTTGCAAAGAAATCAGCCTTCCATTCGAATAATAAGCATATAAAGTTAAGGTACCACTTCATATGATCTGCCTTGGAAGATGGACATTTGAAGTTGGAAAAGATACACACCAGCCAAAATCTTGCAGACATGTTAACAAAGAGAGTAACCAGGGAGAAACTGAGTTCCTTCTCAGTTTCAGTTGGTCTTCAAGAATGAAGATGAAGATGAGAAATTTTCCAGGTCCAAGAAGGTTCAGAGTCTAGCATATACAACAGTGTTGGAGTTTTTGAGATCAGTCTCCAAGTGGGAGATTGTTGGTTGTGGAGCCTAATTATCTTCTTGATTCAGAGGTCTTTTGTTTTCAGCCGTGTTTATACCCCATGAAGTATTTACACCCCAGAAGTATGTACACTCTTCCACATGGGGGAGTGTAGAGGGGGGTTACCCCCTCTGTGGGGTCCAAGAGGGCTATCCATCAACTAGGGGGTATGGGGGGCAGAGCCCCTGAGGGAAAAATTGCCTTGTAAAAGTGTATTGTAATTTCATTGTAAATCTGGACCGTTCATTATAAGTTCGCAGATCTAACAGTAGAAGTTATGTTAGGGTTGTTTTCCCTAGAAGGCAACCCTCTGTTATGAGGGAAATGTATTGTGGCTATGTATCATAGTGAATATTGTATTCTGAGAGAGGAGACTGTGAGAGAAAGAAGAGGAAGTTACAGCGGGTTTGTTGTAGGTTGTATCCCTTCATTTGCTGGATAATAATAAAGGAAGGACCTGGCAATTTCTCTGGTGGACGTAGCTCACATTGGGTGAACCACATAAATCTGTGTCTCTATTGTATTATGTATCTTCTGTGTTTTGTTTCCGCATTTGTTTTATTTTATTGCTCCACGGTCCTGTTTTTCTAACAACATCATCCACGATAATCAATGACACACTATTGTTCTAATAACCAATCACAAATCACATAAATTACGTGGTGCAAGTAAAATTAATTACTAAATCAGTCATACAACGACCTAAGTTAAGGTGCAATGTAATCAACTTTATTTTATTTTCAAGGTGCAAAAGAAGACATCTACTTTACTTCAAGGCACACGACTAATCAACCATTTAATTCAATAATAATCAACATTATCTCAAGGTGTGCGCGTGATCCAAATTCTGAATTAAACATAATCAACATCATTACAATTCACACAATTAATCTAAGCACTTAGGAAATCATAATCAACATTGTTAAAATGCGCATGAGTAATCAAAGGTGTAATCATTTAGGAATCATCATTAGTTCATAGCACGAGGCAATATAATTACTTAATCATCAACAATATCCATGGTGCAAGGGAAATCAAACGCTCAAACATTTATACAATAACATTTTTAGTGGATTAAGGAGCAAACGACACACATGACCAATCATACATCGCTTTTATATCATGGCACAAAATAATTATCAAATAATTTAGGGCGCAAAAGAAATATAATCTAATAATTTCACGACGCCATAATCTAGTTACTCATCCATTTATTTCCACTCGCAAAGAAATCTAAACACATTAATATTAGGGCGCAGGAGATAAATTACAAGCAATCATGTGTAAACTTTATTTTAGGCATGCAAGTAAATTTAATCACTAAATTAATCACGCATCATGATCTATTCAAGGTGCTAAAATAATTATCAATTAGTCAACCATCATTTTATCATGAACCCATAAAATAAACTAACTTAAGCTCAGACCAAAAATCATCAATCAAGCACAAGGTTGAGGAAGGAAGGTGAGAGAAAAATAAGGGTCATGAGGGCATACGTGCCACCATGCGAGAGATAAATATTATTCCATTCCTCATTATAAATTGCCAATCGTTCCCATTAATGCATGGAAATACTTATTGGTGCTTCGAGTCTCTAAGAAAAACATAAAATTAGCTCAACTATGCTCTCCTTCAACTAGGGGTCAGTAAGAATGTAAGAATTCAATATCAAGCGAATCTATTAAAAATCTCAAAAGATCCTTGGTTACCATGAGATGGAAAATAAATAAGAACCAGGGCACCATCCATAAGGCCCCAAGGAAAAAAATTGTAAAGGTAAAACTTGAGGTTCCCATCCCTACTGTAGCCATTCCTTTAAAGACTATAAACCTTTATCCCACTCAGCAAGGACATTGTAGCTCTAAACTAGAATTTTAACCAACAACCACAAGGTAGGTGTGAGGGTAATAAGGTGACTCATATTCAAATCTACAAAGTCAATATTTTAAAACCTAGAACTGAACGTTAAATTGTAAGGATAGGACTAAAAGGAGATCCATCCAGTAATACAATCTCTGAGCAAGAATTAGATCACAACGTTGATAATCTACCCATCAACACAGGAATTAAATATTGGGCGCATCTTAAGGAAAACACAGAGGTTAAGAACATGAGGGATAAAAAACACAGAGATTCTTGCTGCAAATAAATTCCATGCAAGGAGTGAGGCACTAAGCCCTTGGCTTCCTAAAAAAAATGCAGAGAATCTCGTTGCAATTAAACGTTGGGCAAGGAAGAGGTGCAGAGCCCTTGGTTCCCAAAAATGCAGAGAAATCATGCTACAATTTAAACACTGGGTAAGGATATAGGCATAGATCCTTTGTCTCCCAAAAACATTGAGAAAACGTGTTGCAAATGAAATCTGGGTAAGGATATAGGCGTAGAGCCTTTGGCTCCCAAAAACATTGAGAAAACATGTTGCAAATGAAAGATGGGTAAGGATATAGGCGTAGAGCCTTTGGTTCCCAAAAACGCTGAGAAAACGTCCTACAAATGAAAGATGGTTAAGGAGATAGACGCAGAGCCTTTGGATCCCAAAAACGATGAGAAACAAAGTTGGAACGTAGGATTTTCTTTTCCCCAACATGCTGGGTGTTTTCCATGCAGAATCACAAAGAAAGGAGGCTAAAACAAAGGGGTTCTTTGAGTGGAAGCACTTGGTCGTTTCCTAGATAAATCACAAACATAAAAGATGGTGAACAACGTAGAGACAAGATATCACTTCAAATGATGAGGGAAAGTGAAATCACATAGGATATTCACTTCATAAATTGCTGAGGAATGCATGCAAAGTTTGCGGAGGACAACAAACAAGAATTCACTAAGGAAATACCAATTGTAGAGGAAAATACAGGGAAAAACACAGAGTGTTATGTGGAAAAATCGTTGAGTGATAAGGGTTAAAATCACTGGGTAATGAGAGGTAAAAATCATTGAGAATAAGGAGACAATCGTTGTGTAAAGGAAGGTAAATATCGCTGAGAAAAAATGTATGAAAACGCTAAAGGGGAAAACTCAAGGATCAACACACAGAGATTTAAAATCCCTTAAACAATTGAAAAACCATTTTATTCAACATACATTTTACAAAACTGCAAGGACCATCCATATTCTAATGACATCTCATAAAAAAACAAGGCCAAAACCAATGTCCATTCAACAAAGTTTAAATATTTAAGATCCTAAATATAAATACAATACAATACTCAATAAAATACCATAGCCAAGGACGAGAAGTCAAAGTGGTTCTCTCGTGCTTGCGCTCCATCCATCTCCCTGCTTGCTAACTGTGAAGATTTCACCGTTACCTCCCAACCAACGCTAGGGGTACTCTTCTTCCCCCTTATCTCCCCGAGCCACAAAGGGTCCACACACAACCACAACCAGAATACTCTAGCTCCTAGCTCGCCTCGCAAGGTATTGCTACCACTCTCTTTCTCGAGTTGGCTATCCCAACTCTCACAAGTAAAATCAGTTAGATTTTCTGTAACATAACCTTACTCATACCAGTCATGATCTATTCCTCCTCTCAATTCATACCAGTCATGATCCATTCCTCCTCTTAGAATTTTTTTTAGCGGCCACTTGCCATTTGCACATTTAATTCATTTTTTTAAAATTAATTAGGAATTACTCCCCCCATACACTTGTCACCCGTTCCCTTAGTTGCATTAATAAATCCACAATTTAATTTAATTAAATGTCAATATCCTTCACCCATCCTAAAAGTGCTCCTAAAATCACTCCTAGTGTCCCTTTATTACCTTTATTTCCCAATTATGACTGGCGCCTTTCTAAAACAGAGTTGAGTTAAAGTAGGAATGTTCTCTAATTAGACTAGACTTAGATACCTTTCTATGCTTACACATTCTTGTTCACTTTGTTCCTTTCTTAATTTAATTTCTAATTTTGGTATTTACTTGCACAAGTGTATTAATCACTCCTTAGGATTTATTTTTATTTTCATTGATTCTTAATTTGATTTATTTCATCCCCTCATCATTTTATTTAAAAATTTAGTTTTTAGTCTTCTCACTCACTTAGACTTAGGCTTAGTTGAATATTTATTTGTAAACACCTAGAACCTTAGGGATTATGCTTAAAATTTCATTCTTTATTTAATTAATTAATCAATTTAATTAATTCGGCAGGTGCTCAAGATTTAAGGTTTATCATTCACTCAAGTTTTCTAGGCCACCTAGATTCATTGATTCATTTTTTTTATACCACGACATGCCCTTCAAGACGCACTCTATGCTCCAAGGGTGTCACTCGCCTTTGATTGGTTTTGGTAGTTTTCCAACCCTTGGAGTCAATACTCCATTCATGAGACCTTCTGAGAGACTAAGGGCCTCTAAGGAATAAGGACCCTGCCTTATTACGCGCCCCTTATAATCTTCATGAGATACCGTATCAGACTATCCTCACAACATCATGGATATCTCGAAATAGGTAATCGTTAACCTACAATTCGAGCCACATAGGGAGTGCTAGTAGGCTGTGACAGGGTTGTTGCCACACCTCTCCCTCAATATCTGGTTGTTGTGCATGGCCCCTTTACTCCTTATGTGAGTCAGATTAGCAAGCAATCGTCAGCCTGCATCCATCAATGAAACACTACCAATGATCCATAAACAACATCATAATATATCTGATCATATGTCACATATGAATAAATAAAATACTCAAACCAATACAATCCACTCCTTGACTCGATCCAGAGACCAAGGAGGTCCATCGATGCCATCGACATCCTCAATCTGTCAAGTGTCCTGCACACTCATGGAAACTCGTTAATAACATCTGTTAATACATATATATCAAATAACCTAACATCATAATCCATCAACATCATCATAAGAATCCATAAGTGAACAAACAACCATATACTAAAACCATATCACTTACACGCAAGTGTCCTCAAAGAATAAGTCAATAACATGTTCTCGCAAGAGCGGGATGTTACATACACTCCCTCTTGTTTTAAACTTCATCTTGAAGTTTCACAATATATAAATGCAGTAAATAAAGCATCTGAAAAGATCTAAATGTCTAACTATAAAAAAATAATGGAAATTGCTGGCGCATATCATATGCATCCTCCCAGGTAGCCGAGTGTGGACTATAATTGTCCCACTGGACCTTGACCTGATCGACTTTTCGACATCGTAGTTGTGGAATGAGATGTTCCAGAATGCAGATTGACTCCACCGTGAGTGCACCCTCGTCCGAAACCTGCAAGGAACTCATGTCAATCACATGTGTAGGATCACTAACATAATGTCTTAAAACATATACATGAAAAACATCATGCATACACCTCAAAGAATCAAGCAAGGCCAGTTGATAGGCCATGGGCCCTTTCTTTTCCACAACTTTGAAAGGTCCCACAAATATAGGAGAGAGTTTAGCATCGTTTCCAAACTTGATCAATCTCTTGTGTGGTTTCACCTGCAAGAAGACTCAATCACCAACTCCATAATTACAGTCAACACGATGTGCATCGGTGTAACTCTTCTGTTGATCTTGCGCTTCTTTAATCCTTTATCTTATCGTTTGCATTTGTTCTTCCATTTATTAGATCACTTATGGTCCTACCAAGACCCTATTCTCAAGTCAATCCCAGCTCAAAGGTGTTCGACACGGTCGCCCATAAAGAAACTCAAATGGTGCCATCTTAATGGTGCTTTGATAGTTGTTGTTGTATGCAAACTCTACCAGTGGCAAAAACTCTTCCCATCACTTATGTTGGTCCATCATGTACATATGCAGCATATCCTCCAAGATTTGGTTCATTCTTTCTATCTACCCGTCTGTCTAAGGGTGATACATTGTACTAAAGCTAAGTTGGGTTCCCAAGGCCTCTTGGAATTTAGTCCAAAATCATCCTATAAACACTAATCCTCAATCAGATATGATCCTTTTAGGGACGCTATGAAAAACAACAATCTCGCTGAAAAAATTCTAGCTATATCTGGTTCTTGATACGTCGTACACACCCAAATAAAATGTGCACTCTTCGTCAGAGTGTCAACTACCTCAAAATCGAGTCGTGTCTCCTCGCCGTCAACGACAATCCAACAATAAAGTCCATCAAAATGGCCTCCCATTTTGATTATGGAATGACGCGTGGTTGTAGTAATCCAACTGGATGTCTATGTTCAACCTTCACTCACTGACATTCTATACACCTCTCCACGTAGCTAACTATGTCCGCCTTCATCCCTTCCAGAAGAATAAGGACTTAAGGTCTTCCCTCATCTTTGTGGCTCCTGGATGAGCCAAGTATACTTCTCTATGAGCTTCGCTTAAGATCAAATTTCTCAATTTTTTGTTAGGCGGTACATAAATCTAGTTATTATACCTCATCAATCCACCATTGTCCAATGTATATCTCTCAAACCTTGGTACCTTCATGGTGTCTTGTCCAATAATTTCCTTAACCTCTCTATACCAGTCAGTGTCGAACCGTATAGTTAGAATATTTTCTAGAATATTTGTCTGAAGAGGTATCATTGAGAACATGAATGGTCTCCAAATCAATGCATCTACCACTCTTTTCACCTTTCATTCAACGTACTTAATCTCAATCATATTTATTAAGTAATTCCGACCAACTCTTTTGTCATGTGTTAAAGTCATTCAACGCAAAAATTGTTGTATTCCACAATGATTTGTTTTTTTTTTGTTCGAATTTTCTTCTGATCAAACAGTGTCTCCACACTCTCTAGACATAGATAATGGCCAATAAATATCAATTATGCGTTGCTTAGTTCTCCTCGTGCCTTCTTAATTTCCTTGCAATGTAGGCGATCACTTGACCGTCTTGTGTCAATACTCCTCCTAACCTTCCTTGGACGGGTCTGTACATACCAGGAAATCCTTTTCTAAGTCGGGGATTTTCAGTATCGACACTGTCATCAATAGCCCAATGAGCCTCTAAAATGATTCCACGCACTTCTAGGTCCCTACAATTTCTTGTTTTCCGTCGACAATTCCATGATCGAATTTGCTAACTTCGAAAAAATTTCGACGAACCGTCGGTAATATCCTTCTAAACCCATAAAGCTACGTAATTCTGGTACGTTTGTTGGCACAAGCCATTCCAAAATAGCCTCTAAATTCTTTGGATCCACAACGATGCCTTCGCTGGAGATAACATGGCCTAAGCAATGAATCCTCGAGAGCAATTTGACAGTTTCCCATAACATTGCAATACTAAGCGCAAATGTTTGTCATGTTCCTCCATTGTCTGAGGATATATCAATATGTTGTCAATGAATACTTGAACAAATTTTTCCAAGTATTCTTATATCACCCCATTCCTCAGGCTCATGCATACCCCAGAGCGTTTGTTAGTCCCAATGAAAAAACGGTAAACTCGTAGGGTCCGAACCTCGTCTTGAATGTGGCCTTAGGAACATATTCCTCTTTAATTCATAACTGGTGATATCCTGATCTCAAGTCAATCTTTGAAAACACAATCACTCCCTTCATTTCGTCAAAAAAGTCGTTTATTCTTGGAAACGGATACTGGTTCTTGATCGTTGACTTGTTCAACTAACGGTAGTCAATATAGAGTCTCCATGACCCATCATTCTTCCGTATAAAAATAACAGGTGCACCCCAAGGTGACACACTTGGATGTATAAGTCCTAGGTCCAACAACTCCTTCAATTTCATTTCAACTCCTGCAACTTAGGGGTTGACATCCGATAAGGCGTTCTTGCTATCGGTTCGGTTCTAGGTTTTAAGTCGATGGTAAATTACATCTCTCCTTCAGGCGACAAACCTGGTAACTCTTCTTGGAACACGTACACAAACTATCGCACTACTTAAAGGTTTTCTAATCCTTTTGCCACACCCTTGTCATTTAGAGCTAGGATTTCATATATCTTGCATCCTTTGTGCATGCTCTTCCATAGTTGTAGGGAATAAATGAACCTTAAGGAAAATCTCTGGTTTCTTCCTACAATCACTCTTCTCTGTTCCTTATCATCGATCAAATCAACCGCTTCATATTATAGTTGAGTATCGCATCATGCGATTCCAACCAGTCCATGTTGATCACGACGTCATAAATCCTAATATCGTGAAGTACATGTCGAACTTCATTACAAAATTCCCCAAGTTAAATCGACAGTTCATAACCCTTTCCTCCAACCATCTATTTGGCACCCAAATCCATTTCGACGTATCCAAACTCATCCTGTCAACTTACCTTACCTTAATTCCTTTCAGCGCGGTACTAGAAATAAGGCTCTCTGTAGCACCGAGATATATCAATTACTAAAATTTTGGTTGGCGATGGTACCTGATGCCTCGAGCACAGTGGATTGGTTCTCGGCCTAGCGGTTATTCACCATGGAATGAATCCTGTGGGCCTTGCCCAAATATCCATTTTCGTGTGTCTAGTTGATTCAGTTGTTCTATCCCTCTCAACTGAACAAACTCGCTGGTAATGTGCATATCCACATGTCCAACATCTAGTCTTTGGTCAAGTTCTCCTAGTCCCCGAAGTAGACGTTATTGGCCCACCTTAGGTCATCTGTCCAGTCAGTATCATAGGATTCCCTACTGGTCAACTCTTCCTCTGCTATGAGGGCCCTTTGGACTTCCTCATGCAATGTATAAGGCATTAGGATCCTTACCTTCACATGAATGTAGAAGTTAATGCCAAACACAATCTTGTTGAACTTTAGCTTCTCGATGTTCATATGTGGATCATACCAAGAAACTCCACGAATCAGGCCTCGACTCGGGCACCGTATGACCACCCTGTCGTAAGGAGTTGAACTCATTGAGCTAGTTCTCGATGAATTCCTCTGGTAAATACCTCTCCTGGAACCATTCCCATGACACATCTTCGACAACCATGTTCAGTTGAGGTAGGATCATCTTCCACCATAGAAGATTGCTTCCCTTCAGCTGAAATACCACCATGTAGAACTTCACATTGTAGGTTGTAACCGCGAAGTGTGAAGCACCTTGCCATGTTCTCCAACCATGCCTTGGCAGCTGAGCCATCTGTGGCACCCATGAACTCGAGAAACTTAAACTTCTCGAGTTCTCCGCGAATTCTACCATTGCCAGTTGGAGTGCACTGTGAACCCTCATTGGGTATAGGTGCCCTGGCCTCATCTTTATCTAGGCGATTAATCAAGGCCTATGACATCCTCTGAAAGAACCTCATTAGACGAACCACATCATGCACAACAATTTTATCATGCCCAATGACTTCTTCTTCTCCTTAGGGTTTGAAACCCTCTGGCATGGGTGCTACTAGAGGTGTCACACCTCCTCCTCTAGCACCACGTTGTGAACCTTTGTGACGTCCTCTAACCATGATTACTGCATGGAAATGTTAAAATTTTAATTAGCGCTAAGTTATTAATCAAGTGTAAAATACAGTGGATGGCATGATGATCCACAGGCGTAGGGTTGAGCCTACTTTGATACCATATGTAACGGCCCCTCCGTTATGAATAAGAAAAGCGAAGCACAATAGGTAATATTTTTTTTTAAAAGAATTAGGAAAATGATGTCTACACTTAAATTAATGTGACACATAATCAACGAAATCATATATAAACGCATTACAAGATAAAAATCATCGAAAGAATAACAGCACAAGGCCAATGCATCATCATAAATAACAACGACACATGATCCACACACAAACATAATAGCGACACAGTCCAACACATTACAATCAATTGATGAAACAATAATAATGATCAACCATGTCACTGAATATGAAATAGCTACCCGCCCAACCTATCCTGCATGGTTAGTACCTCTAGGAAACATAAGCAACGCTCAAGCCCATGATCCAATTGATTTTGACCATCTAAGGTCTTAGGGCTGGCGACTGTTCTGAGGAACAAGGAGGTGTCTACATCCCACTAACCAATCAAGTCGAAAAACCAACTAGCTATATCAACATCATCCACGATAATCAATGATGCACTAGTTTTCTAATAACCAATCACACATCACATAAATTCCATGGCGCAAGAGAATTTAATTACTAAATCAATCATACAACGACCTAAGTTAAGGCACAGTGTAATCAAATTTATTTTATTTTCAAGGTGAAAAAGCAGACATCTACTTTACTTCAAAGCACGAGACTAATCAACCATTTAATTCAATAATAATCAACATTATCTCAAGGTGCGCGCATGATCCAAATTTTGAATTAAGAATAATCAACATGATTACAATGCACGCAATTAATCTAAGAACTTAGGAAATCATAATCAACATTGTTACAATTTGCGCGAGTAATCAAAGGCGTAGTCATTTAGGCATCATCATTGGTTCATAGTGCAAGGCAATCTAATTACTTAATCATCAACATTATCCATGGCGCAAGGGAAATCAAACGTTCAAACACTTATACAATAACATTTTTAGTGGCTCAAGGAGTAAATGACACACATGACCAATCATACATCGCTTTTATATCATGGCGCAAAATAATTATCAAATAATGTAAGGTGCAAAAGAAATCTAATCTAATAATTCTAGGGCTCCATAATCTAGTTACTCATCCATTTAGTTCCACTCACATAATTGGGAATGACAGTATATGGATTAATAAGTTAAATAGAACTCTCTACACACACTTCTCATATCTCCATTCAATCTTGGACTAAAACACTTGAGTATTGTAGTCACCCATTATGACTATCTCGGGTGAGACTGTGCGGTACACTCTGTGTGCCACGTTGGCTTCTATTTTACCAGGAGGGATGATAGTTTTAGAAGCTTTGTTGGAACCCTAGTAGAGTTGAACCTGGGTCAATCATGTTAAAGGTATAACTTAGAGATATTAAACCAACAAATGGTTCTGTTGTTGGTTGGAACAACATGGGATTGAGTAGATGAGATCTATCGAAGATGTGTTAAAAGAGGGTAAGATCTGTGGAAGGTGGGTCCAAAGAATACCGAATCAGACGACAAGAAGGTGAGGAGAATGCACTGCTAGAAGGGGATGTTGAGACCATGGAATCCCACAAAAGCAGAGATCGAAATCTAGCTGAAGACAAAGGAGTTAGATTTTGCATAGAAAGATAACAAAAACCCTAGAGTATTACCGCACAAATATCTTGAGAAGTATGTGTTTACTAATCTGCATGAAGTCTTTTTCTGTGATTTTCCACACTTATTGCAGGAGGGGATACTGAGGTTGAAATATAACCACACAACAAATCAGATCCGACAGTTAGAGTGGACCACAGTTTAGATCACACAGTTACAGCAGGTGAATAACAAATTCACCATCACAGTAGATTTTTGGCTTGACTGTATTGTAGCAGGATTTATAATAGAATTTGCAGTAGATACTGCGAAGTCGTACAACGCAGAGGAGAAAGAGTTTCTAAGCGAGCCTCGAGGAAGGTATATTAGATCGTTGTATACTTATATTAAGATATTTCTCTATAATAATGGTGTAATGACAATGGAGCCAGAGAACTAAACTTCCCTGTGTGCATGGGGGAAGGGGGGAAGCACTGACAGAAATAAGATAAATGGAAGGAGAAATGGATAAAGGAAAGGAGGAAGCCTTGGACCCAATCATGATGGATGATGACCAGATCACGTGGATCATGGTGATAGCTGGAAAGACGTGCAATGGAGTACCCTACCAATACAAGGTGAACACCAAGAAGAGAGTCGTAACCGCGAGGGAAGGCTTGGAAAGTGATGAAGAGGAGGTAGAGGATCTTCAGGATGTGGAGAATATTGAGGAAATCCTATGCCCAACATATGAGAGGAAGACGAGATGTCCAATATCGGGAATAGAAGGCAACAATCTTATCCATATTAATTTTAGTGTGGAACCCATCAACCCATGTGCAACTAACACACCAAAAAGAACACCACCGTTTAGACAACTGAATTTTGGGAGAAGGAAGAAAACATGAAGTACATCCACACAAGGAACAACAAATGGAGGAGCCATTTCAAGAAGCATTAGTCAAGTATATACTCCACACAGAGGTATTAGTTCAACATTCAGGATGGCATGACATGATCCCACCATCAGGTTACCAGAATTCAAAGGAGAAGCGTCTGAGGACCTTCAAAAGCACATGTTTATCTATGAGAAGATCTGGGAAGCGAAACAGATCACAGATGAGGACACTAAACTTGCACAACTAACGATCACACTAAGGGACAACACACTATATTGGTATATGATTTTAGCTACAAACAATCCACCAGGGACAACTAGAATGATTGCAGATATCAAGAAGTTACTGATAAACAAGTTTCAAAAGCCAAGTTCAGAGGACTAGTAAATGAATGAGATGATAGAAATTAGATAGAAACCAGGAGAATCCGTATGGGATATTGACTAGAGATTCAAGCGACTGAAAGGAAATATGAAATATCTCATGACAGATATGCAGCACAGGCACTTGTTCATCAATTCACTATTACCACACTTAAAATATCCACTATGACAACAAAAGTTTCAGACACAGGCAGAGGCTCTGCAAGAAGCCCGACAACTTGAAGAAAACCAATATCAGAAGATGGATCCAGCCATCGAAGAGCTAAAGGAGGATTTGAAGAAATTAACATTCCAGCTAAACCAAAACAAAAGTAAGGACACATGAGAATCTGTTTGGTGTACCACATGGAGGACGAAAGGACACCACAAGAATGAATGTCCAACATTCACACAATATATGGCAGTAGGAATTCCAAATCCGTTACCAACATGAGGACTATGGTGCAAAATTTGTAATATACAGGGCCATGACCCATATCACTGCCCAATGATGCAGAAGTACCAGACAATCCCAAAGAGTTCATATTGCAACTTTTGCAAACCAGTAGGACATGATGACAAAGACTATAGAACCATGTAGTTCATGAGAGAGAGGAAATTAGATGCATATAGGGTGAAGGAACAAATGATGACTGGGTAAGCCACACCTCAGTTTAACCAAGTACTAGCCCCATACAACACTGTGTAGTCGCAGTATAATACTGCGCAACAACCATATAATATCGCGCAACCACCGTACAACATAGTGTAGCCTCAATACAATACCGCACAGTACAATAAGGTACCTTAGTATAACGCACCACAAGGGGATAGAGATGGATACATAGGCGGAGGATGAGAAAGAGGAGGCTTTGGAAGAGGTAGATGACCAGTGGTATGTCACAACTGTCAACAACCAAGACACTATGCAAGAGAATGTCCACTTCCACCAGTGACTTGTATGTATTGTCGCACATTAGATCATGACACGGAAGAATGTCCTATATTATTAAGGAATATCCAGGAAAAGAGGAATCAGAACAATCAGAATGTTCAATGGATTTTAGGAGAAGTGAGGGATGAAGGATGAAACATGAACATAGTTACACGTGGAGGAGATAAAACATGAAACAACATAGTACAACAAGAACCAATACAACATCAATGGGTAAAGAAGAACGTCAAACCAAGGAAGTAGTTCGACAATAATTTCTAAAGCCTGACATTGCATTGACTTCAACCACGCAACAAACTAAGGAAGTACCAAAGTACGAGATGCCTCCATAATTGGATCATACCAAATAAATGCAGCCCCTGGGACAAGTAAGTACAATAAAATGATTTTTTCAATCATGTGTAAAACTGTTGAATGATCCATCCTCTATCAAAATATTGCAAAATATGTTAGAAAGATGTAGCATAGAGACAGACGAAAATCTAGAACAAAAATAGTCAATCACCTACATACAAGGAGAAGAACAAGTAGGGATTTCAGTATGAGCGCCAACATCAAAGATTTCAACATGGGAGATATCATACTGGATCTAGGATCTGAAGTCAATGTATTACCCAAGAATACATGGCAATGTATGGGAGATCCCACATTAGGATATTCACTCGTTCAGCTAAAACTAGCAAACCAACATAGATTTCTACCAATTGGGAGACTGAAAGGAGTGACAATAGATCTGGATGGAATTCACACTAAAGCAGACTTCGAAGTAATTGAAATAGTGGATGACACAACACCATATCCAACATTGCTTGGCTTGGATTGGGCGTTTGACAACCAGGCCATAATCAATTTAAAGATACGAAAAATGACATTTGAGTCGGGAGAATATAGGGTCATTGCACCACTAGACCCATCAGAAGGGGAGAGGTTTATAGAGCCTACTTGCTTGGACTTGGAGGAAATCAACCATTTGTATATAAAAACTACGCGAAATGAGGATTACGTAAATACAACTACAGATGGGATACTCAGTTGGTAGAGCATTACTTCATGTGCGTCAGACTCAGATATGGGTTTAGAAAACTGGCAACAGAGGATACACGAAGTTTCCACAAGAATATGCTCAAGAATAGACCGCACAGTAAGATGGGTAGGTATGGAGATAAGGGAACCACCCAGTTTCCACGGGGTAAACGATATAGAAGAATTCTTGACACATTATGAAGATGAAGTGTTAGAAAACCAGAGACTCTCAACACTCAATATAGCACTCAAGGCCACACCTGCAAGATGGTGGGGCGCACACAAGTAAACAATCAAGGATTGGTACCAATGTAAGTGGTTACTGTGCATAAGGTTTGGTGTAGAACAGAGAAGCAACCAACAACAAAAGTACGATGGATAGGGGGCACCAACGAAACACTTGGAGAAGTGCAGAGCGTTGTGGAAAATGACACCCCCAGAGGAATGGCCTCATCATTTCGTACATACCTTAGAGGGCATCCCAACAAACTAATATATAGACCAGGAACTGCGCAAAGGAACTACGAGCTGGACAATACTACAACATAATTTTACGGTCACTTTTTTATTCGAGCATGAGAACCCCAACATAGATGTAACACTTAAGAAAATAAGAGGGGTGATATTCATTAAGGAACTAGAAGTTGGACTCATAACAAAAGGACAACAACGAAACAGACAAACAGTGAAAGAACTATTTTCATGCTACCATGTGCAGGAAGAAGTACCAGATGAAGATGATATGTGCGATATTCAGATTGAGGAAGGTGAAGGAGAAAGAGAAGTGGAAGGCCCACCTCTAGAATCAGAATTAATTGTTGTGTCGATCAAGGTAAACAAATTCAACATTGGGACAACTGAGAATCCAAAAATGGCCAGCATTGGAGACTATTGAGATGAGAAGACTGTGGAAAGGATAACATAGTTACTACGCGAGTACATTGACCTGTTCCCCACAACGTTTACAGAAATGAAGGGCATAGCAGGAGAGCTAGGTGAAATGAAGATACCAATCAGAGATGAGGCAAGACCAATCAGACAACAACCATATAGACTAAACCTGATCTATAAGAAAAAAGTCAAAGCTGAGATCGATAGGATGCTCGAAGCTGGAATCATAGAACCTATGGAAGAATCAGAATGGATAAGCCCGATGGTAGTTTAGGAGAAAAAACAAGGCAGGATAAGAATATACGTCGACTTGAGGAACTTGAACGATGCATGCCTACACGATCCATTCCCTACACTCTTCACAGATGAGGTGTTGGAGAATGTAGGAGGACATGAAGTTTATTCATTCACCAATGGATTCTCAATATATCATCGAATCAAGATAACACCTGAAGACATATGCAAGACCACTTTTTCTACAGAATGAGGATTCTACCAGTACACGGTCACGTCGTTTAGATTGAATAATGCACCAACAATATTTTCCAGAGTAGTCATAGCTACGTTCAAAGAATTTATCCACCAGTTCCTAGAAGTATACTTGGATGATTAGACAGTATATTGTCTGTTGAAATACCACGTAGAGGTCTTGCGACTGATGTTATAAAGATGTAGGTAGTGCAATATATCATTAAACATCAAGAAATTCATTTTCGGAACATCGTTTGGGATACTATTGGGCCATATAGTATGCAAGAAAGGTTTACTAGTAGACCCTGCAAAAATTGCAGTAATCGTTAACTTTCCACCACCAAAAACAGTTCGTCAACTAAGAGCGACATTAGGACACACAAGATACTACAAATTTTTTATCAAAGGGTATGCGCAGATCACCATGCCAATGGAGAGACTGTTAAGGAAAGATACAAAGTTTCAGTGGAATGAGGATTGTCAACACGGTCTGGATATGATGAAAGAAAAGATGGTAGAAACACAAATACTAGTATTCCCAGACTGGGAGAAGACATTCCATGTACATGTAGATGCATTGGCCATAACACTTGGATTTATTTTGGTGTATCCAAGAAGAGGAGATTTGGATCAACCTATAGAATTTGCTAGCAAAAAACTATCAGAATCAGAGAAGAACTATAACACTACAGAGAGGGAAGGCCTAGCTATGGTCTGCGCGCTGCATAATTTCAGACATTACTTATTGGGAAAACATTTTAAGATGTTCACAAATCATTCATACCTTAGGTACCTAGTCAACAAGCCAGTGTTGGGGGGGAGAATCTGTCGCTGGTTAGTCATGTTTCAAGAATTTGATTTTGAAGTAATAGTCAAGACATAGAAGATGAATGTAGGACTTGACCACCTATCAAGGGTCACGAACGGAGAGGAACCTAAAAATTTAGAGGACAACTTTCCATATGCATAGTTATTTTCAGTTCAGATCACCGATGAATACTTCACATACATCATCCAGTACTTGAGTACAGGGACTATGCCACCGGAATACAACACTGCGTAGAAGAAAAACCTAGTAGTTCGGGATGCATATTATCAGTTGATTGCAGGACACTTATACAAAATGGGCACAGATAGCATCTTGCGAAGATATGTGCTAGAACATGAAAGACCAAGAATTTTAGTGGAATCCCATGAAGGAATAGAAAGAGGAAATTACATAGGTAAATCTACCGCGCGAAAGGTATTGCACGGATGACTATCGTGGCCGACCATTCACAAAGACTCAAAAGAGTATTGCCATAGATGTGATGTATGTCAGAGATTTGGTAAACCAAATAGAAGGGACGAGATGCCCCTGCGACCTCAGGTAACGTTGCAAGTATTTGAAAAATGAGAAATAGATTTTGTGGGACCAATTAACCCACTCGGCAAGAGGACACGAGAAAGGTACATTATCACCACGACAGAATACCTGACAATATGGGTAGAAGTAGCACCAGTCAAATATTGCAGCGCCTAAAGACAACTGCACACTTTTTATTTGAACATGTGATCACTCGATTTGGTTGCCCAGGGATTTTGATTAGCAAACAAGGCACTCAGTTCATTAACAACACTATTAAGGCTATGACTGAGGAATTTGAAGTCCATCATTAAAAGAGTACACCATATCATCCACAAGCGAATGGAACCGTAGAAGCCTTTAACAAAATCCTGGAAAATGCACTGACGAAGATTTGTAATGTTAATAGGAATGATTGGGACCTCAAAATAACAACATTAATGTGGTCTTACGGGACCACATGCAAGAATTTTACATGAAACACACCATTCATATTGGTATATGGACAAGAAGCAGTGGTTCCATTAGAATTTCTGGTACCCATTCTACGTGTAGCAACAATTACAAACATGACAGAACGAGGTGTAGTACAAGACAAGCTGAATCAATTGATGATCATAGAGGAAGATAGGATCCTAGTAGGGTTCCACCAAGAAGTTCATAAAACAAGGGACAAATCTTGGCACAATAGACATATCAAGAGGAAACATTTCAAGGAAGGATACTTAGTGTTGACGTATGACACTAAATCCATTCATCATCTAGGAAAAATTAGAATGCACTGGTTAGGACCATATGAAGTAAAAATTGTCATAGATGGGGGAGATGTATATTTGAAGGACTTAGGAGGCGCATAACTCAGAGGGATGATCAATGGGAGTCGACTAAATATGTACAAGGACATCTTACCACTCGCAACTTAAAATCCATCACGCAGTATATATATATAAATATATATATATAAAGAGATATAGTACAAGATATCAAAAGGGAACAACAAAGGTATAGTGCGTCGAAACTAGAAGGAGCACGCAATGAAAGTATAATGAGCATGCACACTCAAAAATATGAGCCCAATGGATACAAGGCCAACGGTCAGTTCAAAATGAAAACAAGCGGGAAAGGAAAATACGACAAAAGAAGCGCCAATTGACTGAGGCTAGAAGAATTGAATGCCGAAAATGACTGATGGGACGTCGCTTTAATTGCACCAGCTAGCGAGGATGATGGAAATCAATGACAAGTACGAAGGAATCGATGGTTCAATTAAAGCATAATCATGGAAACGTCTTTGACAAGCTTCACATGACACATATACAAAGCAGGGATGCGGGAGAGGAAAGTTTATTGTGAAATTGGAAAGGGCACAGAGTGATAGAGAATACACAACAAAGAGTGAAGGTTGTAGAGGCTATTGATCTTGAAGAAAGACAACTTTACCACCATGGCACCACCCAAACAGGGAGAATCAATCCAGACTTCCAGACAGTCCCAAAGTAGTACCAGAGCACAATTGCAACCACAAGGAAGCGAACAACAATCATCTCAGTCGCCAGAAGTCATCAATGTGGATGAAATCCCATCGTCAGATACAACACTAGGAAGCCCCACACCCATTGAGGAAGAAACCCAATAGACAACACCATCGGGCATGGATATTGATATGTTGCAAGAGGGGCAGGGCCGACAGAATGAGGATGCAGGAAACCAAGTGCAACCCGAAAACCCTATGGAAGCCCCAAGATTCAATCAGACGACTCCAAACTAGGAAGAAACGACCACTCCATAAGAATCATAGACAACCACATCAGAAAAGACACATGAGGAAGCAGTGGAATATGTCACTAGCCGACCATAGAAGTATGTCGAAGAACGAACAATGGAGGTTGGAACCTCGAGTCAACCACCACCATGAAAGGACAAGCAAATGGTACCTAGGTCACTGCACATGAAACCCATCGCAACAATTTTCTTGTTGCACATACCAGAAGGGGTACGTGTACCAAAAAAATTGTTAGAATATGTAGAGAAATTGAGGTACTCAGACCATGATATAATGGACACGAACAAGTTCCCAGAGTTCGCTAAGAAAGTCTACCTATAGACCATAGGTATAGGACCCTTTGGGGAACCAATTCATCAACCACTCTAGTGGGCAACAGGACTGGCCAAAATTGGGATTTTAGGTCTGTTGGACCTACCACACTTTGGGAGAGTCCAGTATGCAAACAGCTGTGTCAAACAGCTGATGGTGGTCACACATGGAGGATATCTATGGCTAGAGAAGCTTGTCTCAATAGACGTAGAGCTTATCGCACATATCACAGGGCTGCCATCATGGGGCATGGATCCCACACAGTTACTTGAGGACAAAACAAAGGAGAAATCACTACCCAAGGAGATGAAGAAGAAATACGACACCGAAAGGGGGTCACACAGAATCATTATCAAGCGTATTAGTGACGTCGCGACAAGAATGGCCACAAAAATTATGGCATGCAAGTTGCTCAGAAAATTCGACAAGGAGGAAGTCTCAGCCAGGGTTGTCCCAGCTGCAGCACAGTGTGTCGAGGGCACCACACTCAGTTGGGCCCTTTACTTGTTGAATCTGTTCCTAGACGACTGCAATGATGCGCAGTATATGGGGACATAATTTCATTATTCATGGCTGCTCATCCTGATAGCCATGATGGGATGGAAGGAGCCGAAGAACTCATTTTTTTCCACTAGACCCAAACCCTACCATGGAGTGCGATACTTATTGCTTGGAGCCGCTTTAGATGCCAAGAATAGGAGAGCGAATGAAGCTATATTAGAAGGATATATCTGCGACCTACAGGACACCATCGAAAACACTTGGAGGATAAAACCAGAAGTTGTTGCACGATATCAATGCATAGCCAAATTCAAATCCACTAGACATGCAATGTGGATCCAGGCGCGGAAGCACCCTGACAATCAATGGCTACAAATTTATTACTGCATCACGGAGGGGGACATACAAATGGCCATTAAGGATTGGGAAGATGAATGGAGGACTCCAGTCCTCACTTGAGAAATACCCACAGAGATAGAGGAGGAGGAGGTAAGACATAAACATACACATGCTGAGGAGGTAGGGAAGGAACAGACACAGCCCGAGGAAGTAAAAGTGCTCAAGAAACCAAGGATAGGTCAGAATAAGCAACAATATAATAAAGGGAGGATATCTAAGACAAGAGTCCATACAGGGAAGAATAACAACACACAGGCACCACAGGTGCAACAGAAACAGGCTAAGGCAGCATAGGGAACTACATCAAGTGCTACTCCACAAGATCAAAGCCATATTAAGTGACCAACCACCCAAATGGGGGGTGCATGCAAAAATATGAAGGCACATAGAACACCCCTAAAATACATGATCACTAAGGATGATGCAGACATGGTGTTCCAAATGGTCTAGGATCGCACAGTCAAATATTTCGAGAATGTTGTGCGCCAAAGGGACATAATTGAAGAACAGATGGAATACATGCAACAACTCCTCGGTAAAATCGGGAAAGCACAAGAAACCGACATCGGCGTAGAAACAGGCCCGTCATCATCACAGATAGGTAGTGAAGCTGGATCAAGTGAGCAGGGCATGATCCATATGACAACACAACCGAGATCAAAATTTCACGTCACACCTAGCATGCTACGCGTGGACAAAATCGTGGGGAAGACACCCCTCAAGGACTTGGCTCAACTGTAGTTGGTATTTCCATGGATACCAACCAAGGCACTATATAAACTACAAGTCAACATTACACATGAGGTACATTTTCGCGCACACACAAATGCAGTAGAATTGCAACAGGTAAAGGATAATCGGGAGGAACTGGAATTGGTCTTCGAACAGGATAAGATCAATACCAAGGATGAGAAGGAATGCAGGAAGGGGTTGGAGCAGAAAGTGGTCATAGCCTAGGAGAAGATCCCAAAGAACGTGCAGACGACCGAACTCATGGAGAAAGAGAAGATTGATCAGATTGTGTAAACAATCGATCAATACCAACAGAAGATCGAGAATATCTGGGAGAATCTCACACCTACCACTCCACCGGAGGTGAGGGAGCAAAGGAAACATGAGGCAACAACGCAGATAAAAGAGATAGAACGACAAGTCCATGTGATGACCGACTTGTTTAAGAAAGTAGCGCAACTCTGGACGAAGCTGGAAGAGGACCAGCAGGTCCAACAGTGGGACAAGGAAGGGGAAAGGATAAGTGCAGGTATCCAGGACCTCAAGCAAAGGAAAAAGACAATGTCGATCACAGAGCGCGTCAAAGGAGCGTAGGACATGAAGAGATTGCAGGTCGAACTCAACGTTGCGCAAACACAGAAAAAGGAGCGCCAGGCTCAAATGGAACCACTCCAGGATTAAGCAGCAAAGGTCATTTCATAGGAAGAGGAAGCCAAAACATATATGGCACAAATCCAGGCAGAATGTGCAAGGTTGTTTAGTGACAAAATTACGGTGCAGATATTGGACACACTCAAGGAGAAGATCGTGTAGGCCCAAACACAAGAAACAGATCTCATGGAAAGGTTCCAAGTGATCACAAGGGAGATCGACGAAGCACACAAGGGTTAGGTGGTTCAATATGAGCCACATGTCAGTGTTGGGGGCCTGCTGGAAGCAGGCCAAATTAGAAGGAAAGTCTATTTTTGGAAGAAATACATGCACGAAGAAAGCGACAGCTGGAAGGAAGAGCAACACACGTGCATGCACAGAAGACCTAACGACATTAGGGTTAGGGTTTTTGTAATAACATTGTATTGGATGATGAGCCAAAAATGTATATATATAGATACCTAGTTGAGGACACAGGGGAGAGAGTAGGAGAGTTCAAGGAGAAGAGGAAAATATACCACGGAGGAAGGGGTCATGTTTTGATAACTAGTTTGTAATACTCCATCATACGACCTAATTTTGTAATATGTTGAGCTGTAAAGGGACAAAAGGGGGGATTGCGAGGGTTAGATCACAGGCTGAGGAGCCTGGTGTGAGCTAGTCTGCCTCATAATAGATCGACCTGACTGAGGATGATTTGTAAAGCGAGTGACACTGTAGTTTTGGAACTGCCATAATAGAAGAGTTTGAGAGCTAGATCTTTGTGGATGTAGCATAGGAGGGGGTGAACCACGGTAAAACCTATGTTATATGATTGAATGCTTGTGTCTCTTTTACTATTTATGAGTATATGTTAGCATGATGAATGAATGAGATAATTACATTACATGCATAATTGGGAATGGAAGTATATGGATTAATAAGTTAAATATAACTCTCAACACACACTTCTCAGATCTCCATTCAATCCTGGACTGCAAACACTTGAGTATTGTAGTCACCCATTATGACTATCTCGGGTGAGACTGCATGGTACACTCTATGCACCACGTTGCCTTTTGTTTTACCAGGAGGGCCGATAGTTTTAGAGGCTTTGTTGGAACCCCAGTAGACTTGAACCTGGGTAAATCATGTTAAAGGTATAACTCGGAGATATTAAACCAACAAAGGGTAATAAGGTGAATCCTATTCAAATCTACAAAGCCAAGATTTTAAAACCTAGAACCCAACATTACATTCTAAGGCTAGGACTAAAAGGAGCTCCATCCAGTAATATAATCTCTGAGCAAGAATTATATCGCAGAGTTGGTAATCTACCCATCAAGGAAGGGATTAAAGGCTGGGAGCATCTTAAGGAAAATGCAGAGGTTAAGAACATCAGGGATAAAAAATGAAGAGATTATTGCTGCAAATAAACGTTGGGAAAAGAGTGAGGCGTTGAACCCTTGTCTCCCCCAAAAAAAGAAGAGAATCTTGTTGTAATTAAATGTCGGGAAAGGAAGAGGCGTAGAGCCCTTGGTTCCCCAAAATGCAGAGAAATCATGCTACAATTTAAACATTGGGTAAGGATATATGCATAGAGCCTTTGGCTCCCAAAAATGCTGAGAAAATGTGTTGCAAATGAAATCTGGGTAAGGATATAGGCCTAGATACTTTGGCTCCCCAAAACGCTGAGAAAAAGTGTTGCAAATGAAAGTTGGGTAAGGAGATAGGCGTAGAGCCTTTGGCTCCCAAAAACACTGAGAAAACGTGCTGCAAATGAAAGTTGGGTAAGGAGATAGGCACAGAACCTTTGGCTCTCAAACATGCTGAGAAACAAATTTAGAATGCAAGTTTTTCTTTTCCCCAACATGCTGGTCATTTTCCATGCCAAATCACATAGAAAGGAAGGTAAAATGCAGGGGTTCTTTGAGTGGAATCGCTGGGCAGTTTCCTGGATAAATCGCAAAGATAAAAGATGGTGAACAACATAGAGATAAGATATCACTTCAAATGCTGAGGGAAAGTGAAATCACAGAAGATATTCACTTTAAAAATTGCCGAGGAATGCATGCAAATTTTGCGGAGGACAACAAGAAAGAATTCGCTGAGGAAATACCAATCGCAGAGGAAAATACAAGTAAAAATGCAGAGTGTTATGTGTAAAAATCGTTGAGTGATAAGGGTTAAAATCGTTGGGTAATGAGAGGTAAAAATCACTAAGCATAGGGAGACAATCGTTGTGTAAAGGACGGTAAATATCACTGAGAAAAAATGTATGAAAACACTAAGGGGGAAAACTCAAGGATCAACACACAGAGATTTAAAATCCATTAAAAAATTGAAGAACCATTTTATTCAACATACATTTTACAAAACTGCATGGACCATCCATATTCTAATGACATATCATAGAAAAACAAGGCCAGAACCAATGTCCATTCAACAAAGTTTAAAGCTTTTACATCCTAAATATGAATATAATACTTAATAAAATACCATAGTCGATGACGAGAAGTCAAAGAGGTTCTCTCACGCTTGCGCTCAGTCTAGCTCCCCGCTTTCTAACCATGAAGACTTCACCGGTACCTCCCAACCAACGATAGGGGTACTCTTCTTCCCCCTTATCCCCTGCCCATGCACAACCACAAGTTGAATACTCTAGCTCACAGCTCGCCTCACAAGGTAGAGCTACCGCTCTCTTTCTCGAGATGGGTATCCCAACTATCACAAGTAAAATCAGTCAGATTTCCTGTATCATAACCTTACTCATACCAGTCATGATCCATTCCTCCTCTCAGTTATTTCTTTTATAGAATTTTTCTTAGCGACCGCTTGTAATTTGCACATTTAATTCATTTTTCTTTTAAATTAATTAGGAATTACTCCCCCATACACTTGTCACCCGTTCCCTTAGTTTCACCAATATATCCACCATTTAGTTTAATTAAATGTCAATTTACTTCACCCATCCTAAAAGCGCTCCTAAAATCACTCCTAGTGTCCCTCTATTACCTTTATTTCCCAATTATGACTGAATCCTTTCTAAAATAGAGTTGAGTTAAAGTAGGAATGTTCTCTAGTTAGACTAGACTTAGATACCTTTCTATGCTTACACATTCTTGTTTGCTTTATTCCTTTCTTAATTTAATTTCTAATTTTGGTATTTACTTACACAAGTGTATTAATCAGTCAGGATTTATTTTTATTTCAATTGATTCTTAATTTAATTTATTTCACCCCCTCATCATTTAATTTAAAATTTTAGTTTTTAGTCTTCTCACTCACTTAGACTTAGGCTTAGTTAAATATTTATTTGCAAACACCTAGACCCTTAGGGATTATGCTTAAAAAATCATTCTTTAGTTAATTAATTAATCAATTTAATTAATTCGGTAGGTGCTCAAGATTCAAGGTTTATCATTCACTCAAGTTTTCTAGGCCACCTAGATTCATTGACTCATTTTTGTTTATACCGTGACGTTCCCTTCAAGATGCACTCTGTGCTCCAAGGGTGCCACTTTCCTTTGATTCAAATTTTAATTATGCGATGTTCCCTTCAAGACACACTACATGCTCCAAGGGTGCCACTCGCCTTTGACTGGTTTTGGTAGTTGTCCAACCCTTGGAGTCAATACTCCATACAAGCGACCTTGTGAGACACTAAGGGCCTCTAAGGAATAAGGACCCTGCTTTATTGCACGCCCCTTAGAATCTTTGTGAGCGTCTATCTCAGTCTTCCCTTATGACATCATGGATCTGTAAAACTAGGTAATCGTTAACCTACAATTCGAGCCACGATGGGAGTGCTATTAGGATGCGAAAGGGCTACTGCCACACCTCTCCCTCAATATTTGTTTGTTGTGCATGGCCCCTTTACTCCTTATGTGAGTCATATTAGCAAGCAATCATCAGCCTGGATCCATCAATGAAACACTATCAAAGATCCATAAACAACATCATAATACATCTGATCATATGTCACATATGCATAAATAAAATACTCAATCCAATACAATCCACTCCTTGAATCGATCCAGAGTCCAAGGAGGTCCATTGATGCCATCGAAATCCTCAATATGTCAAGTGTCCTGCACACTCAGGGAAACTCATCAATAGCATCCATCAATACATAGATATCAAATAACCTAACATCATAATCCATCAACACCATCATAAGAATCCATAAGTGAACAAACAACCATATACTAAAACCGGATCACTTGCACGCAAGTGTCCTCAAAGAATAAGTCAATAACACATGCTCGCAAGAGCGGGATGTTACATACACCCCCTCTTTATTTAAACTTTGTCTCGAAGTTTCACAGTATATAAATGCAGAAAATAAAGAACTTGACAAGATCTAAATGTCTAACTATCAAACAAATATGAAAATTGTTGGCGCATATCATACGCGTCCTCCCAGGTAGCCGAGTGTGGACTATAATTGTCCCATTGGACCTTGACCTGATCGACTATTTGACATTGTAGCTGTCAAATGCGATGGTCCATAATGCGTATTGGCTCCGCCATGAGTGCACCCTCATATGACACCTCGAAGGAACTCATGTCAATCACATGTGTAGTATCACTAACATAATGTCTCAAAACAGATACATGAAAAAAATCATGCATACGCCTTGTTGGAACACACTTTTTTTTTTTTTTAATACTCTAGGTTCAAAGGTCAGAGCCACCCTTGTTTCTAAATAAGTAAGAGGTTATATTTAAGCCCAAAAAGCCAGACTTCGGGATCTCGCGTATTTCACGATGTACCTACCAAAGCCCCGGTATCCCGACGCACGAAATGGCGATAAGGGTTTAGTTCTAATCACCATTATCGAACCTCTAAGCATGGATTATCATATGCTATTACCTCGTGCTCTCTCATTTCAGGAGTTACTCGTCGAACATTTTCTGAACCTCCGAGATGCAAAGTTGCGAAGTCATTTCAAGTTACTCAGGTTAATATCAAGAGTAATCACTTTAAACTGTAGTTAGTCTTTATCGCAATTTCGCAACTCGACGATTCTTATCTCAAAGAACAAAACCTTTGTAACTTCGATCCCCGAAGTCGCGATATTCATTAATTAAGCATGGTTAATTAAAATCTTAAGTCAAATCGTACCATCGCGATTTCAGGCTTTTGGGTCTCAAAGGCTAGAAGCGAAATCGTCCGATACGGAAAGCGTTGAAAAGGGGATTAAGGACTAAAAGCACAAAATTAAAAGAGATAAACTGGACTAATTAAGGCCTTGAGTAGCTTTTAACCGTACAAACTACAGATGAAGCTTTAAACATTTCTGCTCTTTTCCCAAGTTATGAGTCGTCAAATATTTATGGCATTTATTTGAATTTCAGTGAGGTGATTGACAATAAGATCCCACTTATTTGCTAAAATATTTCCATTAAACGATTTAACCATTTTGTTGGCAAGGACTAGCACGAACTTAAGCTATCTAAGAAAAAGGTTTTATTTCATTATCTCAACTTTCCTTTCTATTGTGCACAGAGCTATTTCATCAGGATAACTTATGTCTGTGTTTTCAATCTTTTACGACAGGGGATCTAATTGCAAGGTTATACATCATGGCTCCATGAAAAGAACACAAGGCAGCTGCCAAGATCTCAGGCCAAGGTTCAGATATTGTTTTTGATACTTCGCCTCGAAGTATCAATACTATCAAAACATGGATGCACATTTCCAATGTTCTGCAGTCCGAGGTGATAAATTGCCTGGATTATTCCTAAGATAACGAGGACGATGACATGTCCACCAAATATAAAATCGTTGCTCAATAAGAGATGCAAAAAATAGCATAAAGGCCACGGCTTCTCCCCTATTATGATATGGTTAGATGGGCACTGGACCATGTAGACAACTTGACTAGAATGATTTTCAACAAAGAGAGGGAAGCAGTTGGGTCTTTCAGACCAGAGCACTTACAGGCAATGTATAAATTGTCACCCACACCAAACCATACTTACAATGCCAAATTCCTAGAGGGGTTCAAAAATAAGGAATGTGAATAGTACGGAAGAAATTTATTCAATCTAATCAAAGAGTGGGTTTCGCACCCCGCGAAATTTAGGGTCGATACTCATGGAATTTATTCAATCTCCTCTTTAGAGCCACAATTCAAGTATGTAGCGATGATGGCCTGTAGACTGTATAGGAAGGAGGACACTACTCACTTTTTCCTCCCATGGGTACCGCTCATTCATACAGTTGCTGAAGGTTTTTCTTTCGACTGGGCCAAATTGATGTCGGACAGTGTCACCAGTCGAATTACTTAATATCGAGCGCAGAAAGCCAGCGAGAGAGCATCTTCATTCTTTATGTTTGCCTACATCATGGACACTATTTTCTTCATGATACCCTTACCATTGATGAGTTGGAGATGGACTCCATCTAGTGTTGAGCCTATCCATGTCTACCACTCAAAACTTTGGGAGGATAAGGCCAAAGATTTCATCTACGAGATTTTTAACTGGGTAATGGTACCGATGCATGTCTCTATCTTCGGCCAACTGCCTCCCCGGATTTTGGATAACATCATGGCCAACTTGAGTAATGTAGAAGATTGGTATATAGAAACAGAGTTTTCATACATCAGGGTTTTCGGCACCTCTGTTCCCCCCCATTCTTTGTCGTTATTCCTGCTGGATAAGATAATATGTCGCGAGATTTCCAGGAAAGCTCTGCTTGGTGGGATAAGCAAAGATCTCAAAGGACTATCGAAGAAGGTATGTCCACCCTTCCCCATTCATAATGGTTCATACTCTTTATTATATTTTGGCCATGCCAAAGCCGAGGCCATGACCTTGGAGGAAATTAAGTTGGTGAACATTGAGTTAAAAAAGCACAACCCTAATAAGGTTGTGAGTAATCACTTGGAAAATTGTGGCCTGAAGAGATACGAACACGAGGATTCACCTCATGATGAAATCTTCCAAGGTGCGAGGTCCTACTCTGAAGTCTTGAGTCAGATTCAGACCTTGCCACCCAGAGATATGGTTGATTTCCTCAAATTCAAGGAGCATCGAAAGAGTTTCCCCCCCCTAATCTTACAGGGAAAACCCCCAAAGCTTCTAGACACACAGCAGGCAAAAGCCAAAGGCTCAAAGAACTCAAGTCCTGGTAAGGAGAAAAATTAGGAGGGACAGAGGAAGGGGAGACCTCAAAATAGCGAGCCGAAATCCCCGATCATGGAGAGAAAAACCCATAGGTAGTTGCGTCGGGCGAGAAGGTACTAATTCAATCAGAGATACCCTCGCAAAATGTAGGAGACACCCCACCGATCACATCAAGCAAGCCAACCATAGACACTACCCCTAAACAATCATCTAAGGAAATTGACAGTCCGATTGTTGTTATCACACCCTTACCGTTCACAAAGAGGAACCCCAATGTGGGATGGATTTTCAATGAAGAACTGACACCCATTTTTGTAGAAGAGTTGCCTCCTCATGAATTTTTCTTTGAGAAGAAAAGGAAGGCCATGGTGAAGCAAGAATTATATCAAAGAGAAGGCATAGTGGCTAAAAAATTTAAAATCATGACAGATGGAAAGGTCGTGAAAGAGGAATAATTTGTCAAGGAGATAGCAGGAACATTAGGAGCTTATGCTATGGCCAATCAATACTCAGTTGGAACTCTGAAGGCGCAGTTGAAATAGAAGGACCTCTTGATCAGTAAGTTGGAGGCTAGGGTAGTTACGGCAGAAGCGAATGCCAGGGATTAGGCGAACAAAGGTCTCGAGGAGGCCAGAGCAGCTGACCAACGAGAAATCAAATAGCTTAGAGCCGGGCTTGAGAAAATGCATCAGTCGACCCAGATAAACCAAGCACAGGTAAGTCAACAAGAGGAGTTAATACAACAGTTGCAGTCAAAATTGAATTCTTCCGAGAACCAGGTCATAGATATAAACATATTCCAATCCCAAGCCACCGAGATCTAACAGAAGGTCGAAATAGATCAGCATGAATTGCTTTCCAAAGTGGAAATCATCCAAAGTCACTTTCATACGATTGATCAAGTGCTAAAGGATATCTCTTTGAGAGAAAGAGAAGCTAGGGTGGCTCGAATTGCTTTCCAGGAGGCTGTTGTAGCAACAACAAAGGAAGGAATGGTCGGTAGTGCCAAATTATCCATCCCAGAGAAAACTAGGGGAAATATCTTACTGAATGTGTGGGAGAGTAACATATCAGAGAGAAGAGAAAGAGCTAAAGAGATGAAGAATTCTTGTGAAGAGACATTCGGCTTGATAAATAAAAATTTGTTGAACCTTGATAAGGAAGATAGCGCCGGGACACTGGGAAAAATTAACATAGCCAAACACCTATTATATATTAAGGAGAATGTTGAAAAGGAACAAGCTGAAATATCCCAATTGAGTCAGGTTGAATTTTCCCAAGTGGACAGATGGTTAATAAAACCAAGTTTACAATTATGGTCCATCATCACGGAAGACCGACAAGTAGGAAGATGATTTCCATAGCTGGCGAAGAATTGTTACAATTTTGAGGTAAACAACCAAGTAGAGCCCTCCAAGTTGATAGCCCAGTTGATTGAAAGGTGTGTCAGTTGCATTGAGCAGGGGAAAGGGTAGGCTTCTGGTGTTAAATGATGACAGGGATTATTCCATTTTATTTCTGGGTACGAAGGAACAAAGAAAGGAAGGCACTCCACCTGCATGGAGGAAGACAAAGAGAAAGGAAATGAAACGCTTCATTTCATCATTTGTAATCAAAGGTTTCTAGAACGAATGGAATTTGAAGTGTTTTTTAAGCTTGTATAAATATGCATTTTGAAACGAAAGGATAGGGAATTTTTTTTTCTTTTTGGCCAATTGTAATAGATACATTTCCTTTGCCAGAATTAATACAAAGCAATTCAAAGACTCCAGATTCCGTGAAGACTGAGTTATGTGTTCTTCTTTGTTATTTTATATCGAATTTCATTTTTCTATGTATATCTTGATGAATTCTTAGCCGCAAATTAGTACAACCTCTACTGTGGTGATCAAATTTTTAGTCATCTAAATCATTTTCATTTTTTCCTCTGTATCAACTATCAGCAGGTACACGACCTGTGGATTGTTTAGATTTTTATATTTTATGCTTCGTTAATATTTTTCTGGTCTATTTTCTTCTTTTATTACAGGGTGAGATTCTTCCTTGATTGAAGCCTCACATTGTTGATAGCTTAATTTTTTCCTACATTTCATGCATAACCTTTCAAAATTAACTCAGTTACGAGAAAAGGCCTTTGGATTTGTTATACTGTTAATTCGGGTCCGAGAAATCTTTCTTATATAATCTAAAATTGAAACAACTTTTTTCAAATGTCAAACTCTTTAAAAAATCTGTTTCTTCATGACTGTGCCCGTTGTAAGACAACCCAACATTAATCCCAGTCTTTCAGATCAAACCACCATCACTTTAAATCTTTTTGATACCATACTGAAAACTGCCACTACCCGGGTAGAACTTGAACGTTCGTGGGCAGCCATTGAACGAGATATAAGCATCCAGGAACATTTGGAAGCTAGACAAAGACAACTCAAAAATCAGCCATAGATCCTTTTCCTGAAGATTATTCTTTCCCTTTTAAATCACTCACTCACTTTTGGATGCCTAGACGCTATACTCTATAGCCTTAAGTACAAACTCTGGAACAACATCTTTCTGGCACCGCTGTCGGGGATGGAGATTCAAAGTCACTTTTCCCTAGAAGAATGACATTTCTAAGTCTCATTTTTTGATAGTGAACAAAGAGAGAACACCTTTCTAAGGATAAAATTTATGATTCACTTGGCCACTCCACAGTTAAGTAAGCTAGTATCCACTCGAAGGAACACCAGGCAAAACCCAGATGCTAAATAGACTGTGCCAATTTCCGATCCTGAAAAAATACTAAAACCAAGAGGTCTTTTTAAACAAAACACTGCGGTTTATCAACCCAAGTCTACCCGGTCCAAATCTAATACCTCTCTTGAACTCTCATCCTTGCATGAAAGTTCCATTCAAACTCCTCTCGGAAAATTTTTGGATAATGTTGTCGAAACTGAGATTGTAAACCCTGAGTTAATCCTACCCGACATTAAGACAGAAACCTCTCCGATTGCCTCTTACATGAATAAGGGTGAGAAGTCTGTTGTAGGCTTCATCACTATTGATACCCCACCGACTCTCAATCTAAACTTCTCTGTCACTCAAGGCCTGGAAGAAGACACCACACACTCAGAATCGACTCCTGTAGGTTCCCCTGTTTACGTATCCTACAAGTCAGAGGAACCAAGTCCCCGTATACCCTTTCCCCTTTTGTCAAGTGTCTCATCCCCTGATAAAAGGTTCCCTGAATATTTTCCTTTTTATCCCGGGGAAGCTCAAAAGTCACTGTACATCTTTGCCAACCCTCTTTATAACGCACCCATTTTCTCTCCTAGACCATCCATGGTCGTTGCCGGAGGAGCAAGAGGAGGGGGAGGTCAAGGCCAACAACCACCCTCCAATATTTTTTCCAAGGTAGCTTCTAGATACGCCCCCTTTGTCCTTCCAGTACCCCTTCACGATTTACCATAAAACTATATGAAAAACTTGCCTAAGTTCACATGGGAAGGAGACCTAACTGTGACCAAACATATTAACTTCTTCGATCAATTTGCAGATATACTAGGTCTCGAGCATGAGGATGTGTATTCCCATTTGTTTTTCGAAACCTTTGAGGAACAGGTAAGAACTTGGTTTAGAAGCTTGCCCCTAGGGTCTATATTATCCTACAATGCTTTAGAAGACTCTTTCCTCAGACAATGGGGTGAAAGGAAACATCATTTGTATTATTTGACTGAGTTTGGATCTTTAAAGAAAAAGAATTCAGAAACGATTATGGAATTCATTCAAAGATTTAACAAGCTGTATAATAAGATTCTGATTGAAGTTAAACCATCCCAACCTACAGCCAAAGTAACTTTCACATGATCCTTCGAACCCTATTTTGCTCTACTGTTAAGAGAAAGGAGAGGGTCCAACCTAACCTGAATGCAAGATGACTTCGTGGAAATTGAGTCAAACATGATGGCTTCGGGTAAATTAAAAATGGAAATCAAAACGAGAAACAGGGAGACCAAACGTTTCAGAGAACAAGCGGGACCCTCAGGATCTGGAAAGTCCTCAGATGATAAAATGGATGATATGGCTAGGATAATAAAAGAGTTATCGAATAAGATCTCAAGAATGGAACTAGACCAATCCAAGGCTGATCAGTTCGCTAAAAGAGAGTTTAGGAGAAACCCCAATCCTCAGATTCAACAAAGACAAATTAAAAATGAAGATCAAAAAATTCAAACACCTCTAAAAAATGAAAATCTTATCGGAGGAAATGATATGCAAGAGTTTGAGGATTTGGAAGAAGACGTAAACAATTTAGGTGACGACTGTATACAACCTCATTTAACGAAAGAATATTATGATAATTCTCTAAACACTGAACAATTAGCGGGTGAAGATAATAACCTAAACAACGTTGATGATATCTCTTATCAAGGAATGGCCGACACCATAATGGTTGAGCTCCAGCATAAGTACAATCTAAGGCCTAAAAACAAACCTATGTCGACTACTCAACCCAAGAAAATTTTTCCTAGAGGTGAAACATACGAGCCCTCCCCGAAAGAGACTGAGATGCACCAAAATGATAAAGTAAACAGGGCAAACTCGCAGAATACCAAAGTAAAAGAGACTGAGATCCAAGCGAGAAGAACTAAGACAGTCGAAATGCAGACACCGGAAACCAGAAGCACCGAAAATAAAATAGTGCAAACAAATAAGTTGGAAAAGAAGGAGTCTGATGTTTCGACCAAAGAAACAGATAGAGTTGTGGGAGGTTTTAGCCTAGAAAATGAGATAAGTAAGATAAAAATACCGATACCTTTGGTCGAGTTGGATAAGAACCCTATGTACCGAAAACAAATAACCAAAATGATAAATTTTTCAGTTTTAGAGAGTCAGTCTGACGTAATAAATTTGGAAGATGATAAGCCTAACATCACTTTTGGTCCACATTTCGAAGGTGCCAGGGACACCGTTGCCCCTTCTACATCACCCTGAACGTGCACGATTGGTTGTTGCATAATTTCATGCTGGACTCTGGAGCCTCTCATAATGTGATGCCAAAATATATTATGGATAGATTGGGCCTCGAAATCACCAGGCCATATGGAGATATTTACTCGTTTGATTCAAGGAGAGTTAAGTGCATAGGCATGATCAAAGATTTAGTAGTCACTCTCGCCCAGGTTCCGGTGAAAAGTGTCCTAATGGATGTAGTTATCGTTGATATACCCTCTAAGTATGGTTTGTTATTATCTAGATCTTGGGGATCCAAGATCCAGGGATCTCTTCAGCTAGATATGACATACGCCAGCATCCTTGTTTTTTGTGGTCAGTTCATTCGGTTGTACAGGGAAACATGGTTGGCGTATACGGTAAGCGATCCAAAAAATCCTAACAATTACCCTGTTTATGTCGTCGATCAAGATCTGGGAAATTGTATATTATCTTTTGATGATAGTGTAAATAATTGTACGGAAGAAAATTATCTAGATGAAAATAAATTGGAAGTGACAGATAAAAATGTGTATAGCACTGGAACTTGGAAAATGATTTTTGATGGTGTTTCGTCGTGTGGAGCAGGTGCAGGAGTGCTTTTTGTAGCGCCTGAAAATGAATTTGTTATCCCCTTCTCTTATAGGCTTCAGTGGGACATAGACTACACAAATAATGTATGCGAGTATGAAGCTCTAGTCTTGGGACTAGAAGCTGCCAAGAAGCTAAACATAAAGAACCTAGAAGTCTATGGAGATGCAAAGATGATTGTGAAATAGGTGAATCGACAATACCAAGCCAAACACTCGAGACTAAGGTATTACAGAAATTGTGCTTGGGACCTAATGGAAAATTTATTTTCATCAATAAATGTTCATTTCATCCCACGCACAGAAAATCTACAAGCCGATTCATTGACCAAAGAAGCCTCTACCTTTGCACCCCCTACGGTGTTCAAACTAAAGTACCACATAGAGGTAAGGAACAAACCCTTCGTACCAAACAACATACAACACTGGAAGGTATTCGAAGATGACGAGTAGATCAAAAAGTTCTTGTAAATGGTAGATGATTTCACCGAAACCCACATTGACCAGGAAAACCAAAATGACCATGCCTGTATTATGCAGGAGGGGGAGGAGTCTTAGGTGTTCCAAGAAAAAATCGCAAACCATCACATGCTAGTGTTAAAGAATAATCAGATCCCTAAGGGTCTGATACCTTTGGAAAGGTTGTTTGATCAAAACGACATGCCTCTGAAGTCTACCTTGCAACCCCAACCAGAGGAGGTCGAAGATTGTTATGTAGGCACTGCCAAAGAATCTAGGATAGTGAAAATATCAAAATATCTACCTCCCGAGATAAAAATAAAGTATACAGATTTAATCAGGTGGTATAAATATGTTTTTGCATGTTCTTATGATGAGATGAGAACCTATGACACCTCCATGATTGAGCACAAGATACCTTTGAAACCTAGTGTTAAACCTTTCAGGAAGAAACTTAGACAAATCAACCCCATTTTGTTGCCCGTAGTAGAAAAAGAAGTGAAAAATATTTTAGATGCAAAAATAATTGTACCTCTCAGGTACTCCGAATGGGTGGTGAACCTAGTTCCGGTCAGAAAAAAGAGAGGGGAAATCAGACTATGCGTGGATTTCATAAACCTAAATAAATCCTCTCTCAAGGACAATTATCCTCTACCCAAGATGGATCATGTCTTGGAGAAGATAGTTGGTGCTAATAGAATGTTGATGATCAATGGGTTTTCAGGTTACAATCATATTGCAGTCAACGAAGAGGACAAAGAAAAAACCGCTTTCACTATGCCTTGGGGTACATTCATGTATGACAAAATGCCTTTTGGTTTGATGAATGCAGGTGCCACCTTTCAACGAGCTATGGACATCGACTTCGTTGGTGAAAGAGATACATTCGTGGTTATTTATCTTGACGACCTGATTGTGTTCTCTAAATCTGACGAAGATCACCTGATACACCTCCAACAAACGTTCGAGAAGTGCCGAAAATTTGGTTTGTCCTTAAACCCCCTAAAATATCATTTCACGATGCAGGAAGGTAAGCTCTTGGGCCATATTGTGTCTCGAGACGGAATTAAAATTGACCCTAAAAGGGTTGAAGCTATAGATACCATAAATATTCCTAGAAACATTAAGGAAATTCAATCATTTCTAGGAAAATATTTTTTTTTGAGAAGGTTTATTCTGAATTGTGCTAAAATCATGAAATTCATCACAGATATGCTGAAGAAGGATAGCGAATTCAAATGGATGGTCGAAGCCAAAGAGTCATTCGCCCGAATAAAGAAAGTGATAAACGAAGCACCTGTACTAGCAAGCCCTGATTACCTAAAAGAGTTTTTGATTTTCTCATTCGCATTTGAACACACCATTGCGGTGGTCCTCCTCCAAAAAAATGAGGAAGGTTTCAAGGAACCGATAGCATTCTTTAGTGAACGTCTTAGAGATGCCGAATTAAAATATGATATAATGGAAAAACAAGCATATGCTATGGTAAATGCGTTAAAATCTTTCAGGACCTACATGTTACATTCCAAGGTGATAGCATACATACCAACCTGTTATGTAAAAGGCATATTGGTACAGCCCAATAGTGACGGGAAGAGGGGTTGGTGGCTTTCCAAGATTCAAGAATTCGATCTAGAATTGAAGCCAACAAAACTGGTAAAAGGACAAGGTTTGGCTAAGCTCTTGGATGAATCAAATTTCCAAGCACTCGAGATAAATAACCTACAGGAATATGAAGGAGATGAGGACATAGATGCTTTTGATGACCAAATATCTGCGACTAAAATCAAAGAGAGGTTTGTCTCATCAAGCTGGTATAAAGACATAGTCTCCTACCTACTGACCCTGAAGTGCCCTGATGATTTGTCTCCATCTAAGACTAGGACACTAAAGCTGCATGCGGTGAAGTACTATATATCCAAAAGTAAATTGTATTGGAAGGAACCATTAGGCTTCCTAATGGTTTGTTTAGTGGAATCTGAAATAGAAAAGGTCATAAATGAATTTCATGAAGGGGTATGTGGAGGACATCACGCTTGGAGGGTGACAGCTTACAAAATCCCGAGAGAGAGATATTATTGGCCTAGGATATTCTCAGATGTCAACACCGAAGTTAGAGCCTGTAACCCTTGCCAGTTGTTTGTAGGCAAGCAAAAACTCCTAACACTACCTTTGGTTCCGGTTAAAGTAGAAGCCCCCTTTCAACAATGGGGATTGGATTTTATAGGCGAAATCAACCCACATTACAGTGCTCAACATAAATGGATCCTGACTGCTACAGATTACTTCACCAAATGGGTGGAGTCTATTCCGACTAGAAACGCAACCGATTCAGTGGTAATAGATTTACTCGAAGAGAACATACTGTCCAGATTCAACTGTCCCCGAAAGATAGTCACGGACAATGCCCAGGCATTCAAGTATATGGCAATGGTTAGTTTTTGCCAAAAATATAACATCGTATTGGGCCACTCCACCTCATATTACCCTCAAGAAAATGGGTTATCCAAATCATCAAATAAAAGTTTAATTACCATAATTAAGAAAGTATTGAGCGAAAACAAAAAAATCTTGGCATGTGCATCTCAAGTACGCTTTGTGGGAAAATCGGATAGGTACGAAGAAATCTATTGGTACTTCACCTTTCCAAATGGTATACAGGATTGACGTGGCATTTCCTATAAATCTAACGCTTCTTGTAATGAAGCTATGGCAAGATGAGAAAGAAGATCCAAACCATGTCACAAGGAGAATAAATCAGTTGATTGAGGTCCACCAGCACAGGGCAGAGGTGGATGGAAGGATGAAAAAATACCAGGACAACATGAAAGAATTGTTCGATCATAAGGCCAAAGACAGGGAATTCCTCCCTGGCGATTTGGTTTTGAAATGGGATGTTAGGAGGGAAGACTCTGAAAAACATGGCAAATTTGACCATATCTGGTATGGACTGTTCAAAGTCACAACTTCTGAAGGGAAGAATTCGTTTCTATTAGAAAAGATGGATGGTAAAATCCTCAACACCCCTGTCAACGGGAATTATTTGAAGCACTACATGCATTGAGTGTTTTTCCAAATTTCCACTGTATATACCGATTTT
>JZKD02S2265053.1:12913-34816 GCA_000966675.3 Picea glauca
TTTTTCCATAGTCATTTTTTTATTTTTGGTATAAATAAACTAAGGTTAGTTTTGGCTTCGGTCTAAAGAGTAATTGGGTTATGCCTTGCTATCATAACAGTTGGATAAAACCTTCACGATTCACATCTTTCCATTCCTCCATCATCACCCTGACATGTCACTTCCTCCATGTTGTACGTTGACCCCTCTTGTCACCTTTACCCATTAAGATGTCAAATCAAATCTGATATGTATGCTTCCAACTCACTAGGAGAGTTCACAACTCTTTCAAAGGTACACCATGCATTCATATCCATCATTTCATTTATGGATCGTGTAATCTGAATATCTCCTTGTTTCCAGAGCTTATTTTTTAAAACATATCCATGGATTATGTCATAAATATTTTTAACTATTTTCTCCAAGTGGACAAATCATTTTCATCCCGACGCTATGAACTGGTGCTACGAAATCGGCGTTGCAAAATGGATAAAGAAGACGAGTTAGAGGTTGGGCTACTTGCAGACACCATTGTGTAACCTCAAAGATACCAGCTTTCAACTCAAGTCCATGAGGTTCTCCATGAGAAATTTAACCTTATTTGAAGGTCAGGAAAGGGTTTGTTAGATGTTTTTTCCTTTTGGGCATTGCGAACTAGTGATGGGCGCTTCAAACTATCTTATTTACTTTCTGACAAGTTCCCAAAATCATTTTGATGTGCTCTGAAACTTGCTCATTGAACCTTAATTATCCTTGGGATTAGGCTACCTTTCCCTCCCATCCATTTCACCTACTTAGCTTATCTTTCCCAAGTGTTGCAAAACCCCTACCCTGGTGCTGCGAACTCTGTGAAATAAACCCACCATTGTGAACCCTTTGTTCCAATACCTTCTGCGAAATCTTGTCTTCAACAAGTTCATCAACTGAATTACACCCCTATCTGGTCTGCAATGTAAAAAATTCCACCTATGAAATCAACTTGAATTTTGCAAAGAATACTGATGTGGTGAACAAGACCTGTATTGCAACGATCTGTTCTGATATCCCTCATGATATTTTTATTAGTTTTGCCCTCATATTCCTAATACCTTGTCTTATTCCTGGAGGTCAAATGATCTGAGAAACACAGAGGTTTTATACAGGACTAGCCTATTGGGAAAGTTTATCCACTAAAACCCTAATCTTTTGTTTTCCTTGTTTTACCTCTAGAATCATTAAATCTCGTGGTAAGGTTTTCTGCAATCAACATTAATGGATACTCCACAACAAAGGAAGGATCACAAAGGAGGGGGAATTGTGAGAACAAATACCTACAATATGCGAATTTTTTATTCTAAACCCTTGATTAGGGAAGTTGTCCAAAGAGTAGGTTGCATTAATTTTTGTCAGAAAATGCAGAGGGGGCACCCTGTGGTGGCTAGGGAGATTTCCCTTAATTTTGATGGGACCAAAACTAAGGTTGGGACATTGGAGTTTGAGGTATATAAATTATCCATCTCAAAAACAAATGAGATACCTAACACTAGTGAGAGATGGTTCAAGTCCATGACCCTGAATGTTTCTTTCTCCAAGGAATTCCTCAAACCAGAATACCAAGGGGACAATTTTTCAAAGGGAGTGCCCAGGAACCATATGCTGGAGGGTTTTGATAAGATGTTGAAGGTGATTCAAAGATATTTCACCTGTGAAGGGAGATTTAACATGATATATCAATGCCATATAAGGATTCTGCTACACTTCACAGGAAAGGATGCCATGAATCTACCTTTCTACCTATTTAGAAGTATTGGAAAAATGTCTGACAGGGTTCAAGCTAAATCAAAAGCAGTTGATACAAGTGTCTTCCATTAAGGACTTATAAAGATGCAGGTGATGGAGGAATTGAGAAAGAAAAACATGGATTGGGAAGCATTCATTACCTCTTCACACTTCTAGCTAAATGTTGCTCCCACTCCACAATCTAAATTGCAAATCCTTCTTGATATTGAAAATATTGTAAATTCTCAAGTGAAAAAGAAAAGAAACAACACTAAGACTAGTAGAGATGATAACGCCACAAAGGATCATGAATAAGAAGGACCTTCATAGTTTTCCCAGAGAGAATCTTCACCTATGCTAGATCCCAGTCCAGTAGAGGTTCCTTCAACTAAAGCTACATGTTTGAGAGGAATGAAGCTGGTATTTCCTTCACCCAATGCAACTCACAAGGTTAAATCTAGGAGGCCTCTTACTAGAGTAGCAACCAAGAAAGAGATCCCTGTGAAAAATGATGCAGTAGGAATTTCATCCCAGAGGAAAGGTAAATCCATAGCTGCTGAAAATCCTGTTGTAATCATTGACATCACCACTCCTCAAAAGGAGAGCAATCATACTTTTAAGAGGATCAAAAGACAACTTAAAGAGGCAAGGGCTGAAGTTGAAAACCATACTTTTGTATATATTAATTAGATCAACAAAATCCTTCTTCTAATGTATATAAAAAAAATGAATATCCCTTTCTAATTGTTGTTCATCACAATCACCATTCAATATGAATTGAACACATACATACATTTGTTTCATGAAATTGAACATAAAAATGAAAGAACCTCCATTTGCATTTCAAAACACCAACTAATTGAATGTCTTCAATTAAATATACCAAATAATGGACTAGAGTATTCATAAAACTAATATGCAACTTTTTTTCAAAAATACAAACAATTTCCACTATTTCATTATGCCATGTGGGTGATCCATCTAAAGTCAAGAGACCCTAATTAATAATTATTATTTAGTAATTTCATATAAAAAATTGACATAATTGACATAATTATAGTTGATATTTTGACAGATATCCTCCATGAAGATAAATATATACTCTTAAATAAAAAAATATTAGAAAACAACAACCAAGTATAAATGCAGATAAATCTCGGTAATATAAATATACTAAATGTTAGCAATCATTTATAACGACCCACCTATTGAGCTTGCAGGGCATTACCTCGTTATGAAGGTAGGTGATTTATTCAATAATTATCAATAATGCTCAATTCAATAATAGGCCTCTGCTATCCTTGGGCATGGAGCTTACTAATTGGAACAATATACCTTCTATCCAAATAGAAATAGTAAGCCCCCCTCCCTTCATCACATGGTACGACCCATTATACATTGGTAATCCCTCCCCTCTATTATTCAAGTACAACAACTTCAATCGCGGTGCATTACATATATGTACAACATAACAAGATAAGACACGAAAGCCATTATGACTAGATCAAAGATGTCTAAAGAAATTAGATATTTTTATTCATCCAAAGAACTTAGTGGTGGATAATTCAACACCGCGCTTTTCTCATAGATGCAACACACATCTCAAGGAATTGTCGTCCAACAAAAAATAAAATGCTTTATTTATATCGGAGAAAGGCATCTCATGTGTAATAAATTATTCCACTCTAATCCCCTGCAACAACTAGATATAATGTTGATAATCTTCACCAATAAAATCAAACTTTAAAATTAATAGACGAAGTCATGCATGTGCTTGTACCTTGTTCATGCATTTTTCAACTAGTTCGGGCAGTTGGGATTTCACCTTGAATCCACCGAAATTTGATCTGTCCATTCTCCTTCCCTTGAACAATTCCAATGGATGGAAGCTCATCTTTTGCAAGCTTGCATCGATTCCAACCACCACTGCCAAATACCACCCCAGTGATAGATTAATACACATTAAAGTACCTCGGTGTAGGGGATTGAAAATTTCTCAATTATTTATTGAGAAAAAGGAAAAGAAGAACATGGATATTTACATCATGTGGATATAAGAATGTCTGGTACATAATATCTTCATGTCCAACGTACTCGAAGTTGTAATCTACACCTCCATCTGATTTTTCTTGTATCACCTGCGAAAATGTTGACCTCTTGGAACTTACATTATCTCGTAAGGATATATGTAATACCCTTGTTTCCCCCAGTTTATAACTATAACTATAACTGGCCAAGAGATTACGGAAGACTAGATATGTGTGAATGTTTGATTTGATGAACGTTTGTATAAAATGGTCAATGTATGTATTTTATGTTATTAATAGAAAATGGATAAGTGTTGCATAACTGCTGAAAAGGGGGGGTTTGCCAAGATAGACCATGGATGCTATGAGAGATATGGTGAGGGAAACCAATAATGGTTGAGATGACCCTCACCAAACCAATACCTTACTGGATGCAATCGCTCAACAATCCCCTGACCCAAAAATGAATTACCAGTTAGGCTAGTAGTTGGAAGCACCTCCTAAAGAGTTAATGAGGAGATGGGGCAAGGTACCCATCTGTAAGGCTTCCAGACCTAACCATGAGTTGGGGATTCAGACACACACAAGCTTGTTGAGGAAGGAAAGAAAGGAAGTAATTTGGAGGACAAAGGCATATCTGCAAGGAAGCAGAGTGGAGAAAAAGATCTCCAGAAGAAAAGAGAGCGATTTTCAACTCTAGAGTTGAAAGGAAAACTGAGAAGCAAGCTCGTTCTGGGCGCAAGAAGCCATGGGAAGGATTTTTGATACAAGTTGATAAACGAGGTTGATGAGTGACTATAGAAGTACCCATGCATACCTCCTTTCTTGTTATAGATAAAATCGATTGCCAAGATCCCATGGGAGGAGGAGAGTAACCTCCATCCCTGACTATCGTTGAGCAAGGAGAAAGAGTCTCTCTCAGAGCATCATGGTCTAGCTCAAGGGTGGCTAGTAGTAATCCGTTAGGAGTGGTTGTGCCTATGGTTGGGTGGAAACATGAACCCATTTTAGTAGTCACTTCACAGTTTCCAGTTTCTGATAAGTATCTTCATACTCTGTGTATTGAAATGGAAGTGATGGTTGAATGTTTTTGTTTATGGTTAAGTTTTACAGTGTTTGAACCGTTATTATAAATGATCATTTTCTTCCGTAAAATGCTATATTTACATGGTATTTTGTTTTCATTAGTTTAACAACTAGAGAGCTATGGGACGTGATTCTGTAAGTAAGTCTAAGTATAGGCTATAGTTTCTACACTGGCTGGAGATTTTCGAAGGGGACTTTTCCCCAGGATGGAATTTGTAGTGCAAGAGTCAAGATGGGTTTAGCCAGATTATTTTAGTGTTTTCTACCTCTCGAATTCCCTTCGCGAGAATACTAAGTTCAAATTCGGTGGCAGTAGGGTGCCTCCATCAAACCCTTCACCTATATGACCAAGGGCTCATGCCCAGGTCCTTAACCAATTCATGGCTAAGATATCAGTGTGTATCCCATGAGAATTTTTGGAAGACCCTTGTGACTAAGGTTTGGGAACCCTGTGCTAGGCCTGAAAGGAGCTAAGTCTTTTTGGCTTCAGAACTCTAGGAGTTGGAAGCTTCAGGGTGTTACGACCTTACCATTTGAAAACCAACCAAAGTCAACTTGTCGACACGGTCAACCACAAGGTTGACCAACGTCTAGTGGTTTCCCTAACAATGGCAGAATAGACATGTTCCAATGTTAAACCCTGACTCACTCACCAATCGTGAAGTAATGCGATTCATAGATCCAAGGGTATTCAGGAGTTTCCCTGGCCGTTGGATCTACCCCGAAGTCAACTATGGAATTAATCACTTTGGGGGAACAACAATGTCATGACCCCAAATTCCCCAAATGTCAGTGTTGCGAAGTAATGCAGATCGCTGATCTAAGGACCCTTTGGGATCCCTCTCAACCGTTAGATCAACCAAGAATAAGGAATTATGTAAAACACTTTGGTGAAGTCCTACTCTGGGAGGAAAGGAGTGTGGAGAAGGTAGAAACCCCCAAATGTCGAAGTATGAATTAACGTGAGCCGTAGATTCATGGTTCTATGTGGACACACCTCGACCATGTTGTTGATTGTAGCTTCATGAGACATTCTCCAGGTCGTTCTCCTCTGGAGTGAGTTGAGACAATATGTATGAGAGTGCTCATGTGATGGGTGTGTCCTTTTCCTATGGACTAAGTTGATACGATCTGTGAGAGAGCCCATGTGTTGGGTGTGCCCATGTGATGGGTGTACATTAGACTCTGGACTCAGTTGTGATGACGTGTGGTCTCTTGTCTACTCCTTTGGACTGAGTTGAGATGACTTGAGATGGTCTCATGCCGTGTACTCCTCTGGACTGAGTTGAGTTAGCATGAGATGTTCTTCTGCCTTGAACTCCTATGGAATTAGTTGAGTAAGCTTGAGATGGTTCTCCAGATGGTACTCCTGTGGACTCAGTTGAGTTAATATGTTGAGAGAAACATCCATGTGGGTGAGTATAGGTGGACGTGTCCCTAGTGGCTGAGCACTAGAGGATGTGTGAGATCCCTTGATATTTTCAGAGAGTGAGACTTTGGTAAAAACTTAATTGTGTTGTAAAGGGTACAAGTCATCCCCACCATGCAAATATAATTAATATTGTGTAAGTATTAATTATATTTTAAGTTGTTTAGGTTGGCCCTATTGTGTCAATAGACACATCTATTTGATGTAATAGGATTTGTATAAATAAGAGATAGATCCCCATTGTGGATCATCTCTCTCACTTGAAAAACGCATGGTCTGAAATTATGAGGAATGAAGTGCACACTTTTCTAGGCACTAATTTTCTCAGTCATAGAAGCGCCCTCTTGTGTGCTAGGGTTTGGTGGTGGATCTTATATTGGAAATATAAGAAAAGGATTGCTTGGTTTTTCCCTTGGTTTAGAAGGGTTTTCCCAGGATATTTCTGGTGTCTTTTGTGTATGGATATTCTTCTTGTGATCTTGGTTTACTGTAGCTATTGTATTGTTGTTGCAGTCATTGTTTATGGTTAAGTTCATGATAAATTTAAAATAAACTACATGCTTGAGCTAACCAACAAAAATTAAACATGGTATAAGAGCAATCCTGAATATGATCACGTGCACAGTAAATGAAGGCAGTCCATGGACATCTAAAAGTTGTCATACCCCTGTTGTTGGTGTAAGGAGAGGGATGAACCCTCACTTAAAGTATGTGGTGAAGTTTGAGGCTGGTTGCTAGTCTATTACTAATAATCCTTGGTCGAGCCTTGATTAAGAGATTAAAAGCTAGCTGAGCATTTTTTAAGGTGGTTAAAGGAAAACCACAACATGAAGAAGCCTATCTAGGGATGTCGTAGAAGAAACCATAATAACTGACTTAAAACAAAATTGCAGACCAATTTCTTAAGGGAGATATGAGGCCGACTATGAGGCTGAATGTGTGACAAAATTTTATGGTAGCACTGAGTGGATTTAAGGCAGACTAAGGGAAGATTTGAGGTGCATATTTGAAGTGAATCTTAGGAATAAATTCTGAGATAAATTGCAGGCCAAGTCTATTGTAGTTTTCTGAAATATATTTCAAAAAAATTATAACAGTTTTGAGGCCAAAATGATTGACAGATCTGAGGCACAAATCTGAGTGGGTTAAGAGGCAAATTTTAGAGCATTAAGGTAATTTCTGAGGCAACAAAAAGGTGAATCCTGAGGAAACAAACTAAAGATATCTGAGGCTATAAGGGAGGATCTAAGGCTTTTCCTATAGTAGATATTAAGGTCAAACTAGAGGCCTATTCTGTGACAATCATGAGACTAATTCTAAAGTCTTTCCTAAAACAGTTTTAAAATAATTCTAAAGCAGTTTGTGTGGTAAATATTCTATAGCCCGAATTTTCTGAGGCAATGAGGCATACCTCATACGAAATTTGAGGGCAAAGTTTGGAATCATCTCCTGCATAACAAAGTGAATATTTAGAAACAACTAAAGACCCATATTGGGTACAAATTTCAGTTTTTGCTAGAGGAAGTATACTAGCAAATTTCTAATTCTAAGTTTAAAGAATTTTTGAGGTAAAATTTTGAAACTTGTTTCAAGAGCGATATTTGGTGTGAATTTTGAGTGTGGGATATAAGTGCACCTTATGAAATCTCTAGTGGACATCAAGGAGACTAGAATTGCAACTAGTGATGTGCAAGGTTTCAATCCCTTGTCACTATGAAACTAGACTTGTAGCTAGTGATGTGCAAGGTTTCAAGCCCTTGTCACAAGGAGACTAGACTTGCAGCTAGTGATGTGTTTTGAGCCTCTAAATTGACATCCCCACTACCCTGTTATACTCCTCATCTATACCTTTTTAGGTTACCTAAGCTTGGATAAATGACAAAGAACACTACCATTAGCCATTGATGAAGTCATAAGGTAAAGTATAATTAATTCATGCATTTTTGTGGTTTATTGAGCTAGGAGACTAAATGTTTCATGTACTAATGTTTCAATTTTCCATGTATAACCTTTGACCTCTACATGAGTTCAACCTTTCTATACCAGCTCAACCATCTGGTACTTATGCGCTAGATTGCCACTGTCTTAATCCAGTACCAAGCACACCTTCCATTCAGATCTGGTACCGAATCTCACCTGTCACGATCCGGTACCAACTACCGCAGACTGTCGCGATATGGTACCAATGACCGCAGAGTGTCACGATCCGGTACCAACCATTTGTGCACTATTCAGATCCGATACCATTTACCAAATCTCACATGTCACGATCCGGTACCAATATAGGAAGCAAAATATACCAAGTTTAGCTCCAGATCTTACTAAAGATAATTGTTGGATGTTTGTTGAATCATTAAAGCTCTAGCAAGGTTATGATAAGCTTGTTTGTCTATTGCTTCATCCTCATACACTTCATGTCATGAGGATGAAGCTTAAAATATGTAACCAAATATATAAATTTGACAATTTACTGATTTGTTGAAGATTTCACCTCCTTGTGTTTCACGACTAAGACTGTTTAAATAGTCATGGCAAGGATGGTGAAGGTAGTAGAGAGTTAGCATAACACAATATGTGAAGCAACGTTACATATTGTAGAACACATTCTGAGTTGAATTTTAATAGAAGGATGTCAATTATTTCCAAGTCTTGATCATTTATGAATGAATGTGAGTTGAGTTGTTAGCATAGTTTAATTCTATGTTTTGAAATTTAAGTAAGAGGAATGTGTGGATTGGAAGAAAGCTTACTGAAGACTCCAGTCGCTGACCTGTTGAAGCAGCAAGGGCCCACCACCCAACAAAGGTCAGCATCCTTATAGATTAGTTTTAGTAGTTGATTTCAATAGTATAGATGTTAGATTAGCTGAATCTTAATTCTTTCAGATGATAGCAGTGTAGTTTAGACTAGGATTTTGATCATACGATTGTTTGGAGATCTTTACTTACTCTGTTTTGCATATGTTCTGATTTTTATTTTATGAAGTTGATTTTTTTTCATGGACATAAATGTTGGCAGCAATAGTCAAACATATTTGGAGGAGAACTAGTGAAGTTTACAATAGCACATTGTGAGCCAAAACATACTCAGTATATTGAGTATTGAACTACCCATGCTATGTCTTGATGATTGATGTGTGATTTCCCTTTCAGAAGTGTGATTGCATAGTTAATTTTCTGGGTCAGATAGCAGAGTTGATCTGTCGAAAGAACTCCATCTCATACTTGCATGTGCCATAATGGAGTAGATAGCCTCTCTGTGAAAGACAACCAAAGTGTGTTTTGATTTGCTAGTTTTTCTTATTTCCAGCATGCTTAATCTAGAATAGTTCTATACTCATGACATTAGAATTACCTTTCTTACTGGTGTCTTGTAACTCTGTTGATTACGAATCCTGGATTGACAATTAATGAGTGCATTACACTAAACATATAAGTAGCACACCATTTTGGCGCCGTTGTCGGGGAGTTGCAAATGGTAGGAAGTGATTTTTAGCTTAGATTATTTGCATAATTTTTGAATGATTTCAAAGGCTTCTTGAGGGAGGAGGATAAAACGTTTAAGAAGTGAGTGAAGAGCCACGCGACCACTAGAGTGGGGTTCTCCGAAGTCGGGTTGCCTTCTTACCTTCTAGATGCAATTAGGATTTCAATTTAGTTAAGAATCAAATTTCCATTTTATGCATAGATATAGAGATAATAAGGGTAGATTCAAAAACAACCCCCCCCACTAATCCAACTGACACTGGTGCAGGAAAAATTCCATCAGGAGAAAGTTCAAGGGGAGCCAACAAGGCTTCAGAGGAAGAACCTAAAACAAAAGAATCAACATTGGGGCGGGCGGAACGTGAATCTGCTGAACATTCAAGAGACACACAAAATCCAGTTTTTGAACCATCTATCAGTGGAATGGCAGAAGAAGAAGGAAATGCAACCACTGAAACTGAGACCTTCGGGTTTCCAATCTTGGATATTTCCAGAAACATCGACATGAAGAATATCCCACTATCATCGTTACCCACTTTCAGAGGTATGTCAACTGAATATCCATATTTATTTTTATTCGAGTTTGACATATTATGTAGAAGCTATAACTACTCAAACGATGCCCAAAAACTTAAGCTCTTTCTTGCTACAATGAAAGATTCATCCTTAAGATGGTTCATGAGCTTAGGAAAAAATACAATCCTCTCTTGGGATCAGATGAAAGACACAATTTTACGGAAATACCAAGATTATTGTAAGGATAATGCTAAAAATGACATTTTTAAAATGGAGCAAACAAAAGATGAAAGCCCTGAAGACTACATAGAAAGGTTCTTATACAACTACCAGAAATCAAAATTATTCACCACAGACCCAGCTGTAGTAAGAACAGTATTTTTGAAGGGTATTAGAGATGAATGCATAGAAGTTTTAAATTTGTTAAGTTCAGGAGATGTGCACCAAAATCCTTTTGCAGAGATTGCAGATTACTGTAGAAGATACTCAAGAGGACAAGCTAAAACAAGCAAAGCACCAAGAGATTCTTTTAGCAGAAATACAAGACAAAGCTCAGGAACTGTCACCATAATTGAGTTAGGAAACTTATTAGAAAACTTTAAAACATACATCTTGAGCACAATCAGTAACCAATTAGATACCCTAAAACTGAAAAAGAAACAAGAAGAAGAGACTGTTTTAGCAATCTTTTGTCCTAGATGCTGAAAGAGGCATGGTGAGAAAGAATGTCCATTAAATTTCATAGAAATATGTGGCTTGTGTAGATTAGAGCACCCCACATCTGAGTGTCCAAATTTTCTTGAACTACAAGCCATGTATAGGGGAGGAGGTGTCCCACAAGAACAATCATACCCTTCCAGAAGACCTTGGAGAGCACAAAACCCCAATGCATTTTATGACCCTAATGCACAGTATCAATAACAACAATGGGGTCCTTCCCCAATGACCTATCCACAATGGACACCTTAGCAAGCTCAAACTCAACCTTGGAAACAAGGTTGGAGGGGGTATGTGTATGGAAATCCCTCTTACCCTACATATCCACAATATCCTGCAAAAATTTCCCAATTACTACCTGGATTCAACCCACCATAGATGCAAGCTTTACTCCCACCTCCTATACACCAACAATTTACAACCCCCTTGAACCTTAACCAGCAACAACAAGCACCTATAAATGTCAATCAAAAGCCACAAAACCAAGCTTCCCACAACCCTCCGAGACCAACAACAATCCCTACCCAGCCAATCCGTAACCCCAATAATCGACCCATCCACCCTGTGCAAAATAAAAAAGTTCAAACCTTTCCCACCTATGAAATTCAACTATAATCAGGGAAAGTTGTAAATCAATCAAATCCTGCAGTAATAATTCAGGAAGAAAATGATAATCATTCTGAGGAAGAAAACACTCAAACCACCCCTGTAGAAGAAGAGACTTCCCCTCCTATTCCAATCACTTCTCAGTCTGTACAAGTACCTCAACAAGTTAATCTTCCACCCTACCTCGAAAGACTATAAGTAAAGAAACCTGACCCACCCTTGCACAAAGATATAGAGGATGAATTACGAAATGTATGTATAAAAATGCCTCTGTTGCAAGCCATTAAGGATATCCCCATATATGCCAAAATCATAAGGGATCTTTGCCTTAAGAAAACAGGAAGGAAGAAGAAGGAACCTCCCCTTGTTCAGGTGGTGGGACAATTATTTGAATTTATTTATGAAATGCCATACAAATATAATGACCCTGGAAACCCAGTAGTCACTGTTGAAATTAATGGTATTTCTTTACCAAACACACTCATTGATTTGGGTGCAACAATTAATGTAATTCCTTTTGACACTATGAAAAAGCTCCAAATCAACCAGTTAAGACCAACCCAAACCATGATAGAGTTGGCAGATAAGTCAGTCATTAGCCTTGCATGATGTTTAGATGATGTCACAGTCACTCTAGCTTCTTAGGAATATCCAGTAGACTTTCTAGTCATCTACTCTAAATCAACCTCCAAACCAGGACACCCTATGGTTCTTGGTCATCCTTGGCTGGCCACAGGAGATGCCTTTATCAGTTGTCGATCTGGTGAGATGACTATATCCAATGGCACACATAGCCAAAAGCTTGTCCTCTTCCCTCCTACCCAACCAACACAGAAGATACCTGTCTGGTTAGAAAACTCTTATGGAGAAGAAAATTGCATCAGAACCCTGTTAACACTTGAATAGGTAAGAGGAATGCAAGAACAATCGGATGAACAAGTCTTAAGTTTATTTTTGGCTGATACAAATTGTATTGAATACCCGAGGTGTTTTGCAGAATTGTCACACATTTTTAGTTCTGAATTTCAACAAACCCGGCACCCTGATATCACTCAATTATATACTTTATCACTAGCTTCCTCAGAGAAGGAAGAAAGTACTTAACTTGTTGAGATTAGCCCAGGAAAACCTTTGTATATCAACTCTAGTTTGGAACCAGAACAAAAGACACAAGTAATTGAAATGCTCCAAAGACAATTTGATGCCTTTGCATGGGATTATGTAGACATGAAAGGCATTCACCCTGACACATGCACACATCATATCTACACTAATGACCAAATCAGACTAGTTAGACAGCCTTAGCGAAGGATGAATCCAACCCTTAAAGATATTGTAAAAGAGGAATTGCAAAAAATCCTTCAAGCCAATCTCATATACCCCATTTCAAATAGTCAATGGGTGTCTCCACTTGTCATAGTTCCCAAGAAAAATGGTAAGTGGAGAATACATGTAGACTTCAAGGAGTTGAACAAAGACACCCATAGGGATTATTTTCCCTTACCATTTATTGATCAGGTGTTGGATACCTTGTCCGGAAAGAAGCATTTTTCATTCCTGGATGGGTTTAGTGGTTATAACCAAATACAAATAGCACCCGAAGACGAGGAGAAGACCACTTTCACCTACCCATGGGGAACCTATGCTTATAGGGTTCTTCCTTTTGAACTTTGCAATGCCCCAACCACTTTTTAAAGGGTTTTCCTAGCCATTTTCTCTGACTTGACCAATGATTGCGTGGAAGTCTACATGGATGACTTTACAGTCCATGGAAAAGACTTCCAGGAAGCTTTGACCAGTTTAGAAAAAGTCTTGATTAGGTGTAAGGAAACTAATATTTCCCTATGTAATGAAAAGTCAAAAATGTTGATCACTGAAGGTATTGTTTTGGGACATCACATCTCTGGTTCTTGAATGAGAGTTGATCCGGCAAAGATTCATATTATCACATGAATCAGAATACCTTCCTCACAAAAGGAAGTTCGTAGCTTTTTAGGGCATGCAGGCTACTGTAGAAGATTCATTCCGAATTTTACAATCCTAGCTACCCCTTTATTCAAATTATTATTTAAAGAAGCTAAATTCAAGTGGGATGATGAATGCCAAATATCTTTTGAGATTCTAAAATAGAAATTGTCAACTACCCCTATATTAAGAGGACCAAATTGGTCCCTTCCTTTTCATATCTGTACTAATGCCTCAGACATAGCTCTTGGGGCAGTTCTTGGACAAAGGGAAAATCAAATGCCTTATGCTATTTACTTTGTCAGTAAAAATCTGTCTCCAACTGAAGTTAATTATACGGTCACAGAAAAATAATTGTTAGCTGTGGTCCATGCTATCAATAAATTTAGACACTATATTACAGGATATCAAGCTTTTGTACACACTGATCATTCAACCATCAAATTCTTAATGAAATAACCTGTAACAAATCCTAGAGTTACAATATGTCTATTATTATTACAAGAGTTCAATATCAACATTATTGATAGACCTGGTAAGGATAATCTTGTGGCTGATTTCTTATCTAGAATGATTCATCTAGGAAATAATGCACTAGTAGAAGATAACTTTCCTGATGAAAATGTGTTTGCTATTTCTACATTCACTCCTTGGTATGCAGATGTAGCTAACTATATTGTGATAGGGAAGATGTCGTAGAAACTGTCTCCTAGAGAAAAATGGAAAGTAATCCAACTAAGTGCAAACTATATGTGGCACGATGATTGTCTCTACAAAACAGGACCAGATTTGGTAATCAGGAGATGTGTAAGGGAAGATGAAATTCATGATATCTTGCAAGCCTGCCATGATGGTCCTTGTGGAGGACACTTCGCAGAAAAGAGGAATGCTTACAAAGTTCTACAATCTTGATGCAGGAGCATCTCTCCACACAACCAACCAACCCACGTCAGCGCATGCATTCAATGAAGAGAGGCACAGCTCTCATTTCAAATTTAAACTTGAATGTAATTAAATGAATGTAAGGTTGTTGAGCTGTAAAGTTGTGCCTTTGCGCAGGAATTAGAGTAGATAGCCTTGAATTTTTGTAAGGCTGAAATCTAGATCTGATTCTGGACTAGACAACCCATTCAATGTAATTGAATAGGGTAGGTGAGTTGGAGGGAAGAGCTCAAAGAGCCCCCTCATGTAAAAGATCGGGAGACCTTCTTTGTATTAGTAGAGAGAGAGAGAGAGAGAGAGAGAGAGAGAGAGAGAGAGAGCATAGAGAAGGAGAGAGTAGAGAAGGAGCCGAGACTCTGTTGCAAGTCCAAGCTCAAAACACATTGTAAAGAGGCATTTTTATTAATACAAACTAGAGCAGTTTTTCCTGCATATTGTATGTGTTGTGTGAATGTCTTTATGTGTTCTTTATATGTTGTAGATGTATGTTGTAGGTATTAATTTGCAGGGGTTGTTTGATTTCAGGGTTAGAGGTCTTTGAGGCTTCACACCAGGAGGGTGTGAAAGAACGTTGCGGGTTCTGATAGCCGTGCACAGAGGGTGCATTTCTGATTTCTGCGAGTTCAGAAAAAGGCATGCCAGGAAAGCACAGTAGTTGAAATCATTGGCTCAGAGGAAGACCTCAAGGTTGTTGAATACCTTGGAGGTAAGGCTGTGTATGAGAGACACAGTTGTAGACAGAATCTATGAGGAGTTTTGTAAAGCTCTGCCAGGTGGGCATTGAGCAGGTGAAGGAGTGCACAGAGAAAGAACTTTGTTGTGAGTTCAGAAGAAGACATAATATCTGAGGAGTTCTGTAAGGCTCTACCAGGAGGGCATTGAAGACAGACACGGAGTGATGAGGAAGAAATCTACTGTGAGTTCAACAGAAGTCAGAATCACTGAGGATTCTAGACACTCTACCAGGAGGGCATTGAGTAGGTTCCAGAGAGCACAGAGAGAACTCTTTGAGTTCTATAAATTGAAGAAGAATCCAGAGAAGGATATTCACAGGGTTGTTGAACACCCTGTAGGCTCAGCGAGAGGTTTCTTGGGCGAATGATTGCCAGGAGGGAACTAGAAATTCTCCATCTGAAGGAGGAGGAAAAAGGGACTTAGTTCCTTAGAGATCTGAGTTCGTGAGGCAGCTCAAGACGGATAGCACTTTGTGTGCACAGAGGCTCTGCAGAAGCACAGGAGCCCAGAAGGAGCGCAACTCCCGTTGAATCTAGCCAGAAGATATCTGGACCATGAATTTTTCCACGTCCAAGTAATGCAGGAGGAGCGCACAGGAGGACAAGGCCTGAACCGTCAGATCTTAGTTAGAAAAACCGACAGTCGTTGAATCTGTCAGGAGACACATGAGGGTTAAGCCTTCGTGAACAATAGAGGCAAAAGTCCCGAAGGAGGAGTTGATATCGGGATTTCAGACTTTGGGATTTCGAAGGTCTCAAGGACAAGAGGTCAGGACACTCCACGACGAAAGTCCCGAAATAACGAAAAGATTGCAGCTGTCTGATTGAGGAGGACACATGTCGTGAGATCACCCATTTCGGGGATTCGAACATCGAGAAACAGAGGAGGAAGGAGTCTTTTGACTTCGCGAGTGGCGAAGCCCTGAAACGATCTGGACCGTTCATTCGTGGAGGACACGTGGCGGAGATCGAGAGTCCATCAGGATTTCGGATATCGGGGATTTAGAGGACAAAGGATTTGTGTCACTGGGGGTTGCAAGTCGTCAATTTGTGAAATGTAGGAGGATCGTCCATCTTGAGGAGATGCGTGGCAACAATCCAGGATTTCGAGAGATTTTTTGAAAGGAGGCCATTTCAACAAATCGAAAATCGGGAATTCGGGAGTCTCGTTGACAAGAGGTCGGGCTCTCGCATTGGTAAACCCTAAAATAAGACTGTGGTCTTATGAGGAGTGGTCACATGGACCGGGGCATAGAAAGGAGGGGCTAGTTGCTGATTGAATCCTTTTTGGCATTTCGGACATCGGAACTTCAGGAGTTCCAAGGACAAGGTGTCCACGCATTTCGGTGTTTGGAAACCTGAAATCGTGAAAGGAGAAGACCCATGGAGAATAGCATTTCGGCGTTCCGGGCATCGGCTTTTCAGGAATCGACATTTCAGAGATCGAAAGGTCATAGAGTCAAGGACTCAAGATATCGAGACACTGAGGGTTCCGAAACCCGAATTTCATGGTCGTGTACAGAAAGACCGTGAGGGAAGAAGAAGGACCTGTGGATCGGGAAATTGAGATTCCAGCAGGGAATCAAAAGAGACGCTTCGGCTCAAGGGGAATTTGAACGATCCTATGAGCAGACTTCGGCTCGAGGGTCAGAAGCCGTCTGCACCATTTGGTATCAGAGTGCAGATTTGATCTGCATATTTCAGGTGAAGCAAGGAGAAGAAAGTAGAGTGTTGAAGGCTTTGTAGATGATTGGTTGCAGGTAAGTAGCAATCAAGAAGACAGTCAGAGGGACTTTAGGAAGAGGCTAGAGACACTCAGGGTTGCAGAGTGACAGCAGCAGGTTTGTCGAAGGCTACTGAAGGCCATAGATATGTTGGAAGGAAAGACCCAAAGCCGATGAGCAGATCTGAAATAGATGAAGAGCTCGCTGATATAAGGGAAGAAATGGAAAATATTGCATTGCGGATGCAACAAAATGCTAAGTCGCGATGGGCATATGAATGGCCCATGAAAGCGAGGAAGGAAAAATGGCCAGTCAAGAATTTGATAGCTAGAAGACAGCACAGGCTGTTAAGAGGATGGTTGAGGCATGTTGAAAACCTCGATGGGCCTGAGGAGGTGGTTTAGGTATGTAAACCAGAGACTGGGAGAAACCTCAATAGTGAGGATGAATTGGGATCAGCTGAAGATCACAAGGATTGTCAAGAAGATAGTAAGGAAATTACCAATTTCCAGGAGGGGGAAGAGTTGAGGTTGCTGCGGGATCTCACAGACTGTCATGAGGACAGCCAGGAAATTTCACGTTTTCGGGAGGGAAATGAATCGAGATCATTGCAGGATCTCATGGACTGCCAAGAGGGCAATAGGAAAATCCCAATTTTCCAGGTGGGCATGGGAACATAAATGGGACTTTTTGAGAGTCTCATGGACTCAGAGGTGAGTTTAGATCATCCCAAGGAGCTGATAGAGCAGGTGAGCTCAGAGAAGAGTTTGGATCAGCTAGAGCAGCTGACAGAAAAGGAAGATCGGAGGAATCTTCTAATGATTGGGGGAATTGAAATATTCCTACCACTTAGCCCAGAGGAAGCCAAAATCTATGTTGCAGATGAAGTAGCAACAACAGAAGAAGGACAACCAACTGTGACTGTCAGGAAAGAAGAATTGGAGAAGATGTTTGAAGCTACCCAAGTAGGGGAAGAAGAGGAAAATGAGCATTCCGAGGAATGGCTCAACAGTTTCAGCCAGGAAGCTGAAAGGACTGCAACATTGAATCTAACAGCAGAAGAAGAGTAGGCAGATGTGGTACTCACTCCATGGGAGATGGAGCTAGAGATGTTGGAGGATTGGCTGAACAATCCAGAGAAAGTAGAGGAGCATTCTGAGGAATCGTTCAAAGACTTCAACCAGGGAGATGAACTGGTGAAGACTACAGTACCGAGGTATGCAACAGATGTTGAAGAGAAATTCCAGGTTGAGGAGCAACTGGGCGAAGATGGAATTCAACCATCAAGAGAACTAGCAAAAGAGGAAGTTGAACAAAAGTTCAGTGAGGATACTGCAGAGATGAATTATGCAGCAGAGTGGACACTTAGTTCAACAGAAGATAAAGGAGATGACAGGGGAGATCATGATGATCTATCCATCTGTAGAAAAATTTTGTAGCAGAGGAGACTGCATGAACAGAGTCAGCCACTGAAGCAGTTGGATGAAGTGATCAAGGAGATCAGGGAGATGATGTTAGGGTCAGCAGAGACTTCCAGCAAGGAGAATCTGGACAGAAAAGAAACAACAACAACAAGGCAGTAGAAGCAGCAACAACAAAGAGATGGAGTAGATGAACAGCTCCAGAAAATTATTTGGGATCCAAGAGGATTTCCACAGCTGAGGGTGGAAGAACATGAGTAGGAGCTCATGAATTTTGCAGCTGAGGAGTATGATGCAGGAGCATCTCTCCACACAACCAGCCAACCCACATCAGTGCATGCATTCAATGAAGGGAGGCACATATCTCATTTCAAATTTAAACTTGAATGTAATTAAATGAATGTAAGGTTGTTGAGCTGTAAAGTCATGCCTTTGTGCAGGCATTAGAGTAGATAGCCTTGAATGTTTGTAAGGATGAAATCTAGATCTGATTATGGACTAGACAACCCATTCAATGTAATTGAATAGGGTAGGTGAATTGGAGGGAAGAGCTCAAAGATCCCCCTCATGTAAAATATCGGGAGACCTTCTTTGTATTAGCAGAGAGAGAGAGAGAGACAGAGAGAGAGAGAGAGAGAGAGAGAGAGAGAGAGAGCATAGAGAAGGAGATATTAGAGAAGGAGTCGAGACTCTGTTGCAAGTCCGAGCTCAAAACACATTGTAAAGAGGCATTTTTATTAATACAAACCAGAGCAGTTTTTCCTGCATATTGTCTGTGTTGTGTGAATGTCTTTATGTGTTCTTTATATGTTGTAGATGTATGTTGTAGGTATGCATTTGCAGGGGTTATTTGATTTCAGGGTTAGAGGTCTTTGAGGCTTCACACTAGGAGGGTGTGATAGAACGTTGTGGGTTCTGATAGTCGTGCACAGAGGGTGCATTTTTGAATTTTGGGGGTTTAGACAAAGGCGTGCCAGGAAAGCACAATAGCTGGAATCATTGGCTCAGAGGAAGATCTCAAGGTTGATGAATACCTTGGAGGTAAGGCTGTGTATGAGAGACACGGTTGCATACAGAATCTCTGAGGAGTTCTATAAAGCTCTGCCAGGTGGGCATTGAGAAGGTGAAGGAGTGCACAGAGAAAGAACTCTGTTGTGAGTTTCAAAAGAAGACAGAATCTCTGAGGAGTTTTGTAAGGCTCTGCGAGGAGGGCATTGAGCACAGGCATAGAGTGATGAGGAATAACTCTACTGTGAGTTGAACAGAAGTCAGAATCACTGAGGATTCTAGACACTCTGCCAGGAGGGCATTGAGTAGGTGCCAGAGAGAACAGAGAGAACTCTTTGAGTTCTATAAATTGAAGAAGAATCCAGAGAAGGATCTTCACAAGGTTGTTGAACACCCTATAGGCTCAGCAAGAGGTTTCTTGAGTGAAGGATTTCCAGGAAGGCACTAGAAATTATCCATTTGAAGGAGGAGGAAAAAGGGACTTAGTTCCTTAGATATCTGAGTTCGTGAGGCATCTCAGGACAGATAGCACTTTGTGTGTGCAGAGGTTCTGTAGAAGTGCAGTAGCCCAGGAGGAGCGCAGCTGCCATCAGATCTAGCCAGAAGATATATGGACCGTGAAGTTTTCCATGTCCAAGAAGTGTAGGAGGAGCGCACAGGAGGACAACGCCTGAACCGTCAAATCTTAGTCAGAAAACCCAACAATCATTGGATCTGTCAGGAGATGCATGAGGGTTAAGCCTTCGTGAACAACAGAGGTGAAAGTCCCGAAGGAGGAGTTGATATCGGGATTTCGGAGGTCTCGAGGACAAGAGGTCGGGACACTCCACGGCGAAAGTCTCGAAATAGCGAAAAGATTGTAGCTGTCCGATTGAGGAGGACACGTGTTGCGAGATCACCCATTTCGTGGATTCATACATTGAGAAATAGAAGAGGAAGGAGTCTTTCGACTTCGCGAGTGGTGAAGCCCTGAAACGATATGGACCGTCCATCCATGGAGGACACGTGGCAGAGATCGAGAGTCCATCGGGATTTCGGATATCGAGGATTCGGAGGACAGAGGATTTGTGTCACTGGGGGTCGCAAGTCGTGAAATCGTGAAATGCAGGAGGACCGTCCATCTTGAGGAGACGTGTGGTAGCAATCCAGGATTTTGGGAGATTTTCCGAAAGGAGGCCATTTCGGCAAATCGGAAATCGGGAATTTGGGAGTCTCGTTGACAAGAGGTCAGGCTCTCGTATTGGTAAACCCCAAAATAATACCGTGGTCTTATGAGGAATGGTCACATGGACCAGGGCATAGCCAGGAGGGGCTAGTTGCTGATTGAAGCCTTTTCGGCATTTCGGCCATCTGAACTTCAGGAGTTCCGAGGACAAGGCGTCCGCGCATTTCGGTGTTTGGAAACCTGAAATCATGAAAAGAGAAGACTCGGGGAGAATAGCATTTCGGTGTTCCAGGTATCGACTTTTAGAGAATCGACATTTCGAAGATTGGAAGGTCGTAGAGTCAATGACTCAAGAGATCGGGACACCGAGGGTTCTGAAACCCGATTTTCATGGTCGTGTACAGAAAGACCGTGAGGGAAGAAGAAGGACCTGTGGATCGGGAAATTGAGATTCTAGCAGGGAATCAAAAGAGCCGCTTCGGCTCAAGGGGAATTTGAACGATCCTGTGAGCGGACTTCGGCCTGAGGGTCAGAAGGGTTCTGTACCAAATCTAGTTATTATTGGTCTCATATTTTCAAAGACGCTAAAACCTATGTATCCAATTGTGATGAATTCCAATGAATGGGTAAGCCTACTGCACAAGACCAAATGCCACTTCAAGCCCAAGTAGTCATTGAGCCTTTCGAGAAATGGGCATTAGATTTTGTAGGACCCATTAACCTTGCATCTAAAAAGAAAAAGCGCATACTTGTATGTACTGACTATGTGACTAAGTGGGTTGAAGCAAAAGATTTACCAGCTACAAGTGAGCAATCAATGGTAGATTTCCTTTTTATTGACATCTTTACTAGATTTAGTGTACCTCGAGAAATTGTGACTGATCAGGGAACACAATTTACCTCTAATCTCGTCAAAGATGTTACAGAACAGTACCAAATTAAACACAGGAAATCTACACCCTACCATCCATAGGAAAATGGACAAGTAGAATCTACCAACAAAGTTATTGAGTCCATTCTTACCAAAATAGTACAGCTACACCACAAGGACTAGGCTGAAAGATTACTAGAATCCTTATGGGCTTATAGAATCACCTGGAGGAATACAACAGGACATACACCTTATGAGTTGGTGTATGGGAAGCAGGTACTTCTCCCCATAGAATTCCAAATCAAAACCTTCAGGAATACAGTACAAGTTGGCATGAACTTGGATGAAGCCCAACAACAAAGACTCTTGTAGCTTAATGAGTTGGACGAAATCAGGCAGGAAGCACTTCAAAGAACCACCCTCATTCAAGAGCAGAGAACAAAATGGCATGACAAGTATCTCAAAAAGAA
>JZKD02S2265053.1:34866-68004 GCA_000966675.3 Picea glauca
AAATGGCATGACAAGTATCTCAAAAAGAAAAAATTTCAACAAGGAGATTGGGCCCTTTTGTATGACAATAGATTCAATAACTTCAAAGGTAAGTTAACTACTCGTTGGATGGGACCCTATGAAATTGACATTGTCTATGACAATGGTTCAATCAGGATAAAGACAATTGACGAACAATAGACACCATTACTTGTGAATGGTCACTGGTTGAGAATTTATAACAAACCCCTATCAAGAGTGGATTTTTTGACTCGTATACTATAGAATTCAGATATGCAGGTGATCAGTAAGGAAGAAGACCTTCCTACTAATCCACATTGATTGATTGGTTTATTTTTAAAACTTTTCTACATAGGTTTGGATTGTGTTTTGTTAATAAGCTGAAGGTAACAAGGGATTCTTACCTCCTTTTGTTTTACTTTCGCATTTTATCTTTGTAAGTAGATTTCTATAATTTATTTGATCCTTCAAGAACTTGCTAAACATTAGTTTATAGGCATCAACAATACTTCGGTACCAGAAATCCTGCTCTGGTCGGGTACCAGCAGTCCTGTGCTGGTCCGGTACCAGAAATCTGCCCTTATACAGTACTATCAGGACACATCACCTAATTGACAAGGAATGCTACACATATTTCAAAATCTTATGTCATTTAATATGAAGTATGAAGCCATGCATCAACCACTTAAGCTGGAACCAATAAGTTGAATGAAACATCAAATGGTAGCTTGTATGAAGCAATAATTTCTTTTGGTTTTGTTGCTGACTAAAGGGAAGTATCTTTAATTTCTTTTGGTTCTGTTGCTACCTAAAAATAAGTATTTTTAATTTATTTTGGTTCTGTTGCTAGCTAAAAGGAAGAATTTTTAATTTCTTTTGGTTCTGTTGCTAGCTAAAAGGAAGAATTTTTACTTTCTTTTGGTTTTGTTGCTATCTAAAAGGAAGAATTTTTAATTTCTTTTGGTTATGTTGCTACCTAAAAGGAAGTATTTTAATTTCTTTTGGTTGACAAATAAGACATAATATTTACCTATGATTGTTAAAAGAACCATGCTTAATATGCTTTAAAGTCTAGAGGTTGCCCTTATCCAGTATTTCAACATGATTAAAGGGATAAAAACTATATTAGCCTACAAGTAACTATCTCAGCCTAACTAGACTTCAATAGTATTCATTGGGTTATCTTTTCTAAAGAGTAACATATGAGTATATGAACACTCTCTATCATGGGAACACTAGGAAATTTTTTATGGAAGAGGATGTATCAGTACCCTAAGGTAAATTTAGGTCATTCTCTTATTGAAAAAATCATACAAAATTATACATCTGGATTTAATGTGCAATACATAAGTTTATTTTTCCTTCAGACAATTCTTTAAAGACATCCAAATAAGAGAATATACCTTCCAACCCAATACCATCCTAGCCTGTAAAAAGGTTTTCAGATGAGCCTCCCCTGTCACCATGCAAAATCACTCTTTAATAAAATCGAAATAGGTGACTATGGACAAGAAGCCTCTGATGGAAAAAGGGTTTAAGAGACTAACCTGCCAAGATACTGAACAGGTATACTGGCAGCGGGTACCGGTCTGTGGTATGACTAGGAAAACCCATCAGGGTACTGAACAAGCCTGTTGGCAATGGGGCATTCTGCCTGGGGAAGGGATGTCTCTCACTAATTATCAAAACTACCCCACCGGAGTACTGAACAGGCTTGCCGACAGTGGGTTCTGGTTGAGAAATGTCTCATCTATACTTGTCTGATTGAAAAATCCACTTTTGTCATCTAAACGATGAACACTACAAGCAAAGCTCATTGTTAACATTTATGAGATACAACTCCAGATTACTAAACAAAGATAATTATTACAAGCAAATGTCCATTTGAGAATTACCCTAAGTCAACCTTACCGGTCTGACATCTAAATCCTACATTACCTACGAAGGAAACTTCTTAAAAGTGGAGCCCTAACTAGGGAGTCTAATCTACTTATACTGTGAAATTTATCCATAACATCTAATGATAGTAAATCTCTAAAGCAAGTTAGGTTGGATCTGTTCTTCTGAAAAAAATATAAAAACCTCCCTGTTTTCACTGTTGAATGCTACCCTTGTTAATAAGTCATCAAAAGAAAGGCAATTTCAATTTTTTTAGCCATGTGATCATATGCTAGGTGATAAATGTACTTCTGGAATTTGATTTGGTTTCTTTTCTCTTATCATCTTTTCTCCATTATGATACAGAGTGTTGAATCTTCTTGCATAAGGATATGCAACATCCTTGGCATGGGGGAAGGTCAAAGAGCTCCTTCAGAACTCTTTTTCAGACTCACATCTCATCTTTAGAAACCAACATAATCACCCTACAACCCTGCAGAACCAGACACAAAATAAGATAAGCACAGAATAAAGAAGTTTCATGAAGTACAAGAAATTCTAGTACCAAGCTTCCAGAAAAATCCAACCTAAAAAGATGAACTCTGACAATCTACAAGCTTAAAATACAAAGGCAGTCGCATATGCTATGGGTATTGATCATACAATGGTAAAAGCAAAGGTAACATGGTATTATTTATTTTCCTTTGTTTATAAAACTACAATAGGTATGAAAATGTATACTAGATCTTATGACCTTAGTGTTAAAACCATGCACCTATCCCTCATACCCATATTCCTAACCTTAATCAATCCTCTCATCACATAAGTGCTCGAAAATGATTGAGGGCAAAATCACATCAAAAGTATGAATATGAAGCATGTCTAGTAATGATGGGCCACGAATGTGCTTCATCCTTAAGCAAATCACAAACTTGTATTGTGTCATGAGCCATGATTCAACATCAAATTCACTGCTTAGAGGTCTAATCACCTATCCCAAACAACAATGATGCTTTGAAACCCAAACGTTCTATCCCCATCATTACGCTAAACAGGCAGAAATGAAATGACTTATCTGGGTGGCGAAGCCATCCAGATGAGCCTCATCTTGTCTTAATTTCCCTTTACGACATCTTTACTTAAACTCATCATTCAAATTAGCAATGCCATCACCATATCTTTTGTCGTTACCAACCTTTCTCCAGTTTTGAGCTTACCTCTCCCTACGATCTCCGATACCAAACCCTTACCCTCATCAGCTGACTAAATCCTTGCGCTATAGCCTGATTTTTTTCTCACAATTTATAAAGATGGTTGTAAGTACACATGAACCGGTCTTCCAGATTTATAGAGAGACCGAGGAGTTCCAATTGTGTAGAGAGAAGTATGCTAGATCGGGATGGATGATATTTTTGGAGAAATTCACAGGCTGGCATGAGAAGGTATCTCACGCATTTATTCAGGGTTACGATGGAGAGATTGCGCATATAGGCAATCTACAACTAACAATCAATGAAGCAACTTTAAGGGAGGTCACAGGATTACCTAATAGAGGATCCAAGTATTTCAAAGGAGTAGGAATCAACAAGGAAATGTGCCAACGATCTTTGAAAGAATACCATCAATACCCTGATTGGAAAAAGGGGATCCCTAGGAACTATATCAAGGAAGAGTATCATCCAATGCTTGCTAGTCTTCAATGATTCCTCACTTGTGAGGGCAGGTATGTTGTAACCTTCATATATCATCTTAGGCTTCTATTACACTTTGAAGGAGGCCCTGAAATTGATTTCCCATATTTTTTATGGATTAGTCTGAACAAGATGGTAAGGGGTGTCAAATCCCTATCCAAAACTGAGAAGACTAGCATTTACCATCAAGGTCTTATTAAGATGTTAGTTTTACATGAAATCAGGAAGCAAAGGATTAGCTGGAAAATACTCATCACTCAACACCTTCCCACAGAAAACAAACCTGTAGAGGAAGCCCAGCTTGCTCCAGAGAAATATAAGGAACCTCAAAAGAAGAAGGGCAAGAAAGATAAGACAACTCCATCATCATCCAGAACAGTGAGCCAAAACAAAAAAGCTAGTAAACAAGGAGGGCCCTCTTCCACAGTCAATAAGACTTTTAAAAGTCAAGAATCAAAAGGTAAAACCAAATTAGTAGAGGAGACTTCAACAGTATCACTTGAGGAGAAGGGTCATAAGACAAAAACTGTAAGAAAAGGGAAGAATAGCTCAGAAAATAAAAGTGAACAGTCTATAGAACAATCCCCTATAACCATTCCACAAATAGAAAAGAAGAAAAGGAATCCTATGAGCACCCCTGATTCAGTACCCCCTTGTAAAAGAACCACAAGGAGCATGGCAAAGAAAGGAAAAGCTTTTTTCAGTCTTCATACACATGAAGATCCAATAGATCTTACCTCCCCTTTGGAAGACCTATCAGTCCAGGGTGACATCCCTAGTTTGACCGAGGAATAAGTCACTATTACTTTATGTGGGATGAGGGAGGAAGTGGAGGAAAGAGAATACATCCAGCCAGAAACAATGGAGTCAACAAGGACCTTAACAAAAGAACAGATGAAGAAAATATTGGGGAGCTGCAAAAACAAAACCAGGAACTCAAAAAAGAAGTGAAGGAATACCAACTATTGGACAGGTATATCGAAAAGGAAAACGAGAAATTGAAAGCAACCAGCCAGCAACTTCAAGATGACCATGAGGAGACTTCTAATAAGATCAAGAAGGTACTAATAGTCTTACAATACATTAGGGTCATAAAAAGGGAGCTGAAAGAAGAAGCCTCAGCCATCAACATCATTGATCCACAGAAGTAAAGAATGGAGTCTCAAATTTTGAAAAATTTTGGGTTTGTTTCGGTTGCATGAGGACATGCAATGGTTTTGGCATGGGGGAATGTTGAGCCTCTAAATTGACATCCCCACTACCCTATTATACTCCTCATCTATACCTTTTTGGCTTACCTAATCTTGGATAAATGACAAAGAACACTACCATTAGCCATTGATGAGGTCATAAGGTAAAGTATAATTAATTCATGCAATTTTGTGGTTTATTGAGCTAGGAGACTAAATGTTTCAATTTTCCATGTATAACCTTTGACCTCTAGATGATTCCAGCCTTTCTGTACCAGCTCAGCCATCCGGTACTTATGTGCCAGATTGCCACTGTCTGAATCCAGTACCAATCACACCTTCCATTCAGATCTGGTATCGAATCTCACCTATCGCGATCCGGTACCAATGACCATAGACTGTCGCGATCTATTACCAACCATTTGTGCATTGTTCGGATCTGGTACCATTTACCAAATCTCACCTGTCACGATCCGGTACCGATATAGGAAGCATAATATACCAAGTTTAGCTCCAGATCGTACTAAAGATAATTGTTGGATGTTTGTTGAATCCTTAAAGCTCTAGCAAGGTTATGATAAGCTTATTTGTCTATTGCTTCATCCTCATACACTTCGTGTCATGAGGATGAAGCTTAAAATATGTAACCGAATATATAAATTTGACAATTGACTGATTTGCTAAAGATTTCACCTCCTTGTGTTTCACGACTAAGACTGTTTAAATAGTCATGGAAAGGATGGTGGAGGTAGTAGAGAGTTAGCATAACACAGTATGTGAAGCAACGTTACATATTGTAGAACACATTTTGAGTTGAAGTTTAATATAAGGATGTCAATTATTTCCAAGTCTTGATCATTTATGAATGAATGTGAGTTGAGGTGTTAGCATAGTTTAATTCTATGTTTTGAAATTTAAGTAAGAGGAATATGTGGATTGGAAGAAAGATTACTATAGACTCCAGTCGCTGTCCTGTTGAAGCGGCAAGGGCCCACCACCCAACAAAGGTCAACATCCTTAGTATAGATGTTAGATTAGCTGAATCTTAATTCTTTCAGATGATAGCAGTATAGTTTAGACTAGGATTTCGATCATACGATTGTTTGGAGATATTTACTTACTATGTTTTTCATATGTCCCATTTCTTCTTTTATGAAGTTGATTTTTTTTCATGGACATAAATGTTGGCAGCAGTAGTCAGACATATTTGGAGGAGAACTAGTGAAGTTTACAACAACACATTGTGAACCACAACATACTCAGTATATTGAGTATTGAACTACCCATGCTATGTCTTAATGATTGATGTGTGATTTCCCTTTTAGAAGTGTGATTGCATAGTTGATTTTCTGGGTCAGATAGCATAGTTGATCTGTCAAACGAACTCCATATCATACTTGCATGTGCCATAATGGAGTAGATAGCCTCTCTGTGAAAGACAACCAAAGTGTGTTTTGATTTGCTAGTTTGTCTTATTTCTAGCATGCTTAATCTAGAATAGTTCTATACTCATGACATTAGAATTACCTTTCTTACTGGTTTCTTGTAACTCTTTTGATTACGAATCCCGGATTGATAATTAATGAGTTCATTATACTAAACATATAAGTAGCACACCAATGTGCAAGGTTTAAATCCCTTGTCACTATGAGAATAGATTTGCAGCTAGTGATGTGAAAAGAAAACAACATAAGCCACCTCAAAAGAAGTCAAGAAATGCAAGAAAGAAGGACAAAGAGTTCTTCCCTACCTCGTCTTTCTCAGGAGGATCAAAAGAAAGATTGAGCAAGATTGCAGACTAAGGTAAGCTTTACACTATGTTTATTAATTGATTTCATCATTAATCTTTAGTAGCTTGCTTTTTATAATGAAGGGTATTATCTTTGTTGTGGGATCTCTCATGACTTGAACCATGATCCCTGGTACGGGAGTCCAATTTTTTTGTGGTTGGTTATTATCCTAGTATAGGAGGCCATTTTGGTTGTTATCCCTATGAGGTGCCATCTTGGTTATTATCCTAGTACAGGAGGCCATATTTATTATTTCATTATTGGAGGGCCATGATCCCTGGTATGGGAATCCAATTCTTCTTGGTTGGTTATTATCCTAGTATAGGAGGCCATTTTGATTGTTATCCCTATGGGAGGTCATATTGGTTATTATCCTAGTACGGGAGGCCAAAAAAGTATTGTAGAGATAGTAGAGGACCTGAGAATACATGGGATGTCGCCAAGTTAGAAAAACTGAAAAAGGAAGATGCCTATCCTTCAGACTTCAGAGGGAGTCAAACTATTTGATAAGAAGGAAGAAACAATACCTTCTTCCCCATCAACAGTTCAAAGGGAGACAATTGTTGATCCAGTTGATCATGTATCTCCAGTTGATGGTTCCTAGAGACATGGAAGTAGGTCGGGACATTCCTACACGGGATAGAAAGACTCTGCTAGAGGAAGAGGGACATGAAAATCCTTGTGATACATTCTGAGAGAGCAATAGACCACATAGATTTTCGAGATATGTTCAGCTATGAGCTACATCATTGATGTTGAACCTTCTTTTCATGGAGAAGCAGCAAGTCAGCAGGTCTAGAAAGATTCCATGACGTAAGAGTATTAGTCCATTATGAAGAATGATGTGTGGGATATTGTTCCAAGACCAGAAGGGAATTTTATGGTGACTTCCAATTGGATCTATAAGATCAAACATGCAGCTGATGGAAGTGTCGAGAAGTACAAAGTGAGATTTGTGGCTAGAAGATTGTCTCGGGTGGAGGGAATAGGTTATGAGGATAAATTTTACTCTTGTTTCCCAATACACTTCCATCCATACGATTATTTCTCTTATTGCATTTAATGTATGTAAAGACAACCTTTCTCAATGGTGAGATTGAGGAAGAAGTTTACATTGAGCAACCAAATGGATTCGTGACACATGAGAAGGAGTCTCATGTATACAGGTTGAATAAATCCCTGTATGGACTAATGCAGGCACCTTGTACTATGTATGAGAAGATTGATGGATACTTGATGAGTTTAGGCTTCAGCAAGAGTGTTGTTGATCCAAAACTGTACTACAAAATTGTTGGTGACGAGTGGTTGATTTTGGTCCTATATGTAATAACTTATTCCTCACCGATTCAGAAAGCCTTATTGTTGAATGCAATCATGCATTGGATTCTAAATTTGAGATGAAGGACCATGGTATGATGCACTACTTCTTGGACCAGAAGTATGGAAGAGGACTATTGAGATTCTCCTGTGTCAGGCGAAAATACATAGTTGAGATATTGAAGAGATTTGGTATGACGGACTGCAAATCCATGCCTACACCGATGGTGATGAATTTGAAGAAGATGAACAAGGATTTTTTTGAGTTAGGTGAGATTGATCCACATCTTTACAGATAGATGATTGGATCATTGATGTATCTAGTTAATAGTAGACCTGATATATGCTATGCAGTGAGTTTACTTAGCCATTTTATGAGTCAGTCGAGGAAGACACACTGGATAGCAGCAAAGCATGTGTCGAGATATCTATGAGGCACAATTGGTTATGGCCTGAGATATGCCTCCGGTGTAGACATGAGATTACAGGGATATGCCAATGAATATTGGGAAGGGAGAATAGTGGACCGGAAGAGCAGTTCCAGTTGTTTTTTTTACTTTGGGACATGCCATAGTTTTCTAGTGAAGCAGGAAACAAAATTTTGTGGCTTTGAGTAACGCATAAGAAAATTACATTGCATTATATGTGGCAGTCTGCGAAGCAGTGAGGCTTCAAAAGCTCCTTACAGACTTATTTGGTCATGAGATGGATTCCACCTTTATCCATTGTGATAACCAGAGTTGTGTGAAGCTCTCTAAGAATCTTGTGTTTCATGATAAATCGAAACACTTTGAGATAAAATACCATTATATCAGAGATATGGTGTAGAGGAAAGAAATACATGTGCAGTACCTTTCTGCACATGAGAAAGTTGCAGATGTCTTCACCAAATCACTTGCCAAGACAAAGTTCGAGTATTTTTGTGAGAGACTTGGCATGGTGGAGAATGCCTCCCTAGCTAAGAGGGAGTGTTGTAGATTGTAGCTTCATGAGACATTCTCTAAGTCATTCTCCTTTGGACTGAGTTGAGACGATCTATATGAGAGAGCCCATGTGATGGGTGTGTCATTCTCCTCTGGACTGAGTTGAGACAATATGTGAGATATCCCATGTGTTGGGTGTGCCCATGTGATGGGTGTGCGTCAGACTCTGGACTCAATTGTGATGACGTGTGGTTTTTTGTCTACTCATCTGGACTGAGTTGAGATGAATTGATATGGACTCCTTCCTTGTACTCCTCTGGACTGATTTGAGTCGACTTGAGATGGTCTCCCGCCTTGTACTCCTATGGACTTAGTTGAGTCAGCTTGAGATGGTTCTCCAGATGGTACTCCTATGGACTCAATTGAGTTAATCTGTTGAGAGTGACGTCCTTGTGGGTGAGCACAGGTGGACATGTCCCTAGTGGCTGAGCACTAGAGGATGTGTGAGATCCCTTTCTATATTGTTAGAGAGTGAGACTTTGGTAAAACCATAATTGTGTTGTAAAGGGTACAAGTTGACCCCACCATGCAAAGATAATTAATATTGTGTAATTATTAATTATATTTTAAGTTGTTCAGGTTAGTCCTATTGTGTCAATTGTGTCAATAGACACATCTATTTGATGTAATAGGATTTGTATAAATAAGAGATATATCCCCATTGTGGATCATCACTCTCACTTGCAAAACACATTGTCTGAAATTACGAGGACTAAAGTGCGCACTTTTCTAGGCACTAGTTTTATCAGTAATAGAAGCACCCTCTTGTGTGCTAGCGTTTGGTTGTGGATGGTGGATATTCTCTTGGAAATATAAGCAAAGGATTGCTAAGTTTTTCCCTTGGTTGATAAGGGTTTTCCTAGGATATTTCTGGTGTCTTTTGTGCATGGTTATTATTCTTGTGGTCTTGGTTTAATGCAGCTATTGTATTGTTGTTGTAGTCATTGTTTATGGTTAAGTTCATGCTAAATTGAAAATAAACTACATGGTTGAGCTAACCAACAAAAACTCAACAAACCATGGAATCTAAGGGGTATTGGGAGACAGTTGGCGAGAACTTGAGACTCTAGAGTTCTGGGAGGTTTGGAAAGTAGGTGAAGTTAGGAACCCCGGAGGCTTCCAATCCCAGATTGATGTGGCTCGTAGACGTCACCTAGGGTGACGTGGACCTGTGTCTTGTATGCCACATGTCACCCTGATTTGTTCTTCTCATAGACCCTCAAGGCCATTAGAACATGACACGTGTCATGTCTTGACAAGGACACATGTCACCCCTATCCCCTGTCATGTCTCATCCCCATCGCGCATGATTTCTCAGTCAAAGGTTGGTGGAGTACCCGAGACTTCGAGAGTTCAGGACTTTAGAAATATTGGGAGGCTAGAACGTTGGGAATAAATTAGCCAAAGGGTCAGACCTACCTGTCCCTGTCTCTACGTATAATGCGTCACCATGTGTAAGTGGGGACCCTTCAAGAGTCTGGGACTTTGGGAATCCAGGGAATGTGTGAGCAGAAATAAAAAGGGGCATTCAGAGCCAAACGTCGAACTCCCCTCTAGCCTATGTGTTAAATAAGGAACAAGCCCCCTCCGTTGGATTGGACAGTGGGTGGAATTCCACCGTAGATGTAAAAATATGGAGATGGACCCACATGGTCCTTGACTAATAACGCCCAAAGAGCTTCAGGAGGAAATAAATTGAAATCCATAACTCATATTTCAGTATCGTGGAAACCATTCGAAATCTCGTAGCGAGAGAAGCTGATGGAGATCCCAGAATTAAGATTTGATATAAAAGGAAAACAAAATTATGATGCCCCATCCCTTAAAAGAGTATTTATGGGTCGAGTGTGTTACAAATTGGTATCAGAGCATGGAAACAAGACTTGGCTTGCTTGGGGTCATGCACAAGTCACATAAAAATATTATTAGAGAACTTTAAGGGGTAACACCCTACCTTACCCCATTATGTAAGAAACTTGTCTGAACCTCTATTGAAGAGAGGAATGAAACCTTCTATTGTTGATAGATGTTATGGAAATATGCACTATATGTTGCTATTGTTTCCAAATAAAGAAGCTGACTTCACTTTGCAATGATACGTGTTGTTCATGAATTAGTAGATCGTTAACTAACATAAAAAAATTTATCAACACTCAAGCAATCAGTGAACAAGAAGAAAACTACAACATAAGGGATGGTGACACACCATGAGTTGGGGGAAATCTCCCACAATAAAGAGGAAGAATCTGATGAAAGGAGGGCGGTGGAAACCCCTCCAAATTTGGTCGAAACTGTAAGAAGCCTCATGGAAGAATTACAAAGTTGTAAGGTTGACAATGAAAGGTTGAAAAAGGAACATGAAAAGAATACTGAAATTAATGCAATCTTATTGCAAAGTCTATCAGATATACAAAGTAAACTACAACATGGTCCAGTTTCCAGTCATGTGGACAAACATCATACTAAGAAAACTCCAAGTCCACCTGATATACAAAATCATGGTCCTAAAAGTGGCCATGCTAGGAGGAGCACCTCAAGGAAGGCCCAACATGGATCCAAGATACACTCACCAGAAGATTCCTCTGAGGAAACTGACAAATCCAAGGAATCTTCTAGTGGTAAAACTAGTTCCCATTCCCAGATGAGAAGAAATAAGAGGAAACATTCCAAGATTCATGACCCTGAAGAGTTAAAGAAATCCAAACCACCCACCTTCGATGGAGATATTAAGAAGGGGGAAGAAGTACAAGTTTGGCTACTCGGCTTAAAGAAATACTTCGGAGCCCATGACTACTCTGAAAACTTAAAGGCTCAGATAGCCATTTTCAACCTAAATGGGAAAGCTTCCATCTAGAGGGAGGACCTTAGGAATGTGAAAGGAATCCATGAGAAGGACTTTTCATGGAAACAATTTGAGAAATACTTCAAGAAGAAGTATTTGCCAGAAAATTACTTTGATGGGAAGACCAAGGAGTTCGATGAACTCAAGATGGGAAAAATCACCATAGATGAATATATCAACAAATTTATTGAGATGATGAGGTATGTGGCCTACATAAAGGATGAAAAAGTAAATATGCAACGATTTATTAGTGTATTACCTCAATCCTACCGAGACATAATTGAGTTTGATGAGCCAAAGACTTTAGAATATATTATTCAAAAGGAAAGGTATTTCTATGAGCAATTCAAGAATAAGAAAGAACCCCATGAAGACCGGAAGAAGAAAAACAATCTGGGATTCAAGAAGAAGGGGTTTAAATCCTCAAGATTTAAGAACCATGGGAAAATCTCTAGGATGATCCTTCCTCCTAGAAGTGTGTATCAACAAAAATTTCCATCCCAGAGTGGAAATAAAACATTCACAGTAGTCCCAAGTAATACCGATAACACAAAGATAGAACCCTTGAAATGTTGGGGTTTTGGAGAAGAATATATGTTGAGGGACTGTCCACATAGGCAACAAAACAAAAGGAAGGTTTACAACGTCCAAGAGGATAGCACAGTCAATGATGTGGCTAGGAGCATGCCACAAATTTATGTAGCCTTGAATAATAAACAAGATGACCACCAAGCTTCAGTGGTGAACATGGAAGGTATGATTTCCAACTATCCTGTTTCCATTTTAATTGACCTTGGTTCTAATTTGAATTATGTCACCCCTCAAAATGTTGAGAAATTTAAATTGCAGCAAGTTAAACATGCTAAATATTGTCTAGTGAAACTGGCCACAGGAACCAAAAGGAAGGTAATAGATGTCATACCAGCATGCCAATTCATTATGAATGAATTAACCACCCGAGCAACCTTAAAAATTCTTCCTTTAGGATCTTATGACCTGTTGATTTGTATGGACTGGTTGGCTGCCCATAAAACCAAGTTGGACTATTACAATAAAACTTTGGAGTGTGAAGATGGAGAAGGGAGAAGGATAACCCTACAATGTATTCAAAATCCTGTCTCAATGAGACAAATATTGTCCCTCCAAGTGAAGAAGTATTGCAGAAAGGGATGTCCCTTGTATGCAATAAAAGTGTTGAAATCTATTGAGAACAACAAACCCATCCTAGAGGACCATCCCATATAAAGAGAGTATAAATATGTATTCCCAGAAGAGGTGTCAGTTCTACCTCCATGAAGGGATATTGACATTTCAATAGAACTTGTACCAGGAGCGGTGCCAATGTCTAGAACACCATATAGAATGAGTACACCAGAGCTAGTTGAGCTCAAAATATAGCTAAAGGAGATGTGGGACAAAGGATACATTCAACCTCATGTGTCTCCATGGGGAGCACCAGCCTTGTTTGTGAAAAATAAGGATGGCACACTCAGATTGTGCATAGATTATAGACAACTCAATAAGATGACCATCAAGAATAAGTATCCCTTACCAAGGATCGATGACTTGTTTGACCAATTAAGGGCTGCTACAGTTTTCTCCAATATTGACTTGAGTTCTGAATAACATCAGGTCCGAATTAAGGATGAAGACATCCACAAAACAACCTTTAGGACAAGATATGGTCACTATGAATTTGTGGTGGTGTCATTTGGGCTTACCAATGCACCGACCAATTTTATGTGCATAATGAATAATGTACTCAGAAAGTTCTTGGATATGTTTGTGTTGGTTTTCATTGATGATATCCTAATATATTCCAAGAATAGGGAAGAGCATGAATAACATCTCAAGCTAGTACTTCAAGTGCTAAGAGAACATCAACTCTATGAAAAGTTTTATAAGTGTGACTTTTTCCAGAAACAAGTCCATTACTTAGGCCATGTTATTTCTGAGGAAGGAGTGGCAGTTGATCCTGACAAGATCAAATACATTATGGATTGGCCTGCCCCAAAATATGTATATGATGTTAGATCCTTTATGGGCCTTGGAGGGTACTATACAAGGTTCATAAATGGATTCTCCAAGATTGGTTTCCCAATCACCTCCCTTTAGAAAAAGGGGATTAAATTCATTTGGACATCAGAATGTGAAGAAATATTTCAAGAGTTTGTTGGCACAGGGGCAAACCCAGGGTTAAACACTTCAATAAGGCACCAAAAAAACCCTAACTACCGGCCCTTTCGGCAACACCTGCGAAGCAGATTAAGTCTCACCTGAGGTAGAGGCAGGGGTGGTTGTAGGACTCAAGTGTCTACAACCTAGATGGGACACAAATATGTGATCACAATGCTTAACATAGAACTTAACAATTAACATTCATTATCTTTTACCCTTATTCACATCACAGGTCAAAACCCTAATTACAGAACAACACAGTATTCACTCAGATCTAACATATTTATCCATTCAACACATAGCATTAAAGAAGATCTAACATTCATTCACATCATAAGCACTAAGATACTATATCAGATGCATCTAACATACATAAAGTTACAACACTAAGCAAATACAAGAATAATACAACACAAATCAACCATAACACAAGATATACATAGTTTACCCCAGTGTGGGACTACGTCCACCAACTCTTCTTCTTCTTTATTATCCTCTTTCAACCTTCTTACATGCATAGAGCCACAAATCCTACTCCGCATAGGACATGAGATCTGTGTGCACCTCTCCAGATCCTACTTCCCTGAGTTAGGTCACAACACAAAGCCTCTTACAATCACTTTCACTTAGCTCTGCAAGTCTTATCACACAGTATGCACAAAGCCTCTAGATCCGCACTAAGCCGATTCTACCAGATCTAGTTGTTCTTACATCACCTAGATATCTATTTATACATTACAAATGGGGCCTAAACATGGGTAAGACCCATGGGCTGACATCCCATACTTGTTACATCAACCTTAAACCCAAAAATATCGTAAAGGGGGGAGAGATCCCGCGATCTCCACTTAGCATGGGTGCTTCGTCTTCGACCAGCCTGCCAAAGTCCCAAAAAGCGGTCAAACATGACCAAGGTTCTCCAAAACTTGGTCAAGGGCCAACATGCCCCCAACACTCACATGTGACTCATCCTGAGTCACTCTGGTCTGGGAAACTCTTCTTCGAAGGCCTCGAGCTTAAGTCAAGATGTCTTAACTTGCTGCTTAACCAGAGCCTCCTGCTCGACGAAACCTTGGATGACTTTATCTGTGAACGGTCCTTCCAAGTGATGTTCCACTGTGGTGACCACTTGTTCTAGCTGTGCACCTTGTCCTTCAATCTCCTCAAAAAGTGTGCAAGCTTGATCCTGTACTGGCTAGAGCCTCTCGGTCACTTCCATGACTTTACTCTGGATGGCATGGACCTGTTGTTGAACTGTGTGCTGATCCTAGGACCTTTTCATCCTCTCGATCGCAGATAGTGGCTTCAAATTTTCTTGCACTGTCGTTTCTTCTTTCTTCGCTTCCTGGAGCTATGACTCCAATGTCCTTAGTTCAGGGTCCTCTGCAAGGCGCTCATAGGTCTGCGCACTTTGACTGCTGAGCTGTTTGCATTCTAAGGCCAATGCCTTGATTCGCTCAACTGTGCTCCGAGAAGTTTCTTCTCTCTGGTCTCACACTTCCTGTGGAGTGCTTGGAACTGCTTGCAATTCCAGTTCTACGATTCTCGCTTGAAGTTTTTGAACAACTTCGGTGAGCTTCCCCACCCGTCTCTCAGTTATTTCTTCTTCCATCTGTTCTAAACCTGTCACAGAACGAAGTGCTCTGGTGATTTCTTCTTTAACTCCCATCTGCAACATGAGAAGCTGTTCTTTTTCCTTCTGGATCTGCACTCTATCATCTACAAACTTCGCCTAGAGGTTGTCTTTTTCTTGTTGCGCAACCCGATGTTTCTCTATGGCTTCCTCTTTTGCTTGTTTAAATGCCTCTGTGGCCTTCTCTTTTTCTTCCTGTACACGACGAAGGTGAGATTCTGCCGCATCTTCTATTCTATGCAGCTGGGCAGGTTCATCTCCTACTTCTATGGCTTCTGATGATGATGATGGAAATGTAGACACTGCACGGCTCGAGTAGAGGGCTTGTTGTACCCCTTTGAGATCTTCCTTGATCCCATCGAAAATTGTCTCTTGTTTGGCTTCGCTTCGCTGTAAAATGTCCTCTGAGGTATCTGATACAGCGGAAATGATGAGGTCAATGTCATCCACTGTAAGTATAGTCTGAAATGGAGGTTTAGTGGCTCGTGACTTCTTCCACGTTGATGGTTTCTTTGGAGAAACCTTTCTTTTCTTGGATGTCTCTGTCTCTGTCAGAGGATCTTTAGGCGGTGTTACTTTGCCCTGTTTCTGATTGGCTTCTTCTCCTTCATCCTCTTCTTTGTCTACCTCGTCACCTCCTCCCCCTTCGGGTGAATTTGATGCAGTCTCCTTTGATGTGTTGTTCAGTTCTTGTACCTCTTCCTTCTTTTTCTTCTTGTTGTTGCTAGGTGCATCATACTCTTTGCAAGTGACTACGGGACTTCCGATGAGGTCAGGGTCAGAGAGTCTTGTCTGTTCTACTGGTGTGAGGAATTTGATAGGCCATTTCTTAGTTATTTCCTCCATATATTCTTCGGTGAGTTTGTAATAGGACTGGAGCTCTTCTTTGTGTTCGTCTTTGCACACAGTGATATAGATGAAGTGCATGTATGCGTGGAACTTTGCTATTTTCCTGAACCTATGAAGGGTGTTCGACGTCATGCGAGGGAAGGATTCAATGGCCCTCTTCAGCTGTAGATAATAGGTGTGGAACACTGCGTTTGACTACCATTACTTTTCCATGTCGCTCGAACACCATAGCATAGTGACCTTCGCAACTAGTGGTTCAGACGACTCAATTTCATGGAAGGTCGCTCCTTCCGGCATCTCCCAAGTAATGAAGGCAATGCGAATCAACAACCAACTAAAAGGGAACTCATAGCCCTGATCCTAAGCTTCACGACAGTATTTCTCTAACTGGTTGATGAGGTAGCTCGCCTAGTTCATTTACAGCCCTTCAACGCATTTTCCTGCAAGGTCGAAGACAAACCCCGTGACTTGCGTTGGCTTGTTCTTTTTGAAGATCTTACCAACGATTAACTAGTAGGCTAGGTAGATTGCGCCATTCTGGATGGAGGCTACCTTGTAGTCCCACTTCCCCTTCTCCACATCGCCATAGGTGTCTTTGATTCACCGCGCCAGGGCGCGATATGCAACCTTCCCTAGGTAAAAATCCTATGGGTCTAGTCCTTGCACGCTCAATTTGGTGATCCGGTGGATCAATGTTGGATCTATGGTGATGCGCCTATCCAACCATATTTAACTGCCATGGTAGCATGACAGGAGGATTTTAACGCACCCGTTAACCTCATGGTGTCTACTGAAGTGTGGTATCTTCATCACATTAAGGATGGTTGATCTTGCGATGTCCATAGTCCATGGCTGGGGGATTATCTTCGACTTCTTCCCCATTGTCTTGGTCAAATACTTGTATGGTGCGAGCATTCCATAGTTCTTGCGATCTCCCAAGTTGAAGTCATTGATCTTCAACGTCAGAATCTGTCCCAACTGTGGTCCAACTGCGTGTATCCCCTTTAGGAGGTACGCAGTGATCAATGTATAGTCGAAGTCCCTCGAGACGCTGTCACGACTATCGCGCCAGCTAGAGGTGGGATATAGTTGGGTAGGATTGATGGGATGAGCTTCGCGTTTGCCAAATTGTCGTGATGCTTGCTCTGTTTCTCTATCGCAGTTATAGAGGGCCCAAATTGATGTGCAGTCGATGGGGAGGCTTGAAATCCTCTAGTTGGTGAGACTTGTGCCCCTGCAAACATGACCTTCTCTGCCATAAGATCGATTAGAATTTCCTCTATGGAATTTTCCACTACGTTGCATTCGCCTGACATGCACGCTCGTAAACAAAGATTTCGCGTAGGTGAACAAATACTCAAGGTAGCTGAACGAGTGGTGAGGTCTCAATAAGCACAACATGATACTCAGTTCTCTGTGGGATCGGGTAATCACAATTCGCAAAAGTGTTCTCGGTGCAACATTCAACGGGATAAATAGACAACGTCATAATGGATTCCTCCAACGGGTCAAAGAGCCTTAATCAATACAATTCCATTCGTTATGGCATGGTCCCAACGGTCCAATGGCGATAAATCTGGAAATAACTACAATTCTAGTCGTTCTAGAGCATTGTTCTATCGGTCAGGACACCTCCAACAGTCATATCGCTTCACCGTGGCGAAGTGCCAATTTGCGTCGTTCTGCTATTCCAACGAAGTTCAAGTTCTGCAAGCCTTCTTTCTGCGAAGTCTTCTCTGGAACTTCCTGCAATTTTTCTAACCTTGATTTCTTCTTGCTCAGACTCCTTGTCTTCTTGCCTGTGATTTGAGTCACTAGGTTCCTCTTTCCATTTTGATTCTTATCTACTCTTAGCATAGTAACTTCGCACTACTGAGGGTCTTCCAAAGGTTATGAGTGGAATACCTCTTCTCTTATTATTTTAGGGTTAGGTGCTTGTTTCTCCTGCATGGACAGGTTTTTCAAACTTTCTTGTGTTTTCTCAACTTCGACATCTAAGTCTCTGGTCCTCAGTTTCTTCGACTTGTCCTCTTGTTCTTCTATTAAGTGCACTATTCTCCTAGCCATGAAATATATTAATTCTTTCTTTTTCTGTTCTAGAGCTTCTTCTTCTTTTGTCCTTCGGATCTGATCTTTCTCAATCCATGTTTTTCCTAGTAAAAGAGAAAATGGGGCATTGTTCTCAACAAACTTAATGACCTCGAATTCTTCTTCTGTCGAAGTTCCATGAGCACTCATAGGTACCTGGGTAAGTCTTCCACATAGGGTTATCATCTTTCCTTTAAATAATCCTACTCCTCCTACTGAAGGAACCATAACAGGCTTCCCCAGAATTTCCCAAGTATGTTCTGTCATGATATTCACCTGCATTTCCTCATCTAGAACACAGTCTATGTCAAAGTCTCCTATTCTTGTTTCTATGCACTCCTTCTCTTTTAATATCTCTGGTAAAATGATGTCTCTGTGATCATTGAGGGTTTCTTTCATCTGCAATAATAGAGTCTCTGATTCTTTCTGGGTTTCTATCATACCCTTAGCCTCTTGACCTTTCTCATGGCTCTCTTGTCTTATATTCATCTTTTCAACTTTAGCAATCATTCTATAGCAGTCCAAAACTTTGTGTCTGACGAATTTACAACAAAGACAAATAGGGCCTTTACCAGGACATTCCTTAGCAAGATGTCCTGGTCTTCTGTAACTATAACAAAGAGTCAATCCTCTCTTCCTCTTAAACGATTCCCAATCTTTCATGTACTGCGCACTGGGATCACAATGATGACCCTGCAAAAAATTCTTTCTAGAATCATGCATCCACTTGTTAGTCCAGAAATCCTTTCTATGCATAGGAATAACATATCTTTCACTATTTCTATTAGATCTATTCATATCAAATCTTCTTTCTTCTAGATGTGCCCTAGTTTCTAGACTATAACAAAATCTATCAAGCATACCTTGATCCATTCCTTCGAAACAAAAAATTCCACTTATATTACCTTTATCAGAGCACAAAGCTTTAAGATCTTACCTCTTTTCTTCAGATCCATTTCCCTTCTTAGCACAGAGATTCACAAGTCAAGTAGAGTATTGTGCACCATAATGGTAGATCTATGAACAAAGATTTATATTCTTCAGTTCCCAACAATCACAATTTCAGGTCCCAGCAACAGAACCATTTGTTGGCATAGGGGCAGGCCCAGGGTTCAACACTTCAACAACGCACCAACAAAACTCTAACTACCAACCCTTTCGACAACACCTGCGAAGTAGATGCAGTCTCACTCGAGGTAGAGGCAGGGGTGGTTGTAGGACTCAAGTGTCTACAACCTAGCTAGGACATAGATTTGTGATCACAATGCTTAACAGATCACTTAGCAATTAACATTCATTATATTTTACCCTTATTCACATCACAGGTCAAAACCCTAATTACAGAACAACGCAGTATTTACCCAGATCTAACACATTTATCCATTCAACACATAGCATTAAAGCATATCTAACATGCATTCACATCATAAGCACTAAGCTACTATATCAGATGCATCTAACATACATAAAAGTTACAACACTAAGAAAATAAGAGAATAATACAACACAAAGAAACCATAACATAGGATATACATGGTTCACCCCAGTGTGGGGCTACGTCCACCAAATCTTCTTCTTCTTTATTATCTTCTTCCAACCTTCTTACATGCACAGAGCCACAAATCCTACTCCGCATAGGACAAGATATCTGCACGCACCTCTCCAAATCCTCCTTCCCTGAGTTAGGTCACAACACAAAGCCTCTTACAATAACTTGCACTTAGCTCTGCAAGTCTTATCACACAGTATGCACAAAGCCTCTAGATCCGCACTAAGCCAATTTTACCAAATCTAGTCATTCTTACATCGCTTAGATATCTATTTATACATTACAAATGGGGCATAAACATGGGTAAGACCCATGAGATGAAATCCCATACCCGTTACATCAACCTTAAAACCAAAAATCCTGTAAAGGGGGGCGAGATCCCCCAATCTACGCTTCGCCTGGGTGCTTTGTCTTCGACCAGCCTGTCGAAGTCCCAAAAAGTGGTCAAACATGACCAAGGTTCTCCAAAACTTGGTCAAGGGCCAACATAGTTGAAATAACTTCTAGCCAATGCACCTGTGCTGAATATTGCAAACCAAAACAAGGACTTCCTTGTGTGTATAGATGCCTGCAAGGAAGGGCTCAGACGAGTCCTTATGCAAGAGGGACATGTGATTTGCCACGAATCCAGAAAATTGAATGATCATGAAGTAAATTATGTGACCCACAATGTGGAATTGGCTTCCATAGTGCATGATTTAAAAATGTGGAGGCATTACCTCCTAGGTAGAATATTTGTTCTTATGATAGACCATAGTGGGTTGAGATATTTGTTTGACCAACCAAAACTCAATATTAGACAAGCTAGGTGGATGGCTCTCCTTAGTGAGTTTGATTTTGAATTCAAACATATCAAAGGAAAGGAGAATAGGGTGGCTAATGTCCTTAGTAGAAGTATGAAAGTTATTCACTTGGTAGCTGTAAGCGCCAGTGAATCACACATCAAAGAGAGAGTCAAAATTGCAAAGAAATAGATGCATTTTTCAAGACCATGACATCATACCTAAAGCAAGAGCCCACATGGTTGAAGTATGAAGGCTATCATATGTTTAATGATGGCTTGGTAACTTACAAAGGTAGATTCTATATTACAAATTGCGACGAATTGAAGAGGTTTATAATGGATGAACTACAAAAAAGACCATATACTGGTCATCCTGGTTATCAAAAAATGATCACGATCACTAGGAAACTATTTTATTGGCCCGGACTGAAAAAGGACATAGTTGATTACTTAGCTAAGTGTCTAGAATGTCAGCAATTTAAGGAAGAGCACTAACATCCAACAGGGTTGTTGCAGCCCCTACCAATCCCTGAATGGAAATGGGAAACAATCTCCATGGATTTCATCATAGGATTGTCAAAATAAACTAAACAAAATGATTCCATTATGGTAGTTGTGGAAAAATTGAGCAAGGCTGATCACTTCATTCCTATCAAGTCAACTGCAAGGAAATAGATATTGCTAGTATTTTTGTGAAAGAGATATTTAGACTGCATGCCATGCCTAAGGAAATTATATCCGACAGAGATTCAAAATTTACTTCAAACTTTTGGAAATCTCTGTTTGTTGGTTTTGAAACAAAATTTCTCTTTAGTACATCCTATCACCCTCAAAATGATGGGTAGACAGAAAGGGTAAACCAAGTGTTAGAATACATGTCGAGGATGCATGTAATGAATCAACCCAATAAGTGGGAATACTACCTACCACTAGTAGAATTTTCCTACAACAATGGCTATGAAGAGTCATTAAAAATGAGCCCTTTTGAAGCCCTCTATGGAAGGCAATGCAATATTCCAATCAGATGGAATAACCCAGTGGAAAAAATCACAATCGGTCTAGATATGCTAAATTAAATGGAACAACAAGTAACTCAGATTAGACAAAATCTACAAATATCCCATGATAGACATAAGAGCTATGCAGATAGAAAAATAACTCTTAGAGAATTAAAAGAAGGGGATCATGTGTATCTCCGATTTAGACCCAGGAAAATCTCTTTGAAGATGGAAGCTTGTGCCAAGATGGCACCTCGGTATTGTGGACCCTTTGAAATTTTGGATAGAGTAAGACATGTAGCCTATAGGATATCACTCCCTCTCACAGTGAAGGAACAAAATGTTTTCCATGTTTCATTATTAAACAAATATGTGCATGATTCTAATCATATTATTGTCTAGTCTGTGATTCAGGTGGAACCAGAGGGAGAATTCCTGCCATAACATCAATGCATGATAGACAGGAAGGAGACCCCACTCATGAATAGAACCATTGCACAGGTCAAGGTGCAGTGGAAACACTTTGGCCCAGATGAGGCTACATGGGAAATGGAGGATGCCATGAGACAAACATATCCATTTTTATTTACTTCTATACATACATAGCACATCGACAGATAGAAAATCGAGGACAATGTTCCTTAAACAAGGAGGGAATTGTAATACCCATGTTTTCCCCAGTTTGTAAATATAAATATAACTGGCCAAGAGACTATGGACGAATAAATATGTGTGAATGTTTGATTTGATGAACCTTTGTATAAAAGGATCAATGCATGTATTTTATGTTATTAATAGAAAATGGATAAGTGTTGCATAACTGCTGAAAAGGGGGGTTTGTCAAGATAGACCATGGATTCTATGAGAGAGATGGTGAGGGAAACCAAGAATGGTTGAGATGACCCTCACCAAACTAGTACCTTACTGGATGTAATTGGTCAACAATCCTCTAACCATAAATGAATTACCAGTCAGGATGGTAGTTGAAAGGACCTCCTCAAGGGTTAATGAAGAGATGGGAAGGGTACCCATATGTAAGGCTTCCATACCTGACCACGATTTGGGGATTCATACCCACACAAACTTGTTGAGGAAGGAAATAAAGGAAGTGATTCGGGGGACAAAGGCAGATCTACAAGGAAGAAGAGTGGAGAAAACGATCTCCATAAGAGAAGAGAGAGATTTTCAACTCTAGAGTTGAAAGGAAAACTGAGAAGAAAACTCATTCTGGGTGCAAGAAGCCATGGGAAGGGGTTTTGCTACAAGATGATAAACGAGGCTGACGAGTGACTATGGAAGTACTCGTGCAGACCTCCTTGATTGGTACAGAGAAAACCGATTGCCAAGATCCCGTGGGAGGAGGAGAGTAACCTCCATCCCTGAATGTCGTTCAACAAGGAGAAAGCGTCTCTCTCATAGCATCATTGTCTAGCTCAGGGGTGGCCAACGATAAATCCATCAAGAGTGGTTGTGCCTATGGTTGGGTGGAAACAAGCACCCCTTTTAGCAGTCACTTCACGGTTTCTATTTTCTGATAAGTATCTTCATACTATGTGTAATGAAATGGAAGTGATGGTTGAATGTCTATGGTTATGGTTAAATTTTAAAGTGTTTGAACAATTATTAGAAATGCTCATTTGCTTCTATAAACTTCGATATTTACATGGTGTTCTATTTGCCCCAGTTTAACAACTAGAGAGCTATGGGATGTGAGTTTGTAAGTAAGTCTAAGTATAGGCTATGGTTTCTACATTGGTTGGAGATTTCCTAAGTGGACTTTTCCCCAAGATGGATTTTGTAGTGCAAGATTCGAGATGGGTTTATCCAGATTATTTCAGTGATGTCAACCTCTCGAATTCCCTTCATGGGAAGACTAAGTCAGAATTCGGTGGAATTAGGGAACCTCCATCAACCCCTTCACCTATATGACCAAGGGCTCATGCCTAGGTTCTTAACCTATTCATGACTAAGAGATCAATGTGTAGCCCATGATAATTTTTGGAAGATCCATGTGACCAAGGTCTGGGAACCCTGCGTTAGGCCCGAAAGGAGCTAAGTCTTTCTGGCTTCGGAACTCCAGGAGTTCGAAGATTCGGCATGTTATGACCTTAACATTTGCAAATAGACCGAAGTCAATTTGTCGACACGATCAACCACAAGGCTAATCGGTGTCTTGCGGTTTCCCTAACCATGGAAGAATAGACATCTCCCACCGTTAAAACTTGACTCACTCACCAATCGTGAAGTAACGCGATTCATAGATCCAAGGGTATTCAGGAGTTTCCATGGTTGTTCGATCTATGTCGAAGTCAACTCTGACGCTGACCACTTTGAGGGAACAACGATGCCATGACCCCAAATTCCCTGAATGTCAGAGTTGTGAAGTAATGTGGATCGCTGATCTAGAGAACCTTTGGGATCCCTCTCAACCATCCGATCAACCAAGAATAAGGACTTATGTACAACACTTCGACGAAGTCCTACTCTAGGAGGAAAGGAGTGTGGAGTGGGTAGAAACCACTGAATGCCGAATTTACGAATTAACATGAGTCATAGATTCATGTATCTACGTGGACACACCTCGACCGTGGGATCTAAGGGGTATTGGGAGACAGCTGGCGGGAACTTCCTACTTCGGAGCTCTGAGAGGTTTGGAAAGTTAGGTCCCTAGAGGCTGCCAATCCTGGATTGACATGGCACGTCGACATCACCTAGGGTGACATGGAACCCTATCCTATATGCCACATGTCACCCTAATTTGCACTTCTCATAGACCCTAAAGGCCATTAGAACATGACACATGTCATCTCCAAACGAGGAAATGCGTCAGCCTTGGCCTCTGTTGCGTGTCAACCCCTTGGCGCATGAATGCTCGGTCAAAGGTTGGTGGAGTACCTGAGACTTCGGGAGTTTGGGACTTTGGAAATATTGGGAGGATGGAACATTGGGGATAAATCAGTTGAAGGGCCAGACCCACTTGTCCCTGTCTCTGTGTATAATGCGTCACCACATGTAAGTGGGGGCCCTTCAGGACAACGAGACTTCGGTACTCCGTGGAATGTGCGTGCAAAAAGAAAAAGTGGCATTCAGAGCCAAATGCCAAACTCCCCTCGGTGGGTGGACTTCCACCGTAGATGTAGAAATCTGGAGATGGTATGAATGAGATGGACCCACGTGGTCCTTGACTAATAATGCCTGAAGAGCTTTTGGAGGCAATAACTTGCACTCCAGAAATCATATTTCAATATGGTGAAAACCGTTAGAAATCTCATGGCGAGCAGAATCCGATAGAGATCCTGGAATTAGGATTTGAGATAGTTAAGGAAAACTAGATTATGATGCCCCATCCCTTAAAAGAGTATTTAGGGGTCAGGTGCGTTACAATATAAATAAGAAAAAGTATATTTCATTCAGGTACACACAATTTCAAATGTAGTGCTTTATAGAGAGGGAAATGAAAACATACCTCATGTATGGGCTTGGAGTGCTCTTTAGGGTTGATGCATTCAGTCACTTCCAAGACCATGGATGCAGGGAATTAAGAAAATGATGGATTGAATCTGTGCGTTAACAACTTAATAAGTTGCAGAGTTGATCTGTTCATTTATCTTTGGGGAATTTGTTAGGGTTGATATCAACTCCAAATGATTCTCGATTCTTCTCTCACTCTCGCTCCCTAGGAAACCTTCGAAAATATAGGTGAACCAAGTAAGTAAATAATGAAAAACATTCTAAAATTTCATGACCAAAAAAGATAGTTCAGGATGTTAATTTTATGAAAATTCACTAACCGCAAGGATGTCTAAGTCGAGACCGAAGATGGCCACTGTTGATCTGTGTTCTACGCTATCTGTATTCCATGCAACACCAACACCTATAGATCCGATATCCTGTATCGCCAACATAAAGGGTAAGGGGATCCTATTTCGATTTGTGTGTGCAACACTCACTGATAGGTTTCTATTTGTAGGTGATTTTAGAGTTAAGGGGTCTTATCTGTGTGTGCAACGTCCATTGATAGGTTTCTATTTGTGGAAGTTTCTCTATATGGTGTTTGGGTTTTTTAAAGATGTTTAATAAATAGAAGAGAGGCAAAGGGAAAGCATGGAAACCCCAGAATTACTTGCGCAGAAGAACGAACCCCAGATCACTTGTAATCATAGTTGAGTAGAAGGAATGGGAGACATGGTTGCAATGGACAAGAATACTTAATATGTTGGAGATACCCCATTTTGGCAAGAGCACGAAGATAAACATTTGCGTCAAATTATTGCTAAGTTGTGTCCATGGAGGATTCTTGTGGTTGGAAAGAGTAGTGCCCATTGACACCCAATTGATTGCGTGGATTACATGATTGTTATTAGCAGGTAAAGACCCTTTACCATTGTTCACAGACAAGATGAAGGAAAAATCCTTAGAAAAAAGGATGAAGAAAAAGTATGGCACATTTAAAGGAGTGCGCGAACTAGACGTTGTGAGTATCAATGATGATACAGTAATATTTGCGGCACAGTTGATGGTTTGTAAGCTACTGAGAAAATGTCACAAGGACTAGATGCCAGTGGGATTCATAAAAACATCGAAGAAGTGCATCATAGGAGTGATGATGAACTGGTTAACATTTCTGGTAAATTAGTTTTTAATGGACTACAGGGAGGCATAGAAGAAAGGAACATAGTTCCATTATGCCTGGTTGTTAATTTTGATAGCATTGATTGTGTGGAGGGAGTCAAAAGAGATGTAGTTCCTAGATGGAATGCATAAACCATTCTTGGCAGCGAGATGTTTGTCATTGTGGCATACCGCACATAAAAATAGACAGTTAGACAATAATATAACCTTCTATGTCTATAAAAAGACTATTCGACAATGCATTGAAGACACATCTCGTATTCAATTACATATAGTTGTTCAAAGCCTATAAGGACATTACGCGATTTAAGGAAGAGTAACACCATATGTATATTTAGGGATAGAGGGATCCAGATCAACAATGGTTGTCGATGCATTACAAGGTGACAAAGCAAGAAATCAACCATATTATAAATGACTGGGATGAATAGTGGAGAATCCCATAAACAAAAACAACTTATAAATATATGCAACAACCAGAGAAGGAAACACACGAACCAAAAAATAATCGAGAAGAAGAAGAACAAGGAGAACAAGGAAATAATGAAGGTGAGGTTCAAGAAATCCCACTTCTTGTTGGAGAAAAGAGGAAGGAACCTCCAAACAAGAAATCAATGCACAAGCATAAGAAGAGGAATTTAGTCGTTAAGCTTGTATCGATCCAAGCCTCGATGTAGGACTTAGAGAAAATCAAAGATCAAGTGAAGGAAGTAACGAAAGAAGCATTTCTGCGAACCACATGGAAACATGAGGAGATGCATACATATATGCAAGAAAAGATAGTGACACTATGCTTACTTTTGAAATCAACAAGGGAAGCACCAATAAGAACAAGAGACGAAGAACAGACCGAGAGTACAACCAAAACTACAGGGTTACAACCTACAACATCACGACAACCATAAGAATCAAAAGAGGGCAGAGTAATGAAGATATCAACATGAGCATTAGAGTTTCCATTGACAGAGATGTAGGAGCAAGCATAAGCACTAAGTCAATTGAGTTAGTGTTGTCATAACTACCTATGAACGTGTTACACAACTTGTAATCAAGTGTAACACATGAAATTTAGTTGTGTGTGTAGTCAACATTATTGGAGTTGGATAAAGTAGTTGTAGATAATGATGCATTATGAGCAGAGTACATTAAGATAGTAATGGAGTGAGACGAGGCCGAACAAAGTGCATGCAGGTTGAAAAACGCATTGCAGGAAGTATATAACAACTTTCCAAAAATACCATTAGAAGTAGATATCCCATTGGAAGAGAAAGTTATGAAGATCAATGAAACTGTTCAAGGATTCGACGTGAAGATTGTAGACTTGGAAGCATGCACAACACCAAGTACTGCAACCAAAGAAAGAGAGAAGACAGTTGTGATGACATTGGTAAACATTAAGAGTGTAGATGAAGAATGTGCAGTGTAATATGAAGAAAGCACACAAGTATGGACTCAATGGCTAGAAGAAACATAGATACAAGCATTGGAACAAAGGCTATAGACTGTGCATGAAATGCATAGAAGATCAAAGATACAATGAACACTCTACCACCAAAAGAAAAGATCATTACCATTATTGAGAACAAAAATTTGAACCAAAAAATAAATCAAATTAGAGCGGAGCAACAAAATCTTGCACATAAGATGGAACCACTACAGGAGGAATCCTTCATAGTGACAGAATAACTTGTGGTAGAACGTGGCATAGTGAAGCAAGCAATGCAAAAAAGTGCAAAAAAGTTGAAGAACCCTATCACTGCATAGACGACAGACAAAATTTTTGCGTAAGAAATGCAAGCAAAGGAAAGGATCACAACTGTAAGGGACACCTTTGAGAAGCTCGTTGTGACATTGAAGGGAGCACAACAACAAAATTGAATGGCTCGAGATGATCCACAAGTGAGTGTTGGGGGTTTGTTGGGACAAGTTTTGGGAATTATGTAGAAGCGTGTGCGGAAGAAAGAATGCAGTTAGCGCATTTTTAGGATCAATGTGCATGAAATAAGGAGATCCACTAGGCATTTTGGTAATTTGTAACGGGCTAAGCCCTAATGTAAATGTATAAATATGTAAGGGTTTCAGGTAGAAATTAGTTTTTTGGAGTATGCAAGTAGAAAGTTAAGTGTGCACTGTATGCGCAAATGACAAGGACATTTTGGGTATAACTGTGATATTATGTATGAGTGCAATGCACACATTTTCTAAGGGGTGATTCTGAATAATAATATAAAAAGTCGATCGTTGTGAAATAGCCCATCTTGGGTGAACGATGTTAAATATGGTGTCTTTGTGTTATGTTATGTGTTGATGTGTTTGTTTACAATTATGTTTATTGCGTACACATAATGTATGAATGGTTAATATAAATATGTTATTGGTTTTGATGATTTTGTGCACATAATGTATGGTATAATGAATTAATGTTAAATATAATAGTTATGATGAATGCCTCCTATTCCTTCATGATTGTGGAACCCTGATTCCTGCAGTGCCCATAGATACCTCGGGTTAGATTTCACCTACTTACGGGTGATGCCAAAAAGGCCAATATCTTAGGGTTTTGTTGGTGAATTAATGTTGAACCTTGGATCTACTGATTGAATGCCAACACCAACCCCATTGTATGTGTCTCTACCTCCTTCATGGTTTCTTAAGCTCAATTTTGATGGTACATCGAATGGGAATCCATGGTCAATATGGTATGGAGGAATCATTTGTGATAACAAGGGTCACACCATATGACTCTATGTGTGCTATTTGGGGCTTGAAAAAAATAATGCAACGAAACTCTGAACTCTTAACATTGACCTACAATTCAAAATTGCCCAAGGGTACTTTAAATTAGTGGTTGAAGGAGACTCACAACTTATCATTCACATGTTCAAGAAATTGCAAAATGGATTTGCCCCTAGCAAAGTTTTTGTTAGTTGGATTTTAGCTTATGGAATTGAATCTCTTATTAGTTATGTCCCTCTCATCTTGGTGCCCATTCTTTTCCATGTTCGAAGAGAAGCTAAAAGGGTAACAAATCGTCTAGTTAATGAAGGAGTTAACCTAGTTCATAACTCTCTATCTTTTAATAGGGTCCAACTTCTAAATGATATCCTCAATTTTGTCTGCTTAAACTTATCCTGCAAAGACCTCCACTACATGGATGGGGTGCACGACGATCTATTACAACACTGGATAGACTGAGGACAACTCAATACCTCTGCCTTTTGACGATGACATTCCAAGGAAATCAAAGCCTTCACTCTCTCCTAGGTTTTTCAAGTTTAACTTGTTATCTTCTAGTTTTGTTAGCTATATATGAGTTGTCTATATACTTTTGCATATATTAATTAGATCAACAAAATCCTTCTTCTATTATAAAAAACTAAATAAATATCCCTTTCTATTTGTTGTTCATCGCAATATGAATTAAACAATTACATACATTTGTTACATGAACGAGAACATAAAAATGAAAAAAACATCCATCTACATTTCAAAACACCAACTAATTCAATGTCTTCAATTAAATATACCAATACCAAATGATGAACTAGAGTATCCATAAAACTAGTATGCAACGTTTTCTCAAAAATATAAACCATTGCCATCATCTTATCCATCTAAAGTGAGAGACCCAATTAATTATTATTTAGTGATCTCATATTAAAAAAATTGACATAATTATAGTTGATATTTTGACATATATATATCCTCAATGAAGATAAATATATGCTCTTAAATGAAAAACTATAAGAAAACAACAACCAAGTACAAATGCAGATAAATCAGGTAAGATAAATATAGTAAATGTTAGCATCATTTATAACGACCCACCTATTGAACTTGGGGGGCATTACCTAGTTATGAGGGTAGGTGCTTAATTCAATAATAGGCCTTCGCTGTCCTTGGACAGGGAGCTTACTAATTGGAACTGACCTTCTAGCCAAATAGAAATAGTAAGGTCCCTGCTCTTCATCACATTGTACGACCAAGTTATATATTGGTAAGCCCTACCCTCTATTATTCAAGTACAACGGCTTCATTCACGGCTCATTATATAGATGTACAGCATAGCAAACTAAGAAGCTAAAGACATTATGACTAGATATTTTTATTCAGCCAGAGAACTCAGTGGTGGATAATTCGACACCGCGCTTCGCTCATAGATGAAGCACACATCTCAAGGAAGTGCCGTCCAACAACAAATCGAATGCTTTGTTTATATCAGAGAAAGGCATCTCATGCGTGATAAATTCTTCCACTCTAATCTCCTGCAACAACCAGAGAAATGTTGATAATCTTCACCAATAAAATTAAACTTGAAAATTAACAGATGAAGACATGCCTGTGCTTGCACCTTGTTCATGCATTTTTCAACCAGGTCGGGCAGTTGGGTTTTCGCCTTGAATCCACCGAAAGTTGATCCGTCCATCCTCCTTCCCTCGAACAATTCCAATGGACCAAAGCTCATCTTTCGCGAGCTTGCATCGATTCCAACCAGCACTGCCAAACCCCACCCCTGTGGTAGATTAATACACATTAAAGTACCTCATCAGTTGCAGTGCAGGGGAATGAAACTTTCTCAATTATTTCTTGAGAAAAAAGGCAAAGAAGAACATGGAGATTTACATCATGTGCAGATAAAAATGCCTGGTACATTATATCTGCATGTCCAACGCACTCGAAGCTGTAATCTACGCCTCCATCCGATATTTCTTGTATTACCTGCTAGAAAGTTGACCTCTTGAAACTTACAGGATCTTGTAAGGATATAAATAAGAAAAGGTCTATTGCATTCAGGTACACACAATTTCAGATGTAGTGCTTTATAGAGAAGGACATGAAAACATACCTCGTGTATGGGCTTGGAGTGGTCTTTAGGGTTGATGCATTCGGTCACTCCCAGGGCCATGGCTGCACGGAATTAAAAAAACGTTGGATTGAGTCTTGTGCGTTAACAACTTAATAAGTTGCAGAGTTGATCTGTTCATTTACCTTTGGGGAATTTGCTAGGGTTGGTGTCAACTCCAATTATTCTGGATGCTCCTCTCACTCTCGCGCCCTCGGCAACCTTCGAAAATATAGGTGAACCAAGTAAGTAAATAATGAAAAACATTCTGAAATTTCATGACCAGAAAACACAGGTCCGAATGCGAACTTGGGGAGAATTCACTGACCGCAAGGCCGACTGAGCCGAGACCAAAGATGGCTACTGTTGATCCGTGTTCTACGTTAGCTGTATTCCATGCAGCACCAACACCTACAGATCCGATATCGTGTATCGTCAACATAAGGGGAAGGAGATCCTATTTCTATTTGTGTGTGCAACGCTCACTAGGTTTTTGTTTGGGCTTTGGTTAAACGTTCTTAGGAAAATTTTTTAGTGGGAATCTGGCGATGTAAATTTGAATAAAATCTCTATTTTCTATTGTTAACTTAGAAGTGATCAGAAAACACCCTTAAAAAAATAGAAAATTTAGACTACTCATTCTATTTGTATACGACTATTTTAGAATTAAGAGGCCTTATCTGTGTGTGCAACGTCCACTGATAGGTTTTTATTTGTGGAAGTTTATCTATATGGCTTTTGGGTTTTTTTAAGATGATGTGTCTTAAATAGAAGGTTAAAATGGATGAACCCATACATTTTTATGAAGATGAATATATGAGGATTCTATGCCATACTTCATCTTCAAATAAATCAATAAGTTAAAGATGGAAATGAATCTGTATTAATTTTATTTTACATTTTATATAAAGAATTAGAATGAATATATGCTCATCACATTTTACATTTCAATGCTAGACATCTATTCTCTCCACACATTTAGTGCAATAATTAAAACTATTTCAAACTGCTAAACATCTGAGCTCCCACAAACATCTAAATGCAATGTTAAAAAGTAAGGAGGACAAATTGATATCTGAATTCAAATATTAATAACGACCAGGGAAAATTGGTGATGAATGGGCTCACACACCTGTGGCTATTCCACAGCCGAGAAGGCATACTTTTTCGAGAGGAGCGTTCGGATTTATTTTGACAACACAGGCATAGTCAACAACTGTGTACTCGCTGAACGTTGAGCACAAGAAATGATAAACCGGTTTTCCATCAACAGAGAAACGGGATTTCTGATCACTCTGCATCACAGTTCTAAGGCCGTCCACTCTGAACTTTCCGCATATGTTGGTCTTCTTAGACTTACAGTAAACACAATGTTCGCACTGCCCAGCGAACAAAGGAAGCACATGGTCCCCTTTCTTTAGATCTGTTACACCTGCTCCCACGCTTTCCACTATTCTGCAATTCGTTACATGTTCTCAATGCATGTTTTCTTTGTTAGTGATGAAAACAGGAGTGCAATGGGAATCACTTACCCTGCAGCCTCATGGCCGAATATGCGTGGAAATAGTTTCTCATCCTGCATGCCATGTAGAAAGTAAGATAGGCTCAGCCTTGAAGTAACAAGAAGCTATAGAAAAATTCTTAATATCCTAGGGTTCAATTCTAGTCCAATTCTTAAGGATTATCAGTCCTTCTTGTAACTGGTCTTGAAGCTAACCCTAAGAAAAATAGGGTTCCGCAAAGTTTACTTCTAATTAAGAAGGAATTACTGAGTAAGCGTTACACTGACCTCGTGCATCCAGAAAGTAACGTCGGAGTGGCAGAGGGAAGTGTGGGTGATTTTAATACGGACTTCCATAGAATTCGGTGGATCTACTTGAACTTCTTCAATAA
>JZKD02S2265053.1:72706-100524 GCA_000966675.3 Picea glauca
CTAGTTGTAGCCAGAGAATTGGGGAGTTGGAGCTTCCCTCAGGTTGTAGCCTGAGAAACTAGGGGGTTGGAGCCTCCTTCCAGTTGCAGCTGGAAAACAAAGGAATTTGGTGCTTACAATGAATGCAATTCTTCAAGACATATAAGAAAAAACATTATGTGGTTTTGTTCCACTTTGAGTTTCCACGTAAAAACACTGGTGTACTGTGTATGTGTATGATTGTTCATTTGTTCATTGTTTATTTACTCTGCAAATATTGTATGATAATGTTACATTGATATAACACTTGCATTATATGGTTAAAAAGGATTAGATTGCTCTATTACTGATTCACCCCCCCACCCCCCCTCTCAATAATCCAACAGTTAGAGCACTGAACTTTTATTCTTTTGTTTTTTCCTCTTAGAAATAAAATTTTACTAAAAAATAAAAAAAACTTAGGAATTTTCCTTTTAATTTAAAATAAATCCATTGGTCGTTATATATAAATAAAGCGCTTATAATAACACTCGTCGATGAGTTGTACTATTTGATCAAACAGTTCTTATGATCTCCAAAATATAAAAGTTGTCCTAGTTTTAAAAGAAAAGCAATAACAGACACTTCGGAGCTTCACTCTTCGGGAGTTTCAAGAAACCTAAAACAAAAAAACCCTGAATCTATGAAGTCTCGAAGACACTTCCTCGTGACAATTCCTAAAAGGACTTACATATCAGTCATAGGAAACGTGTCTTCTAATATTTTCTGGGGCTAACACGTGGCACTTATTTTTAACATTTGTGTCATATTATTCACTTGATTTCAAGTGACACGTGTTACTCCTCCGTTTTTTTGACATGTCACCAAGAATGATGTCATCTCTGCCACATCACTCTGGGAGATTTCCCTTCAAGAGTTTAAACAAAGATTGAGTTTGCAAAGCACCAAAGTAATGAATATTACAAAAAAGTAAAAGTGTTTTAAAGAGTTAATAAAACATTTAATAACTTAAATTAATCATGATTAAGTATTAATTAATTACTTCTCAATTTCAGGCTTTGTGAGATTTCTCTTGTGCTACATCCAAAACTCCCAAATGTCGAACCAACGAAGTATGAACCACACTTTTGAAACAAATGAACTTCGGGAGCTCCAAAGCTCTGGAGTTCTGAAGCCCCGAAATACATATAACGGTTCAAATGAATACTCCGGGAATTCGGGCTTCGAAGGATTTCTATCATACTTCAATAAAAATTCCCTAATACCAAACTTATGAAATACTTAAGGCTAATACGACGTTTAAAAACATGATTAATTAAAACACAAAAGTGATTAATTAGCGATTAACTTCTCCAGGAATTCATCCTTCAAGACATTTTTGCCCTGTCTCATTCAAAACCTCCAAACGTCGAACTGTTGAAGTATTAATGTCATTTATAATTGGAAAAAGTTAACGATTTGAATAAAGATTTTGAATCGCCAAGTAATAAATTCCATTAGATGTTAATAACTTATTTTCCAGTAAATCGACACGAAGATTGTTAGACTTTATGAATAAAACATTTTAAATTTCAAGTCATTTTTACCATTTGCAATTAGAAGTTTTCCTTGTAGTATAGAGCTTACAGACTTATCTTGTTACAGGAAGGATAATTTCATTTCCCAGAGGATTATGGCACACAAAGATGGGAAGAAGCAAGATGCATCAGTTGATGATTCTAATCCAAAAACATACAATCTATCAGACACTACTCCGCGAATCACATATACCATTAAATGTTGGAAGCAGGTTTATGGTATCTTAGAGCATGAGATTATTAACAGTCCAGACAATTTTTTCGAGGAAGATGATGAGTCCTTCTCAACCAATCTCAGATTGGTAGCACATTCATAATTGCACAAGATTGTTGCACGCCCCAATATTTTACCCTACAATGATATGATAAGTTGGGCTCTAGAGCATGTCGACATTCAAACTAGAAGCATTATCAACCATCAGAAGACCTCCATCGACTCTTTTTGACCGGATAACTTACAAGTAATGTATAAAATTTCTGCTACACCAAAATATACTTACAATGCAACATTTCTCTTGGATTTTGAAAGAAAAGAATGCATTCAATATGACATGAGTGGTCATGATATAATCAAGTCCTGGTGGGGACATCCAGACAAATTCAAGACCGATGCTCATGGTATGTATTCCACGACGTCCTTATATGTGCATATCTTATATATAGCCATGATGCTTTGTCGTTTATTTGGGAAAAAGAACCCTGTACATTTCTTAGTTGAGTAGGTAACTATAATGAATGAAGTAGCCGAGGGATATACTTTCAATTGGGATAAAATGTTGGTTGATAACTTGGCTAAGGAAATCATTGAGTATCAATCATTCAAATCAAAAGGGAAATGTGCTCCTTTTTACATATCTATATATATCACGGATGCCATTTGTTTTATGATCCCATTCCCCCTAATGAACTGTTGTTGGACCCCAACTAGTTATGAGACTATACATTTCTACCACTCCAAACAATGAGAAGAAAATTCCAAAGATTTATTTTATGAAATCTGTCACAATGTAGTGGTACAGATTCATACAACTATCTATGGCCACTCGCCGCCCAAGATTTCAGAGAAGATTATGGAAAACTTAGGCACATTTGCAGACTGGTATATTGAGGATAATGTCTCCTACATTAGAGTGTTTGGTTTTCCATCCCCCCTCATGCCCTTCCATAATTTTTAACTGACAGGATGGTGTGCAGATAAGTGGCATACCTAACAATAACAGGAGGTATCACCAAAGAATTGAAAGTGGCTCAGAAAAAGGTATGGTCAACTTTTCCCATTCAGGTTGGTATGTTTACATTGTTGGATTTTGGTCATACCAAAGTTGAGGCTGCAACCCTAGAAGATGTCAAATTAGTTGACATCAAATTCAAAAGACACGATCCACATAAAGTTGTAGAGAATCATTTGGCTCAATACAACATGAAAAGATACATCCATGTAGAGTCTCCTTATGATGATATTTTCAGGGGAGCTAGATCCTATGAAGAAGTTCAAAGTAGTTTCTAGACTCTACCTCCTGACCAACATGATGGTTTTCTCAGCTTCCAAAATCATAGACGAAACAACTTGCCTAAAATATTACAAGGAGATTCAAGGCCCATGCCATCTTCATAGGAAGCTAAATCCACCGAGTCTCAACCAAGTTGTTCCACTAAAAACAAAGATGAAGAAGTTGTGAACAGTTCAGAAGGGTTATTTAAAGAGATAAAAACATCACTGTTAGGTCTAAATGATCAAGAAATATTAACCCATTTTGAAGATTTCATGAATCAGGGACAAATGTTTCCTCATTTAACACTAGTTACTTATACTAGCACCCCAAGCACAACTGGTCTAGAAAGCTCCACAACAACTATTTCTCCCATTCCCTCATAAACCCCTTTAGAGACCAGTTTTGGAAATCCTAGTTTAGAGCTCGTTCATGTAAATGATCTTACTCCTAACTTTCCCAAAGAAATGTCTCCTTCAAGTTTATTTTTCGACAAGAAACAGAAAGATATTGAAAAGAGAGAATCTTAGCAAAAAGATGGAGTTCTCACTAAAAGGCAGAAAGTAGTGTATGCTGGAAAAGACCAAAATGATCCTGAGTTTGCTAAGGAGGTTGCAGATTCATTAGGGGATTTTTCCACTGCCAACCAATGGTCAATGGATAATCTGACCAAACATATGCAACACAAATCTCTCTTGCTGGAACAATTGCAGAATGCAATAAACAACACAGAACAGATTGTTAGAAGTAGGATGAATCAATACATAGAGCAAATCAGGGTTAATTATCAATAGTAGATGAAGCAGTTACAGGAGAAAATCGAGTTGATTCACCAGAGTTCACAGACCAACAAAGGAATGATCACTCAGTGGGAAAATTTGATAGAACAGTTGCAGGCCAAATTATCCCTAGTGGAAAATATAACAATAGACATCATTTCTTTCAAAGAACAAGCATCTGAAATCAACAAGAAGCTAGAAGTTGTCCAACAGGATCTATATCAAAAGGTGGATACTATTAAAAAATGCTATCAAGCAATAAATATTTCTCTGAAAGGTATTTATATCAAAGAAAACGATGCCTATGTGGCTAGATCCAAGTTTAAGGAATTCATCAGATGGAGGAAAAAAGCCAATATCCCTGGTCTCGCCCCTTTCTCACAATATGAACAAGTGAAGGGTAAAATGGCCTTGAAAGTTTGGGAGACAAATCTGGAAGAAAGAAAGAAACATGTCAGAGATGCAAAGGAGACTTGTCTAGATACATTATCTTCTATAGATACAAAATTGATTGAATTTGAAGAAAATGATATCTCAGAGGCACTGGGGCAGATTGAAATAGAAATGAATAAGGAAAACTCCAGAAAAAATAAGGAAAATATTCAATTTGACATTCAACAAATGAATCAAATTGATTTGCTCAAGATTAATGAGTTGTTGGTGAATCCAAATTCACAATATCAAATTATAGCCCAGGAAGTGAAGAAGATCCATGAAAAGCTACCACTAGTACAAAAGAATATGTTTTCCTTTGAATTGAATGAGAAAATTGAACTTTTAAGATTTGTGGTAGCCTTGATGGACATGTGTAACCAGTTCAATGAACAGAGGAAAGCGAGTGCATCTGGGAAAAAATGAAGGGACATGTGAAGTGCCAACACATTAAATAAAAACTCAACAATATCTGCATTTTGTTTTTCATTCAAATTGTAGTTTATCTTTAGAGAATATATTGTGGAAATTCCAACTACTTTTAGTTGAGACAATTTTGTATAAATATATAGATTTTAGATCTATTCAGGGCTGCTTCTAGCCTAATGTAAAAGAGACAACCTTTTTTAATATTAATACAAGTGCAGACAAAGATTCTAAGTTTCGTTCCATTTGAGTTATGTTCTTTTTATGTGTTTTCATCTCTTATGAATTTCTTTCTGTAGTTCTTGAAGAGTGAATGATTACAATTTAGTAAAACATCTACTGTGATAATAATATATCAGAAGTTCAATCAGTAACAATTTTTCCTTTCTTATTACTATGAGTAAAAACAAGACCTCTGACCCATGTGAGTTTTTGCATTCTTAATCTCCTTTCAAGGGAACATCTTCTATTTTTCTTCCACTGCAAACAAGGTGAGACTTATCTATAATTGATACCTTTCTTTGTTTTAACAGTTTTGTAAATCATTTCTACATTATTTGAAATTAAAATTATGACTCAAATAATGAGATACAACCTCTGTATTGTCTTATCATAAATTTCATTTAAAGATTATTTCTCAGAAAACTGAAGATAGAAGAAAGCATTTATAAAAAAAAATCATTTAAAACTTTGATGCCTGACATTATTCTTTGAGCCTTAGAATCAATCTCAGGAACAACACCTGACATGGGAGATCTGGAAGGGGTGTAATCATGGAATATTCAAGGATAACCAACAATTAGAGTAGCGAATTTGGGAAATAATTGGTCATGATATAAAGGAAACCCTCTATGATGCAGGCAAGGATGCCTCTACACCTCCAGCTCACCCGCTCACAGGATCGTTCAACTTTCCTGGTTTATGAGCCGAATTGGCTCTTTAGATTCCCAAGTGGAATCCCTATGCAAACCCGATCCATAGGTCCTTTCTTACTCCCTCACGGCCTCTGCACCGGACCGTGACCGATTTCCCCACAGGAAATTGTTTATCGGGCGTCGAGATTTCGCTATCCCTGGGGTCGAGAGTTCTTGTTCTCCCAAATCTTCGATCGTTGATGCACCATTAATATCCTTCCATGCTCTATCCCCTACCGGCTATGCCCTGGTCCATACGACCATTTCCCCGTGACCTTGGCCTATAGCTCCCATCGGGGTTTCTCCTATCGGGTTTTCAGACTTTTCGCTGTCGAGAGTCACAGCACTTACCAACTCACGATCTTTGATTCTCCGATGAGCGCTTTTCCCTACGTGCTAGCCCTTCCAGCTCAGCTCTTGGCTCATGTGGTCGACACCCGTGACCACAACCTTATCCCGTCGGGGCAACGGGTTTTGTGATGCCCCAACGCATACACCCTTTTTATTACCGATCGTCCAAATCCCGGATCTCTATTTAGTTGACAGTTGTCCTCCACTACGGCGTTGTCATCCTCCTCTGCGGTCCTAACAGCTATTCCCCACTGATCGGGGTTTCATGGATCACGATTTCAACATGCACAAATCCCTTGACACCGGGAATCTCGATTTCCCGATTTGCGACTCTCATCCGATTCCTTACACCTGTCTCGTGTGAACGGATGACTCAGATTCACATCGGGGTTTTCAACCTGGATTTCCCCAATGCCTTGTCCACAGGAACATCGATTTCCCGATGCGCCAAACATCTATGGCGTTGATCTCCACCATGTGTCCTCTACCAACGGAAGGCCCAGATCTTGTCGCTGTTTCGAGACCTGCAAAGTCCCGATGCCTAGTGCCTCGGATCTCCGATACGGACGATCATGTGCACGTGTCCCTCTTCAGACGGACGGCTCAGATTCCGTCGGGATTTTGCGACTTACACTGTCCCAGTTCTTACGACCTCGAGAATGTCGATTTCCCGATGGCCGATATCCCGACTGCTAACCTTCGTGCAGCTTCCACAGATCTGACGACTGTTGGGGTTTCTTCTCAGATCCAATGGCTCAGACTTGTTTCCCCGTGCGCTCCTCCTCCTGAAGCTAAACTGTGCGCAACTCCTCCCGATCCAATGGCTGACGGGATTTCTGAGTAAGATCCGACGGCTGTCGGTCTCCTTCTGTTGTAGGCTCCTCCTGAGATCCTCTGGACATAGAACCCAATGGTCCAGATTCCTTCTCTTGCCAGTCAATCTGACGGCTTTCGTTGCTCCTCCTGAGCTTCTGCGCACTCCTTCTTCCCAGACTTGGGAGAAATTTACATTCCCAAAGGCCTTGACCTTTTCTTGGTCTCCGCAGACTCCACGACTATGAGTTATGTTGTGCGTATGAGGATGCTAACCCTCCTGAGCTTTCTTCTCCTTCCGAACCCTCGAAGGATTCTTTGACTCCTAGGTCTCCGCAGAGTCTTCGCGCGCTAAGCGCTATCTGTCCTGAGCTTCTACGAGTACTCAGACCCCTTGGGGGATTTTGTCCTTCTTCCTTCTCCCACAGATGGAGAATGATCTAGATGCCCTCCTGACTATCCTTCTGCTCAAGCAACTTCTCTTTGAGCCTCTCTGGGTGTTCAGCAACCCCACAAAAGTCCTTCCTTGGACTCTTCCTTCAAATAGCAGAACTCAAAGAGTTCTTTGTTCTCCTGTGCCTTCTCGCACACTTTATCGACGCCCTCCTGGCGGAGTATCTTCTCTCATAGAACGTTCAACAGTTCTGGGTTCCTTTACCCTGTGCCTCTATGCACCTGCTCAATGCCCACCTGGCAGAGCCTTCCAGAATCCTCAGTGGTTATGTTTCCTTTGAACTCATGGTAGAGTTCCTCCTCTGTGCACTCCTTACGCACACGCTCAATTCCCTCCTGGCAGAGCTTCTCAGAATCCTTAGTGATTCTGGTATTCTCTGAACTCTCTCAATAGAGTTCTTCTTCAGCACCACTGTGCATATGCTCAATGTCCATCTGGCAGAGCTCTCACAGAACTCACAGCTAAGTTTTGTCTGCAACTGTGTCTCAGCCACACAGCCTTGCCTCTTGAGGTATTCAACAACCTCAAAGGTCCTTCCTTGAGTTGTTGATTCCAGTCTTGTGCCTCAACACGTCTCTGTCTGACTCCTCAGAGTTCAGAAGTACATCCTCTTCTACATGGCTATCAAAACCTCAATGTTCTGTCACGCCTTCCTGGTGTGAAGCCTCAAAGACCTCAACCTGAAATCAAGAAAAACCTACAAGTGTACCCACATAACATACATTCACAACATATAAGAGAACACCATACAGACATCCATTAACACACAGAAAGTGCAGGAAAAACTGCTATGTTATATTAGCAATGGCAACAATGCCTGTATCTTTACAATGGTGTTCCTTAGCTCTCTCTGGCTCTTCAACTCCCTACTTGACTCTACACGCATACTAACTCAAAATGAGATCTGAATATCTCTTTTACCTGAGGGGCTCATCGAGCTCTTCCCTCCAGGATTCACCTACTCTAATTAATTACAATCAATTACAATGAATGGGCTGTCTAGTCCAAGATCAGATCCAGACCTCAGCCATTCCTAGCATTAAATCCGATCTACCTAATTCCTTGCTCAAAGGCATGACTTTTCCTGGCACACCAGCCTAAGACATTTAATTTACATTCAATTTAGATTTTAATGAGGAATGCGCCTCCCTCTTAGCATATGAATTCATGCGCGCTGACGTGACTGGCTGGCTAGCTGGTCGACATGGAGCGATGCTCCTACATCATACTCCACAGCTGCAAAATCATGAGCTCCTGCTCATGTGCTTCCTCTGTAGCTGTTGGAAATCCTCCTGGATCCCAAACAAATCTTTGGAGCTGTCCATCTGCTCCATTCTGCTGGTGTTGTTGCTGCTTCCGCTATGTTGGTGCTGCTGTTGCCTTTTCTCTGCCCAGCTTCTCTTCGCTGGTAGTCTGCGCTGATCTCAGCATCAGCTCCCTGATTTCCTCGATCACTTCGTCCAGCTACTCCAGTGGCTGGCTCTGCTTTTGCAGTCTCCTTAGCTGCAAAAAATTTTGTCCATCGGGAAGATCGCTATGATCCCCCATACCTCCTTCATCTGTTTCCAACTTCACCTGTTGGATTCGTACGCCCTGCATTTTTATCTCTTCCTCTAGGGCTTCTATTTGATTCCACAGATTAGCAAAACATATGTTGTATGTGTCTTCTTCATCTGCTGCTGCAAGCTCTCATGCTGCAGTGTTTTCAGCTTCTCGGCTGAAAATATCGAGCCACTCCTCGGAATGCTCACTCTCTTATTTCATTTCTGCTTCTTTTTCTTCTGCTGTCAGCTCCAATGCTACAACGCTCTCAACTTCCTGGCCGAATGTGTTGAGACATTCTACCGAATGCTCATTTTCTTCATAGTATTCTGCTTGGGAAGCTCCCAAAGTATGCTCCAATTCTTCTTCTTCGACAGTCATCTCCAGCTGTGACTGTTCTTCTGCTGTCGCACCATCTACAACAGAATTTTCTGCCTCCTCCTGGGCAAATGGTATGAATATTCCAATTCCCCTAATCATCAGAAGATCATCTTGATCCTCCACTTTTTTCAGCTGCACCTGCTGATTTAAATTCATCCTTGAATTTATGATACCCTCAGATAGTCTCTCCTTCTCTGTCAGTTCCTCGGGCTTATCCAAATTCACCTGCTCATCCCTGCCCACCTGGAAATATGGGATGCTTTCGCTACTGCTTCCCTGGCAGACCATGAGATCAACCGATCCCATCTTCATCAGCACTCCTTGCTGAATTGAACTCTCCTTCGAGTCCACGAGACTTTCAGACCGTCTCGAATGTTCATTTCTGCCCACCTGGCAGTTCAATACGCTTCCTCTGCCCTCCTGGCAGTCTGATACGCTTCTACTGCCCTCCTGGAAGTCTATGAGATCCTGTAGTGATCTCTGATAATTGCCCAACTGGCAAATTGAAATTCCCTGGCTGTCCTCTTGACAGTCTTTGAGATCCTCAGCTGATCTCAATCTGTTGCCCTCTTGGCAATATGGAATTTCTTCTGCTCTGCCCTCCTGGCAGTCCTTGATATCATCAGTCAATCTCATCTCTGTTCCCTTTCCCATCTGGCCATTTGGAAACCTTTCACTACCCTCCTGGCATTCTATGAGATCCCTCAGCGGTCTCTCATCATTTCCCAACTGGAAAGTTGAAATTCCCTGACTGTCCTCATGATAGTCTGTGAGATCCTCAACTGATCTCAACTCATTGCCCTCCTGGCAAATGGGAATTTCTATTTCGTTTCCCTCCTAGCAGTGCTTGAAATCATCAGATGATCCCATTTGAGTCTCTTCATCATCCCAATCATCGAGACCCTTTCCAGTCTCTGGTTCACATATCGGGACCAATTCTTCACCCTGCCGCATCCGCAGTTCCAGCTTCTCTATCTCTGCTCGTATATCAACGAGCTCTCTATCCATATTTGCAAGATTTTCTGCCTTGATTTTCTTCCTACGGCCTTCAGTAGCCATTATGCTACCTCTATCTGCCTTTGTGGCAGATCTGTTGCTGTCACCCCACACTAAGAGTGTCTCTAGCCTCATCTCCTTATAGTCTCCCTAATTGTCTCCTTGATCGTTGCTTATCTGCAATCAATCATTACAGAGTCTTCAGCAACTCTGTCTTCCTCCTGCTCTCCTCTCTTTTCTCTTCTTGCCTGAAATATACAGACAAGAACTCGCTCTGATACCCCTTGATGCAGGCAAGGACGCCTCTACACCTCCAGCTCACCCGCTCACATGATCGTTCAACTTTCCTTGTTTATGAGCCGAATTGGCTCTTTAGATTCCCAAGTGGAATCCCTGTGAAAACCCGATCCACAGGTCCTTTCTTACTCCCTCACGGCCTCTGCACCGGACCGTGACCAATTTCCCCACAGGAAACTGTTTATCGGGCATCGGGATTTCGCTATCCTTGGGGTCGAGAGTTCTTGTTCTCCCAAATCTCCGATCTCCGATGCACCATTAAGCTCCTTCCATGCTCTAGCCCCTACCGGCTATGCCCTGGTCCATACGACCATTTCCCCGTGACCTTGGCCTATAGCTCCCATCGGGCTTTCTCCTATCGGGTTTTCGAAATTTTCGTTGTCGAGAGTCACAACACTTACCAACTCCCGATCTTCAATTCTCCGATGAGCGCTTTTCCCTACGCGCTAGCCCTTCCGGATCAGTTCTTGGCTCATGTGGTCGACACCCATGACCACAACCTTATCCCATCGGGGCTACAGGTTTTGTGATGCCCCAACGCATACACCCTTTGGATTCCCGATCGTCCAAATCCCGAATCTCTATTTAGTTGACAGTTGTCCTCCACTACGGTGTTATCATCCTCCTCTGCGGTCCTGACAGCTGTTCCCCACTGATCAGGGTTTCTTGGATCGCGATTTCAACATGCACAAATCCCTTGTCACCGGGATTCCCGATTTCCCGATTTGCGACTCTCGTCCGATTCCTGACACCTGTCCCGTGTGAACGGACGACTCAGATTCACGTCGGGGTTTTCAACCTGGATTTCCCCGATGCCTTGTCCACAGGAACACCGATTTCCCGATGCGCCAAACGTCGATGGCGCTGATCTCGGCCACATGTCCTCTACCAACGAACGGCCCAGATCTTGTCACTATTTCGAGACCTGCAAAGTCCCGATGCCTGGTGCCTCGGATCTCCGATACGGACAATCGCGTCACACGTGTCCCTCTTCAGACGGACAACTCAGATTCCGTCGGGATTTCGCGACTTACGATGTTCCAGTTCTTACGACCTCGAGAATGTCGATTTCCTGATGGCCGATATCCCGATTGCTAACCTTCGTGCAGCTTCCACAGATCTGACGACTGTCGGGGTTTCTTCTAAGATCCGATGGCTCAAACCTGTTTCCTCGTGCGATCCTCCTCCTAAGGCTAAATTGTGCGCAACTCCTCCCGATCCAATGGCTGACGGGATTTCTAAGTAAGATCCGACGGATGTCAGTCTCCTTCTGTTGTAGGCTCCTCCTGAGCTCCTCTGGACGTAGAACCCAATGGTCCAGATTCCTTCTCTTGCCGGTCAATCTGATGGTTGTCGCTACTCCTCCTGAGCTTCTGCGCACTCCTTCTTCCCAGACTTGGGAGAAACTTACATTCCCAAAGGCCTCGACCTTTTCTTGGTCTCCGCAGACTCCACAACTATGAGTTCTGTTGTGCGTATGAGGATGCTAACCCTCCTGATCTTTCTTCTCCTTCCGAACCCTCGAAGGATTCTTTGATTCCTAGGTCTCCGCAGAGTCTTCGCACACAAAGCGCTATCTGTCCTGAGCTTCTACGAGTACTCAGACCCCTTGGGGGATTTTTTCCTTCTTCCTTCTCCCACAGATGGAGAATGAGCTAGATTCCCTCCTGACTATCCTTCTGCTCAAGCAACTTCTCGCTGAGCCTCTCTGGGTGTTCAACAACCCCACAAAAGTCCTTCCTTGGACTCTTCCTTCAAATAGCAGAACTCAAAGAGTTCTCTGTTCTCCTGTGCCTGCTTGCACACTTTCTCGACGCCCTCCTGGCGGAGTATCTTCTCTCACAGAACGTTCAACAGTTCTGGGTTCCTTTACCCTGTGCCTCTATGCACCTGCTCAATTCCCACCTGGCAGAGCCTTCCAGAATCCTCAGTGGTTATGTTTCCTTTGAACTCACGGTAGAGTTCCTCCTCTGTGCACTCCTTGCGCACACGCTCAATGCCCTCCTGGCAGAGCTTCTCAGAATCCTCAGTGATTCTGGTATTCTCCGAACTCTCTCAATAGAGTTCTTCTTCAGCACCATTGTGCATATGCTCAATGCCCATCTGGAAGAGCTCTCACAAAACTCACAACTAAGTTTTTTCTGTAACTGTGTCTCATCCACACAGCCTTGCCTCTTGAGGTATTCAACAACCTCAAAGGTCCTTCCTTGAGTTGTTGATTATAGTCCTATGCCTCAGCACATCTCTGTCTGACTCCTCAGAGTTCAGAAGTGCATCCTCTTCTACACGACTATCAGAACCTCAACGTTCTGTCACACCTTCCTGGTGTGAAGCCTCAAAGACCTCAACCTGAAATCAAGCAAACCCTGCAAGTGTACCCACATAACATACATTCACAACATATAAGAGAACACCATACAGACATCCATTAACACACAAAAAGTGCAGGAAAAACTGCTCTTTTATATTAACAATGGCAACAATGCCTGTATCTTTAGAATGGTGTTCCTGAGCTCTCTCTGGCTCTTCAACTCCCTACTTGACTCTACACGCATACTAACTCAAAATGAGATCTGAATATCTCTTTTACCTGAGGGGCTCATCGAGCGCTTCCCTCCAGGATTCACCTACTCTAATTAATTACAATCAATTACAATGAATGGGTTGTCTAGTCCAGGATCAGATCTAGACCTCAGCCATTCCTAGCATTAAAGTCAATCTACCTAATGCCTTGCTCAAAGGCACGACTTTTCCCGGCTCACCATCCTAAGACATTTAATTTACATTCAATTTAGATTTTAATGAGGACTGCGCCTCCCTCTTAGCATATGAATGCATGCGCGCTGACGTGGCTGGCTGGCTAGCTGGCCGACATGGAGCGATGCTCCTACATCACTCTAGCTCACTCACTAGACTACATAGAATCTACAATGCAGTAACTAGGAAAATATTATTCTAGAAGCTTGGAACCTCAATCTAACTCCTTTAGAACTAGGTTCTCCTCATCCTTGTCCTTCTTTATCTAGCCCCAATGTATGGTCTCTACCTCCTTCAACGTTCCTCAAGATCAATTTTGATGGTGTCTCAAAAGGGACTCTAAGGATAGTAGGGTATGGGGGAATCATTCAAATGACAAGGGTCACATCATATAGGTGTATGTGGCATATTTTGGGCTTGACATCAATAATGTAGCAAGACTGTGACCCCTTAACATTGGCCTACAATTGGAAAATACCCAAGGGTACTCCATATTAGTGGTCGAAGGAAACTCACAACTTATCATTCACATGCTCAAGAAATTGAAAAATGGATCTACCCCCAACAAAGTCTCTATTAGTTGACACTTAGCTTATGGAATTGAATCTCTTCTCATTTATATCCCTCTCATATCGTATCTCATTCCTTTCTATGTTTGAATATAATCTAACAAGGTAGAGAATCTTCTAGCTAATGAAGGACTTAACATGGTTCATATCTCTTTATATTATAGTTGGGTCCAACTTCGAAACGATTTCCTCAAGTCTGATTTCTTAAACTTATCTTGAAAATACCTCCACTACACATATGGGGTGAACAGTGGTCAACCCAATACTAGAAAAACTGAGGACAAACAAATACCTCTGACTTATGACAATGACATTCCAAGCAAATCAAATCCTTGACTCTCTCCCATATTTTTCAAGTTTCTCATGTTATCTTCTAGCTTTGTTATCTATGTATGTCATGAATCTTATTATATTTCAAAACTTTGTTTACAGTTGGATCGATTTCTAGTTAGGAAAGCAAGTTGACTCCTTTAGTTTCTCACTTAGGCTCTGTCAATTTGTGGATCTCAGACAATCTCTAAGAACTCGTCCATATAACTAGTTTGGTTCCTTGGAAAAACCAATTATGAGTTGTCTATAAACGTATGTATTTATAATTACATCAATGGAATCCTTCTTCCATATTTAAAAAAAGATAAGTATATCCCAATCTAATTGTTGTTCATCACAATCACCATCCAATATGAATTGGACATCTATATGCATTTGTTTCAAGAACTTGAATATAAAAATAAAATAACATCCATTTACATGTCACCATACCAACTAATTGAATATCTTCTCTTAAATATACCAAATGATGGACCCCATTATCCATAAAACTAATAGACAATTCTTTCTAAAAAATACAAACAATTTCCACTATTTCATTGTGCCATCTAGTAATGTTGGTAATATGTACTACCTCCTTGTGAAGGTTTGTGCCATTTAAGAATGCTCGTGATATATATTACCTCCTTGTTAAGGTAGGTGCCATTGTACTTGATTCAATAATGCCAGATTCAACAATAGGCCTTCCCCATCCTTGCCCAAGGAGCTTACTAATTGTATTAGACCTTCTACCCGAAGATAAATAGTAAGGCCCCCACCCTTTTTATAATAGTAACTCTGGTGCCCTTGATCACATTTAAGGCCCTTCTGGCCTAATCAAATATTCAGTCTAATCTGCATCGAATTCCTAATTGTACGACCCAATTATATATTAGTAAGCCCTTCCCTCTGTTGTTTTTATTCCCTGCCCTTTGGGTTGGGGACTATTAGTAATTGGTTTTTAGTTTTCATATTAATTTGACATAGAAACCAATGCGTGTTGATCGTTTTAACCAAAATTTTCTAAAAAACATATAATTTAGGTTGTTTTTTAACCTAATTTTTAAGTTCGACCTCTTATTTGGCCTCTTCCCAAGGCACAAGGGATGATAGCTTAGGTTATTTTTTATTTAAATCTCACACTCTTGTTCTGATCTTTACACAATGAAATAATGCTAGAGATGAATCTAGCATTACTTCGCAACATTAAATGTTTGGTGCAATAATCCATATCATAAAGGGGTGCCTTGCATCCATTTATCTTACATGTAGAACACTATTGCATGACAGGACACATAGCGGTACACAGGTGTCCAACGTTGTGTTTTCCTTCCTCCTCGCTTCTAGCTTTGTTTTCCCTTCTGTGTTTTCCCCTTCGTTCTAGATGCATTTTCTCCTTCTTCTCAATATTCAGATTCTCCTCCCCTGCGTTCCCTTATGCTTCAGCCAAGGTACTTTTTCTTTGCTGCAAAAATATTAGCCAAACTAAAGGTAGATGGTGAGGCAAGGCAGTAAGAAGTAAAGGCGGTATAAAGAGCTTAAAGCATGGCATGTCTTAGGCAGGCTTTATATTTACTCAAGGACAAGTTTTATTAAAGGACGGGTAAAGCATGTGACTCTTGCTTGTATGATATCCTGACCCTTGCAACGAGTAAGGGAGATAGAGGATCCCAACTGTAGGAGGATAAACATATCTAGCCCTAACTATATAACACTTTCTGGGCATTTCTGGCCCTAACTATCTAACGCTTCCTGTAATGATAAGGTGTATCATTTTTTCTCATAACTTGAATATAATGTACATTATGCTTGCACATATTATCGTGATTATCCACATGCATAAAACAGATATTACCTTTTAATGTTTCTTTCTAGTTTGATAGGGATTTTCCATTTCTGTAAATGACTTCTTGAAACCCTTTTTGTTGAATTCTGGGAGTTTTATGAAATGATTTATTAAACATATGTCATGTTTATTTTTCCTTTTATATGAAATCCTTTTATATTTATTTATTTTTACGAAGGTAACTTCAACTCGTCTTTGAAACTTGCAGAAAAAATATAAATTGTATTTAACTAGGGATTTTATAAATGGAGGACATCTATTTTTTAGATTTATCAACAATGACTCTTCAGGTATCTCTCTCCATCTTTAAAATATGGTTTAGTAATGATAAAAAAAATTCGACATAGGATTGCTTGAATTTATCCTTAGCTAAATTTATAATGTTATGATGTAATGACCAACTGGCTCAGTTTTATACTACATAAATGGTTTTTGTTGTGTCCCATCTTCACAACAATGGCATAATGCACTAGGATCTTAAACCTGGAAACCTTGTTCTAGATGTTGAAGGGCGTGTAAGTAAACTATGAATTTTAAATTTTTTGGGTAGTTCTTGTTGGTTTCTACATGTTTCACATTATGGTGGTTTCATTTTAGTATTTTAATCTATTGAAACTTTTGCATATTGACTTCTATCTTTGATCCATATTTATTTTCAGCACAAAATGAGAGCGGAGATATAATAAAGAAATGCACAGAGATATCAAAGATATTCAATAATGTAACATAAATGTATTATAGATTCAACCATAAACACAAATATACAGTAATAAACAATTTCTATTAATGAAAGAAATGTACAGAGACTGTAAAAATACAGAGTGAAAGACTCGCTAGAATGGTGGTAGCTTATCTCTGAGAAGAGATGTGACGACTACTCACATTCGCAAGAAGATGATTACAATGAGGCTCTGAAGGCATTTTTACAATAAACAAGAATGCCAAAAACCCTAGACATAAAAAAACCTAACCCTAGAAGATGAAGCACCAAAAGTCGTGTGGGCCCTGTTTGGGTAAGTTAGTACATCAACTTCTCGAGGTCGTAACTTTTGCATACAATCTCCTTTTTAGGCGTATGATAGCTCGTTGGAAAAGTATTGTCGAGGATATTCATTTTGGGGTCTAAATCATTTCTTTGGATATCATTAATAATCTTAATCATGAAAAACCTTCATTTAGGCCCTTAAAAATGGCCCCAAAAGTTAAAACTGCTAAAAATAGTAAATTGCCAAAATTTCCAGAAAATTATTTTGAGCCAGTTGTAAAAGGTGGGTGGCCACCGATATCCACCTAGATCAATCCTCCCTCCTTATTAAGAAATTGTCTCCATTGCGTTGAGTTCCCGAGGAAGAGGGAAAAGCGTTTGTTGAATCTACATCTTGGTGAGTTTCTTGCCTTCATGTATACGTCGCGCTGCTCAGTTTGTGGAAGTCTGTCACGAACCTGTTGAGGCTGAGGATGTTCAAAAAGTCAAGCTACATGAGAGGACAATGTGCAAAAGGAATATTTGCGCTTTGCTGCAACCTTGTCGACCTGCTTCTGTTGGATAGAAGGTGCTTAGGGCGAGGATGTAGTGGTTGCAGTGTCCTTATGTTCTCCTTTTGAACAGATTGTGAAGAAGTTGAATTTTGCAGTATGAGATACTACCTTGCAGCACTGTTTAGGTGTAACAATTGTCAGAACTACCTCTGGTATTTTGTAGAGATGACCCCCTAGAGAAACAATGACACTGCGGGGTCGAGACTCATAAATAACATGGCATCTCCACATATATGGCTGGCCCAAGAGAACATCACAGACATCCAGTGGGGAAACATCACATAATACCTCATCCTTGAAGGTCTGGATGCCGTATGACAATTGAAACTATTGGCTGACATAGAGATCTCGTCCTTGGCGAAGCCACCTGATGTTGTATGGCTGCGGGTGTGGTGTTGTCAACAATCCCAACTGTTTGACGACCTTTGTTGAGATGAGGTTCTTTTGGCTTCTTCTATCAACAATAAAATGAAGCGGGGTCCAATTCACCCTCATCTATGAATGAAAAAGGTGATTCCCCTCTTCGGGATCTGTTGGTTCTTCTAGTTGAATTGCTATGGTCGCGACAATAAGAGTGGGGCCTGTGTCGATGATCTGTCTTTTACCAATATTTTCAGAATCAGATTCCGAATCAAGGTTCGGCTCCTTGTCTTTGATCTCGGCCACCAATGACTATTTTGAGCAACATTCATCAGTGTTGTGCCAGAGGATTTTTCAGAAATCGCACCATTTTCTGGTGTCCTTCTTTGTCTTCCCATGACCCTTCTTTTCATGTGGCTTGGACTGGTTTTCGGGAGATTGTTTGTTAGGTTCATATTTGTCATACTTTGGTTGTTACAAATTTGCAAATCCAAACTCTCATTTTTTCTGGTGCTTAAATTTCTACTCGATTTTAACAACATATCGATAAGAAGCACTGAGTGATGAGATGTCAAGAAAATCCATTTCAGTTTGGATGTATCTGTGTAGAGTCCCACGGTATTTCAGAGCCAAATGTCATTCAGAGTATTTGATACCCAGCTTGATGCGCAAGGTATGGAAGGTATTGGTTAAATCTGGAACTACTTGGACCCTCTCTTGTCGTAGTGTGGTCCATCTCATGTACTAGTCCTCATAGTTTTCAACAGGGTAATATTGTTCCTTTACCGCATCCACAAAAAAATCTCAAGTGGGCTCAGCCCCATATATTCCAGACTCCTCTTTGGAACTTTGCTCCCAGTAAGTTTCCAACCAATGTTTGACATGAGGGAGAGATTTAAGGAGTGCAAAGGTGATATTTTCTTTGTCGGAAAAATTGTGAACAGGGAAATAACCTTCTAGCAAAGTTAACCATTTTTATAGGGCTTCTGCATCTATCTGTCCTTCAAATACAGGAATATCAAAATTAACTTGTACCTTGAAAGGCGAGGTGCCTCCAAAGTGGCCGCTTGATGAAGTGTGCCTAAGGCTATCGGGAGGCGTTGAAGGATGTGGGAAAAATTCTCCATCATTTTGTCCCTCTATCGCATGAGAGATTGCTCAAGCAACAGATCGATAGGATCGTCTGCTTCATCGTTTTTATTTTCTTCCGCCATTGAGGGTTTCTTGGGTGTGAGAGAGTGATTGTCTTCAAGAGAGACAATCTCGAGACCCAACTTTCTATACTCGGACCTCGTCGGGGACATGCATTGAAAAAGGATCAAGAGCAGCCTGCTCTGAGACCATTGATCTAGATTTATTTTTGGCATGAAATGAGAGCGGAGATAAAATAAAGAAATGCACAGAGATATCACAGATATTCAATAATGTAACAAAAATGTATCAAAGATGCAACCATAAACACAGATATACAGTAATACACGATTTCTATTAATGAAAGAAATGTATAGAGATTGTAAAAATACAGAGTGAAAGACTCGCTAGAATGGTGGTAGCTTATCTCTGAGAAGAGATGTGACGGCTACTCGCATTCACAAGAAGATGATTAAAATGAGGATCTAAAGGAATTTTTACAATAAATAGTGATTCCAAAAACCCTAGACATACAAAAACCTAACCCTAGGAGATGATGCGCCAAAAGTCATGTGGGCCCCGTTTGGGTAAGTTAGCACATCAACTTCCTGAGGTCATAACTTTTGCATACGATCTCCGTTTTAGGTGTATGATAGCCCGTTGGAAAGATATCGTCGATGAGATTCATTTTAGGGGCTCAATCATGCCTTTGACTATCATTGAGAATCTTGATCCTGAAAAACCTTCATTTAGGCCCTCAAAAATGGCCTCAGAAATTAAAACTGCTAAAAATAGTAAATTGCCAAAATTGCTAGAAAACTATTTTGAGCCAGTTGGAAAAGGTGGGTGGCCACCAATATCCACCTGGATCAATCTTATTTTCTCAAAATTTGGAATTTTACCTCAAAAAATTATTTTATATCATGGAAACCTGTTCAACCTAATAAACGTATAGAGTCTGTGTGGATGGTTGTCTTTAATGAGATATATAACTTTTGCCAGGAAATTTGATCAAGAAGACTGATGAATATCAAGGTTATGCATGGTTGGAGGTATGTAAATTTTTCTTATTTGATTATATTTGATTGGTATGAAAATATGTATAACACAAAGGCATAATCAAATCGACTAGGGTTTCCCTGCGTACCTACACTATAGTTTTCCTGTTCCAATAGGTGTTTTTCTGAAGTAGACTCCCCATGCTCTTGTTTTCTTTTCCCTCCGTCGCTCTATCAATTGAGAATGAGATACCATAAAGAAAGCTACTTTTTCCTATTATTCTAGAAGATTAAAAAGGTACAGCTTCAAACCCACCATTTGGAATTCACAGTAACAAAGACCAGGCCCAAACCTCCACGTACACACATTTCCTTCGATTCCCAATATCATCTTGATCCCACAAATAGACTCTCCCACAACGCTAGCTCATGTTTTGGATGATCTTAAGTGTTGTTTAAGACAACGTTTCTTGAACTGAAGCCAATAGTGACGATGATGCAAATCTATCCCTTGCCTTATTATTATTGTTGGCATTTACATTCTTGTTTTTATTATGCTTCAAGGGTAGAAATGGAAGGGAGTTGGTCCAAGGTGGCATACCTGCTAGTGCGTGAGCTGAATCTGGTGATAGGATAGTGAAGACGTAGAGGGTATAGAGGGAATTGAATTCGGTAGGTTGAATATGGTGTGGGGCCCTCGAAGACAATACACTGTGGTGTCGTAGGCGTGGGAGACTACAAGCCTATTCGATTTATCTTCCCTTGGCTGCAAGACTCGATAATAATGAGAGCAAAGAGTATAAGCATCAGACCCACTCCTCCGAGAACGTATGCAACCGACTACTTCCATGAGAAAATCGATGTGCCATTTCCATTTCGAGAATTGCATTTTGCATAGTTATGGCCATATTCGTAGAGTTTGTTGTACGAGGACATTGGGAAGAAACATCTTGGGATAAACTTTACCTGCCATGCAATTTATTAGAGCTAAAATATAGTAAACATTCTCGATATTTGAACTCCTTTCAGTGTCGATTCTCCACGTCTCTGTTTTGCAAGGAAAATTATGGACACATTGTATGGTGTGCATTTATGTATGTTAGGACATGCTTGGATGCCAGAATTGGGATAAGATATTCCACTTGGTTACTATGGGTAGTCACTACATGTTAACATATGATGTTGCATATATATGTTTCCACTTTACTAAATAGATAGCTTTAGTTCGTTTGTTTGGCTCGGGCAAGAAATGTGAGTTGGCTCCACTTTCAAAGCTTTCTAATTTGCTATTTTTGAGTAATAAAATTTACTGTTTTGGGGGTGTTTATCACATGCATCATTTTTCCACCACTTTTTGTTAATTCTTTGAAGTCTGTCATTCTTAGAGAGGGCCAGGATAACTGTGGTCATATCAGGTGTGAGTGGGGAGTTCTTTGGAAAAACCTGTTGATATCAACATAGATTTTTTCATGATTTTCATATTGAAGAAGAATAAAATGAGAAAACAAAAGTGAGAGTAGGTCTAATTACAAATCCCCATCCACTTTCAGAAAATTGTCCACCCACAATTGTAAATCCATAATTCTTGGATAAAAACAATTGAATAAAGGGAAGCTCGTCCACAACTGCTGCTACACCTCCTTTGTCTGGTCCCAGAGATAAAGCTTTAGCATACTTCTGGATCAAATCTAAAGGAACTAGTCTGGATTTGGCTATATTGAACTTTCCTGATAGATAGTCTCTAACAAATGATCCAGTTTGATATCCTATTGGTGAATTTCTTACTACTAGGCTATCAATTCCTTGAAATTTTGTTGAAAGTCGGTGCACTATTAGGATTGATGTTAGACTTGCAATGTAACTTTGAGTGATGATTAAGACCAAGAATAGCCATATAATAAAGAGTGTTCATCCAAGCATGCTCTTAGTGTTTTCCTCTGCATCAATGCCATATATATTTGCATTATATTTTATTGTTTTTCCACAAACTTGTTTGCACAACGGATTTTATTTTGGACACACTGGAAATTGATTGGCACCAATACCATACCATTATTGTTAATCTAGTGAAGCTTCATCACTTTCATACATCTTTGTAAAATAAAATCCTATGTAAGCATAAATCAAACCAATGCATTACAGGGAAGTTATTAACCTTCACCAACATAAATTCTAAAAAACATTACTCACTATGTGCAAGGAACATCGTAGAGAAGGAGCACTTGCACAAAACAATATTGTAGTGTGGTTAGTGTCATTTTTTAAAGCTTTAAAATATTATGGCCATGTTCGCAGAGTTCGTTGTATGAGGACATTGGGAAGCAACATCTTGCGATAAGCTTTACCTACCATGCAATTTATTAGAGCTAAAATATAGTAAACATTTTGGATATTTCAAGTCCTTTGAGTGTGGTCCACATCTTCGTTTTGCAAGAAAAATTATAGACACTTTATATGGTGTGCATTTATGTATGTTAGGACATGTTTTTTATTTTTCTTATGTAAAGCCATGACTATAACCTATTCTCATTAATTTAATGAATTTATGTGTCTAAAATATGCATGGGAAACCCACATGAGTAAACATCACGTTCTTTCTACCTTCTTGGCAGGGACTTGTTGCTCAACAACTCCGCTTCTTTAAGAAGGGGTTTTGGACATCCATACGTGATGATAACATACCATGGTGAAGAAATACAACGGCTTCAATTGCTTTCTAATAATTGGGGCACCTTTAATAAGAATTGGTTGACATCTACCCACTTCTATTATTAAGACAACTTTTTTAGAGGGCATTCATATTCTTTGGAGTAAAGAGGTGATCAATGCAGAGTTGTTAAATAGAGGAGTCAAACTCAACTAATGAGTTATCAGTTAATATTATATAGTCAAACTCAACTAATGAGTTATCAGTTAATATTATATTATTTTTCTCAGCATATTATAAATAAATAATGAATATTTTTTTAGGTATGAGATAAAAATGTAAATGGAATAAGTATTAGGTTTTATAGATATGTGGATGTTTTAGATAATAAAAATAAAAGTACATGTATTTATAGTATATAATTAGACTATTAAAATATATAAATTGGAATAAATAGATTATTAATAAAAAAATGAAATGTTAATGTTTATTTTTATAAAATTAAAAAAATATATATTATATTATATATAGAAATAAAAAATCAAAACTACAATAAAAATATATAATTTAAGTGAGTCTAATGATTAAGAACATGTGTTTCCTCCTTAAAGATTATAAGATCAAATTTAAAAGGGAATAGCTTACATAAATGATAAAAAAAAACATAAAATTACTAAGTCTTAAATAAAAGAGCATTATATTAGGTGGAGATTATAAGATCAAATCTAGAAGGAAGTAGCTTGCATAAATGATAAAAAACATAGAATTACTAAGTTTTAAATAAAAAAGCATCATATTAATGTTAAGTGATGAAACATAACCTCTATCACAAATTTAACCTATTGAAATTCTACATTTAAATATATTATTAATTTAATTATTAAAACAGTTTCAAAAACTACCATCTCATTATCATTTTATAATGGAAATAAAAGTGATTAAATTGTAGTATCAATAACTAAACTATTATTTTAATAAATATTAACATTGTAAGATTAAACTCAGAAAGAAAAAAAATGTTATATAAATACATGAAATAAAATCAATGTAATATCAATATATCAAATAATATAATTTTATAATTGAATTAAAAGTGAGAATAATACACCATTAATACATTAAATAATATCAATGTCACATCATTATAAGATTAAACGGAAAAGGAAAAAATGCCATATAAATACATGAAATAATATCAATATATCAAACAAGGGTTGCATGGCAACACAGTCCCTGCCGAATTAGTTGAGAAATGTATGGTGAACAATGAAATTTAATATAATAATTGAAGGTTGTTTGTTATTCAAAATGTATAATGAACCTTTTCAAAAATATAATAAATATATTACAAATATAATAATAAATACATAGTATAAATTTTTATATTTAAATGTGATGATTATTAGTTTATTAACTTTAAATTTATGTGTTATATTCTATGTGTAACATAAGAAATCAATATATGTATTTTTTTAAATAATAAAAAAACATATTTTTTTTTAATTTAATTGGCTAATATCTTTGATGTGTTGCTTCACGTCATTCAATGTATAAAAATGATTACTAATTGCATGAGTAGATTCTAACAAATTATTACATAATCACAAATAAAACCAAAATGTAATAACTTTTAAAATGAATCACACGGGATCACATGATAGTGACAATTAATTTTTGTCTATTGTATGTAAGAATACAATTGTAACTTTTTTCTTGGAAGCTTTTATCCCTTAAACATATTTTGACCTACTTAATTTTTATTCTATTAACTAAATAGTCTGAATTTAAGTTTTTAAAGGTAATTTAAATAAAAATAATATATTTAAAAATGGTAGTTTGTTGAAATGGTAAAAATAATTATGTAAATATAATATTTAATTTTTAATTAATTAAATAGAAAATATAAAAAAATTATTAAATTTTTTATACTTTAAATCTAGCACTAAGATTTTGTAAGGTAACTCATCAATTTATAATAAATAAAATAATTCATAGATATGAACTAAAACAAATAAATCTAATCACAACTAGTGAATTTTATTTTTGCAATATTATTATTTAAATACAAAATTAATTTTTTAATTAATTAAATAAAAAATATATATTAAATTTTTATACATTAAATAATAATAATAATAACTCAAAACAATTTTATTAATTTTTTTATACATTCAATTTATCACTAATATTTTTATTATTATTTTCGAGTAGCCATAGTTTTCTTGACGTGTATGTAAATGAGTTTGAAATGAAATATGAACCACATATATATTTTCTGTCATTTATGTTTGGGAAAATGTGTACACTCGGGATTAATTTTTCAACCCTCGGGTGGGAAGGGTTGAATCGTTTTACAGTCTCCAATGAAACGAAATTGAATCATATATATTTTCCGTTGTTTATGTTTGGAAAAATGTTAGGAATTGTACACACGGGATTAATTTTTCAACCCTCCCGTGGTAGGAAAAGTTGAATGGAAAAATTGTTTTATGAAAAACCTCTTTTAATTTATATATAAAATTAATTAAAAAAAACATGTTTATTTACTTATTAATTTTTTATCCATTCATTAAATTATTTCTTTACTATAAAAGTAACTCTTAAGAAACATGTTTATCCACTTATTAGTTTTTTATAAGTTTTTTTATAGACTTATTAAATTACTCCATGAAAAACTGATGGTGTCCAATTTGTTGCCATGCATGGAAAGAGGTACGTCACGCATTAAAATAATATGTACCCGTGCTTCCGAAACTAATGCTCCTGGAATTGGATTTGAAACAACTAGCACTGGGTCAAATGTTACTAAAACTACGGGTGCTTAAACGGATGCTCACCCTTGGAACCCGGCCAACTTAATCTCGATATGGAACTACTTTAGGAATTGGAATCGGAGAGGTGGGGCCTTGCTAAACAAACGAAATAGCTCCTGACTTCCTTTCTCAGCCAGGTGACTTCCTTTCGCCTGCTCCTTCCTTACTTACTTTCTCAAGCAGCTCATGATCCCGGTTATTAATATAATACTAAGGGTGTTCCATCAAGACTTTCATTTTTCTATTTAGGGTGCTCGACCTTGTGCTTGCTCGGACCCTCTAAACTAGGAAACGGTGCTCAAGACCTAAATCATTCCACTAAATAAAGGTCCGTCAAGGAATCTAATCAAGGTCATGAAGGATTTAATGAACTTCAGTGACTGTCAAAGTGATCTAGGAGTTTAATGTCAAAGTTATATAAGGAATTTATTGTAGGACGAGTAATCAAAGAGCTTAGTTTCTTGTCAAATTGTCAAATCTATTAATTGTTTATATATTGAATGATGTGAAGCCTACAATAATACTTTAAAGATATCAGCCAATCAAATTTTAAAATAATATTTTTTTTTATTATTAAAAAAAATACATATATTGATTTCCTATGTTACACATTGGATATAACATATAAATTTGAAGTCAACAATAAACTAATACAGAGTCAAAAACAAACTCATTGCTATAATCCAAAACCTTTGGTAGAGAATAATAATATGATTTTATAATTGAATTAAAAATGAAAATAATATACCATCAATATATGAAATTACATCAAAATCATATTATTGTAAAATTAAATAATGAGAATAATATAATTTTATAATTGAATTAAAAGTGAGAATAATATACCATCAATAAAATAATATCAATGTCATATCAGTGTAAGATTAAACCTAAAAAGTAAAAAAATTATAATGTCATATCAATATATCAAATAATATAATTGAATTAAAAGTGAAAATAATATACCTTCACTATATAGAAATAATATCAATGTCATATCAATACATCAAATAATATGATTTTATGTCAATATATCAAATAATATAATTAAATTAAAAGTAAAAATAATTTACCATCAATACATGAAATAATATCAATGTCATATCAATACATCAAATAATATGATTTTATAATTGAATTAAAAGTGAGAATAATATACCATCAACACGGCACTTTGATATTTTTATTCAGCTAAAGAAGTTGGTGGTGAATAATTCGACACCGTGCTTCGCTCATAGATGCAGCACACATCTCAAGGAGCTGCCGTCCAACAATAAATCGAATGCTTTGTTTATATCGGAGAAAGGCATCTCGTGCGTAATAAATTCTTCCACTCTAATCTCCTGCAACACCCAGAGAAAATGTTGATGATCTTCACCAATAAAATCAAATTTGAAAATAACCAGATGTCATGCATGTGCTTGCACCTTGTTCATGCATTTTTCAACCAGGTCGGGAAGTTGGGTTTTCGCCTTGAATCCACCGAAAATTGATCCGTCCATCCTCCTTCCATCGAACAATTCCAATGGACGAAGGCTTATCTTTCGCGAGCTTGCATCGATTCCAACCAGCACTGCCAAACCCCACCCCTGTGGTAGATTAATACACATTAAAGTACCTAATTAGTTGCAGTGCAGGGGCTTCAAACTTTTTCAATTATTTCTTGAGAAAAAGGCAAAGAAGAACATGGAGATTTACATCGTGTGCAGATAAGAATGCCTGGTACATTATATCTGCATGTCCAACGCACTCGAAGCTGTAATCTACGCCTCCATCCGATATTTCTTGTATCACCTGCTAGAAAGTTGACCTCTTGGAACTTACAGGATCTTGTAAGGATATAAATAAGTAAAAGTATATTGAATTCAGGGACACACAATTTCAGATGTAGTGCTTTATAGAAAAGGACATGAAAACATACCTCGTGTATGGGCTTGGAGTGGTCTTTAGGGTTGATGCATTCTGTCACTCCCAGGACCATGGCTGCAAGAAATTAAGAAAACGATGGACTGAGTCTGTGTGTTAAAAACTTAATAAGTTGCACAGTTGATCTGTTCATTTACCTTTGGGGAATTTGTTAGGGTTGGTGTCAACTCCAATTATTCTGGATGCTCCTCTCAGTCTCGCGCCCTCGGCCACCTTCGAAAATATAGGTGAACCAAGTAAGTAAATAATGAAAAACATTCTGAAATACTTTGACAAGAAAATGTATGTCAGGATGCTAATTTGGTGAAAATTCACTGACAGCAAGGCCGACTGAGCCAAGACCGAAGATGGCTACTGTTGATCCATGTTCTACGTTAGCTGTATTCCATGCAGCACCAACACCTGCAGATCCGATATCCTGTATCGTCAACATAAAGGGTAAACGGATCCTATTTCTATTTGTGTGTGCAATGCTCACTAATAGTTTTTTTT
>JZKD02S2265053.1:100574-137671 GCA_000966675.3 Picea glauca
AATATTGAGATCTCAATCGAAACTAGTCGATATCAAGTCAAAATCGGAAATTATCATGAAAAAGGAGTGACTTAATGAGTTCATAAAGTTAATTTTTTCGACGAAGAGAGTTTGAAAAGGACTGAATTAGAACAGTGGAATGGACTTTAGCTCTCTCTAAATTTCAGCTCTGTCTAGATGGACTTTAGTTCTGTCTAAGTTTCAGTTCGATCATCGTTGAGAATAGTTAATGATCCCAACTTTCTGTATTCATTAATTGGATCAGAAACCGTCCATATTTATTGATTGAATAATTTCCACTTTTAGAAGCAATGTTTTCTGTGAGTGGAAAAAATCTCAACGGTTGATCGGGTAATGGAAGAAAGACGAGACGGACCACGTTACAGGCTCAATCACCGAAGTAGTCTGAGCGGTGGACGCCCACTTTACAGGCTCAATCACCGATCGTTTGCTGTCATGAAATTAATTCGCCATATGTCGTATTCATAACAGACTGTTCAGTGACCCACTTAAACCATTTCCATTCCATTGACATCAACATATGCTCTTTAACCGGATTTATTGAACATTGAATTGCAAATTTTGACTAAAAACTTGTGTTAAATTAATATATTTTATCTTTGAGAAATTATAGTAACTCAAAAATTTAGATCGCCAAGCATGTGCTTTGTATTTAGGAGATCGATCCAGATTCAGTAGGATTTCACCGGACGTCTGACGATGCTTTTACTCTACTGATCTTTTTTTAGGTAGAAAAAAAGTGTTCCACTTATCAATTAGGAATCAAGTGAAGATTACATATACATATGGATCCCTTAACAGTTTGTCAAAAAAAAAAGTCTATATGCTTTAAACATGATCCATTTTTCAGAACTCTAATATAACATTTAGTGCTTGCTTAAAAACGTATAGAAGAAACATTACATTAATAACAAAAATGTTTCCCTTTATGAAATATTAAGTCTTCAAAGTGCTGCAGTCTTCATAATATAAAATATTTATCTGCTTTGACTATAACTCCTTTTATATATATAGATTTTTCGAAAAAAATCCATGGTTTTTTTATTAATAAATCTGCTTGAGAGTTATATTTCCTGTGAACATGCATAAACTTTATTACTTCAAAACTGTTTTTCAGTCTTTTGATTTTTCCTTTCCATGTGTTAGATATAATGGATTCAAATTTGATTTGTCATTTATCCAATCAATAGCCACCTTTGAATCCCCAACCACCATCATCTTGTTTATGGATAAACTTGTTGCAAAGTGAAGGAGACCCCATAAGCCCATAATTTATGCTTTCATATTGTTTCCTTTCCCACTAGCAAAATATCCTTTCTGGGTTAATTTTTAGGAAAAAAACCAATGCCACAAACTCCATCAACGGAAGAACCATCAAAGAAGCCTATAGGAGAATCATCAAAATAGATTGGATTGAACATGACTTCCATATTTTCCACTTCAGAAGCCTCATTGAGTTCTAAAATAGAACGAAGGATATTAGTGACTATTCTGGAATCTTGTTTGAGCATATTCTCGAACAAAATCTTGTTCCTATATTTCCATAATCCCCATATCACCAGAAGGGAATATGTCGCATCTTTGGGTATTTTGTGAACCAAAGTACCAAATTATATTCTAAAGAAGAACATTACCAAGCTTCCGGGAATTTCAAATAACTTAGGACCTCTTTCCAAATGGATTGAGAATTCACACAATGCATAAAGAGATGTGTAGTAGTCTCTTCATCTATGAGGCAGAGCCTACAAACCGAAGGGACAATCCCTCCTCTTTTCCTATAATCTTCACCAGTTAAAATACAATCTTTCAGATACAACCACATAAAACAAATAATCTTCCCTGGTATCCTAACTTTCCGGATTACCTTATACCACCATTTATTTTCATCCAAAATATTCATAAAGGAAATAGACTGATATGCTAAATTAGCAGAAATAGTACCCATGGCACCATTCCAAGACCATACTAACTTGTCACTTGAATCATTGAGTGTGATACCACTACTCCTCAGCATTAAGAGGGAATTGTTCCATTATGTGGCCAACTTAACTGTTAGTCCAAGATGATTAGCCTCAATCCACTTTTTCTTAAGACCAACTTCAAAGGGAAATGTCGCCTAAGCTAGAGAGAAGATATGCAATTTATTGAGGTGTTTAATGAGAGGACCCGTGAGTCTATAAGAATCATTACTACCGATGAATGGATCTAACCCAATAATGACTTGCTTGCCACTGCCAATCGACCAAGCACGACTTTTGACAATTAACTTCCATACCAGAGGCAAGACATATTTTTTTAAAAATTGTTTGAAATTCCATCGAGTCCTCGAAATTGTCTATGCCTAAAATAAGAATGTCGTCAACAAAGAAAATGTGGGAAATAAAAGTCTGAGTAGCCACTTTGATACCATGAAACTTCCTTACCTCCACTACCTTCTGCATTAGTTTGCTAAAGAACTCGACAACCAAGAGGAATAATAAGGGGGAAAGAGGAAAGCCTTGTCCTAGATCTCGATAGCTCTTAAAAAATCAATGGGTGTGCCATTTATCAACACAACCATATTGAGTGAAGAGACACATTGCATGATCCACTGGGTAAATTCCCATTTTAATCCAATTTGAATTAATATCATCTGAAGAAATTTCCAACTTACTTTGTCATATGCCTTCTTTAAGTCCAACTTAAGAATAATAGAGTTTACCTTCTTAGTCTTTGCAGTGTGTAAACACTCTTGGGAAATCCCTAATGCATCAAAGATCAATCTATCTTTGAGGAAACCAAACTGCTCAGATGAGATACTTGTAGCCAACTTGTCCTTCATCTGGTTTGCGATGATTTTAGAGATTACTTTATACACAAAATTACATATGGAAATGGGCCTAAAATCATTAAAAGTTTCTGGCTTGCTCACCTTAGGGATTAGAGAAAATAAGGTATCATTGAGAGCTCTCAGAATATGACCTGAATATATGGATTCCTCGACCGCCCTATGAAGATTCTCCCCCATAATGTCAAAGAAATCCTGGAAGATTTCTTGTGTCCACCCATCCGAACCATGGATTTTTTCCTTTGGCATTTTATTAATTGTTTCCTTAACTTCCTCCAAAGTGGTAGTCTTTCCTATCTCATCACTTTCATCATCATTGAAAAACCTAGGCACATCCTTAAGGACACTAATCTGATTACAAGTATCCTCTGCCACTATTGCATTGTATTGTGATTGGAAATGTTTAAAAGAAACCTCTTTTATATCTTTTTCAGAAGACTTGATGCATCCATCCTCATCTGCAATATCCCATATAGTGTTTTGACATCTCCTTTGTGTAGCTTATTTATGAAAAAAAATTGTATTTTTGTCACACTTCTCAATCCAAATAGCCTGAATTCTAAGTCTCCAAGTAGACTCTTCTGCTTCGAGTAACTTATCCTTTTTTTGTTTAAGGGATCTAAGAAGATTCAATTCTTCTAATGCGAACACCTGTGAAGGACATTTCTCAAAAATCTCTGCCATTTTGTGTTCAATACATAATAGATCAGAGCGATTTTGCATCTTTTTGTTAAGCTGACAAAGGACGACAACGTTCTTTAACTTCTTCAATTTTGCACACAGAAGGTGGATCAAAGAACCATCAGACCAATACTCCATACATTTCCATGTGGTTCTAATTAGGGAAGAAAATCATGTATCAGTATTCCAAGTGCTATTAAATTTGAAGGGAGGAGCACCTTTATGAACATCCTTCTCATACTGCAAATATATCGGGTTATGATCCGAGATAGTGGAGTTTATGGTCCATGATCTCATTTTACAATGGCTGTCGAGAAAGGATTCATCAATAATAAAATGATGCAATCTTTTCGCAACTCCATTGGAACCAACTCTTCCATTTCTCCATGTAGGTGCCATTTTGTTAGGTTGTATATCCACTAACCTAGTAGCTTGGATAATATTCAAGAAGTAATATGCAACAGGATCACTCTTAGCTGAATTTCCCCACACCTCCTGGGCAAAAATGGTAAAATTGAAATCACCTCCAACTATAAGGCCCTCTTCACTCAATAAACCAGAATCCAAAAGGGGTTTCCATAAAATTTCTCCGTCTTTATAAGGAGCATAGAAATTAGGCAGTTTTAGATTTTCAGAAGAGTCTTTGATTCTCCCCTCTAGAAATATACCTTCATTAGTGCCAAGTGCAAAAATCTCAGCATAAGTTGGGTTCCACCCAGACAATAAACCACACGAACGACCATTTGGGTCTATATTGACACAATTCCACAATAGAAGACATTGGAGAAAAAATATTTTTTCCTTCTCACCATCCACCAAGGTTTTTTGTAAGAAGATGACATTTGGGTTAACCTGTTTCAAGAGAAGTTTGAGGGAAGCGATTTTGGTGGGTCCCCCAAACCCACGGAGATTGAGGGAGAAAATAATCATAGGGAAACAACAAAGGACAATTGGCTTGCTCTAAGGGCCGGTCAGGATCTTCTACTCGACAAAGGGTTCAAGGAAGCAGGGTAAATAGTCTGAAAAGAAATGTCAGGTTCCAAATTACCAAAGGGAAACTCTCCAAAATGTGCCAGACTACCTGTAGTTGCCCCGGGGGGGTTTAGGAATACAAGGACGATATTTTTTTTTTTCTGATGGTCACATTTGAATGGTCTAGAGCTGTTAAGATATTATTAGAGTTGTTGGAAATAGAAAAGAGTGTAGGCGATAAGGTCTTAATGGTCTTTGTCTGTAGATTCAAAAGACTGTTAAAAAATGAATCGTTAGTGCAACTTTCACCTCTCATGTGATATACAGGAAATTCAAAGATCACACATCCTACATCTATGGGATCTGAAGGGACTATTGAATTCACAAAAGGGGAGGGAAGGCCTACATCTTCAGAACAGGGCTGGACAATATCGTTAGTAAAAGCCTTATGCCATCCCTCCAACTTAGTCAGGGCATCATCAGTCGAATTACCACCCGGGGAAGGGATAGGTTGTGTATCTCCAGGGGAGCATCCTGGACTATTTACAGGACCCACATCATTTGTACCTAAACCAAAACACACACCAAACTCTTCAAATTTCTTCAAAAGAAGGTCCCAAAAGTCACCGAAGATCTCAAGTACCCAACTTTCATTAATTTTTAAATAATCAATCTCATCAGATGAGAGTTTGTTGAGGAAAGATGGAAAGAAGAGTTGTATCTTACCATGGAAGGATCTTTTATTGAAAACCTCTGAACCAGAAGTTCCCGTTGGGTCTTCTGTCACCTCGAGCTGTGTTGGATCTACAATGTGCTCCATTAAATCCGAGCAATTTGTTTTAAGGTGTCTAGGTTTCCAACAAGAATGGAAACATAAAGGTTCCTTCCAGAAGTCAATAGGTTGCCTGAGGTGGGTATCCCCGATATGGATATTTATAACATTTGGCAACCCTCTGTCAAACTCAAATTCCACTAGAACCCAGGCTAATCGTTTATTACTCTAGCGGAGCGATTGTTCATCGAAGAAGATAAACTTCTCTACAGATTGATCAATGACTTCGAAGATTTTTTGCCGACCAGAACTCGATAGGAAAATCAGGCAGCAACATCCACAGGTACCTTTTCTTGAATCTCTCAGAAAGTGGGTTAAAACCCAGACACCATCTTTTCAACATTAATATGCCTCAACCAAAAATCCATGGAGAGCCAAGAAAAGATGTATTTTCCCTTCGTATTCTCCAATGTGTTATTGAAGTCAATGTTCAGAAAAATATTTTAAATAACTAAAATTTAAGATTTCACCAAAAATTATATAAATAAATTCTAAATTAAAATTAAAATTATATTTCCACATAATATAAAAAAAATTAATTAAATTAAACCTAAAAAAATTCAAAATCACTTTTCAATATGAAATCATTTATTAAATAGACATAAAACAACTTGAGTCTCCATTCAATTTAAAATAGAAATACTATATAACACTTTATATCCAAAATACTGAATGGTACATAAGAAAATCCCTTTCTTTCCCTTACTAAAATTTTGAATTTATATTGAAGTATTATTGCGTGTTTAAAATTTGATTTGATCTTCATTCACTATAATGTGCTCATAATAGATTACACTGGAATAGTAATGATTAGTTTGCTCTTTAAATACGTAGGTGTATTGAATTATGGGATTACATATTGAATACCATCTTATTTAGATAAATATTTATTTAAAATAATATTTAAGTCTAAAGGTGTAATAATCTCTTATAATGGGGGGACCAAGAAGAGTTTTGTGAGTTTGATTGATGGTACGCTATGTCAAGTGTATGTTCTATATTAAAAGATTGGTTGTCGTAAAAAAAAAAATGGCATGTAAATTTTTTGGTGGCATGCGAATTTTTGGATAGTATCAGGAAGAGCGAGTATGTAGTCATTACATAATTAAGAAGTACGACGTGCAGGATTTTCGGGTGGCATATAGGTAGTAGCTAGCACAACAAGTATGTAGTGATTAAACAGTTAAGAAGCACAATGTGCAGGATTTTTGGGCAACATGCAAATTTCTGGGTGGTGGTTGGCGACGCAGAGGTGGGTGGGTCGACGATTAAGAACTAGCAGGTGAGTGAAAGAACTTGGTGGTCGAAAAAGTGACAATGGCATGATTAAGAATGTGCACTCGCACTCAGATATGGTTGAACCTCCACATATATTTCCACATAGGTTTAGTGGCAATGCGTGTGTGCGCACTCTAAGACCACACACACGGTCTTATTGAGAAAAATATATTAAGGGATTGTGATTCTCTCATTCGGAAAAGGTAGTGGAGATAGAGAAGAGGAAGAAATGGAGGAGGGGGCCACCCTGTTTATGTATGTTAATATTTTCTTAATTTTAATCCTATTTAGTCATTCCAATTTAATAATTTTATCCCAATAATATAAATTTAAAAAAAAAATCTAATTTTGTATTTTAAATAAAAAATAACCTAATTTACATGCCATGGCTTTTAAATTGCAACATATATAATACAATGGAACCCCAAAACAATTTAAACCCCTCAAAAGAGAACCAAGAAGGTCAAAACCCCAACCCACCACCACCACACAATGTAAACACTGAAATTGATGAGGGTTTGGTTATATTATGAACTCTTGAGGAACAATTAAGGGAGATTACATAGCCTAGCACAGTCTCATTGACCACTTCTTTGGACATCATTATGTAGTCCATTACAAGTGCCCAAGGGAAATTAACCTCTATTTATGATTATAGGGCACGAATGTATGAGTACTATAGCACTAGTTTGGACAGAAACCAAGTCAAAGAACTGGGCATTTCAAAATAACAAATATTGTCTATTTTTAGGGATCCTAGAAATGGACAAGAACTACCATTGACTACGAAACACATCCCCATTGACTGGTGCATCCATCCCTAGATTAGTCAACTGGATGGATAGGTGGTACATGGTTTTTGATAAACCTCCCTTCAATCACACGAAGATGCCCTTCTATTTTCTAAGAAAATTATAGGTTGAGTTTATTATGGGTAAGAATGTCAACTAATTTGACATTGGTGACTTCCATGGGGTGGGTTGAGGGTCCACACATGACCGAGAGCATGCCAAGAGAGACCTCGAGTTAGGTTCTCATTCCCCAAGGTGAAGGCCTGAACCCCCTACCCAACATCCTCCTGTTGCAGAGAGTTTGCAACAAGTATAGCTAGTCATCTCCTCTTTGAATCGTATCCTAGTGAAACACAGTATCTTCATTGCACTATCTCGCTAGGATGCGCCTTCCAGTGACATTAATAGAGGAGTTGGAGCATCAACATGCATAGGAGAGTACATTGAGGAGAGGGAACATGGACATAGCAACCATCCATGTGAACCTCACAGATGCTCGAGTTGTAGGTAGACATGCTATGGTCATATAGAGCCTAGTGGACAACATAGCTTCATGGAGGAGGTTAGTATCTTAACCCTCTCTATGTTCTTCATCATTATATATTTATTTTTTATTTATATAGATATTTGATTGTATGTTGTTTTGTAGTTGTTGCATCCCAGAAGAAGACCCTCTATGCCTATGGATGCATCAATGCCTAGCCCCACCGCTGATGCAACAGTAAATAAAACATGTTCATTGGGTGAATTGTACACACAAGTATGTATCACATTTGATAGATTCAACATAGTCATTTCTTTAATGTATTACATCCTCATTTTTTTTTATATGTTCTATTGTTTCTACAAGATTTGGCACCAGGTGATGTCGGGGATTTTCCATCCAGGATGGACAAGTCACTAGCGTCATAGGTATCATGTGTAAAGTTAAATATCATATAATTCTCAATTTTTTTGTCCTTATATTTTTTAATTTTACTATTTGGTACTAATAGTTCAATTTTATTCATATGTATGTAGATCGTTGATATATTTGCTAGGTACAATAGTATTGCACCCCCTGCGCACATGGGAATTGCTTATATGTTTTCTTTCTCCATGCCTAGGGTGTTGGAATCACTTGTACAATCTGTGAGGGTCCATCACAACCCACATGTCTACCAGCCACCCCCACCACCACTTTTGATCCCATCGACAGAGACTACCACATTAGAGGTTGTCTCAGAGCAGGTTCTACAACCTAGTGCTCCATCTTCCCGTGAATCTCCATCGATGCCTGAGATATTCATGGTGAGATACTGCATTCATAATAATTTTTTATGTTTCATGAATTTTTTTTTACGCATATTTGTTTAATTTTCTTGACTTGATCTTTGTAAATGATCTAGGATGGCATTGCAGAGAGATTGGGGTCATGGAGGAGGGTAACACCCTCATGATTGACAGTTTCATATGAGGTGAGTTGTCTTAGGTTAAATTACAAAGTATCAATTTCTATGTCTATTAATTCACTGGTGAAAAAAACTTATAACATTTTTTATTCTTTGTGCAATCTCCATAGCGTCGAATCACGCCCGGGCCTAGAACCTCACAAGATGCATCCTCGAGAAAAAGAAGAAAGATAGATTTCTAGGATGCTCCTGAGGGTGGCGAGGGTGGAAATTGTCAATGATTAACCAACTACTGCCATTTTGTAGCCAGGCCACGATATAAATGTTTTTATGCTAGGGAACTTGTTGTCTCTTTGTATACTAGGCACGAGTTGTCATTTTGTAAAAAATGTACAATTTAGACAATGTTGAGTATATATATATATATATATATATATATATATATATATTTCATGGCATGTTTTTTATGATTCTCATTGCTTCTACATTTGATGTTGATGAATATATGAATCTCAAAGTGTTTGAATTCCAAAGTGTATGAATTTTGTGTATTAATCCCTTGATTTGTTTCTAAAGTGATTATAAATACTTGCATTACACATTAAGGAATAGCTTATGGTGGAAAATATTGCTAAGTGTTAAATCCATAAGCAATTAATGGTTCTCAAGTAGCACTACTTGTTAATCAACCATGTATCTCTACATCATCGATAGATCATTCCTTCTGAATTATTTGCATGAATGTTGTAGATATTCATATTCTAACTCACATCCAACAATATGAACTACCTCTTGAATTATCTCCATCTAAATCCAATTACAATCCACACTCAAATAGTGGTCACTTGAAAATATTGTGACCTTAAAAAAGGCACATTACAATAATTTATTATAGAAATAAATTTTCTCATTTATCTTCTACATGATTGTAAATTACTTAACAATTTCAGCTCAATGTTATTTTCTAGGGAACACACATTATTCCCCTCTTTCTATGCATGACATATATAAAACCATTTGATTTATATGTAACCCTTCATAAATGTCAAAAAGATTAGTCAAGGACTCATTAATGCACATGTTTGTTTAGATTGTGTACTGGGTATATGTAAATTTTGTTAAACCCATCAATTATTAATAACATTTATTCAGTCTTCCATTATTTCCACTAAACTTATTGATTTTGATCAATAGAACGAGAGAGTTCACATGGAAACTAGATCTTAGAATGGGTATCATTTTCCACCTACAAATAAAGGTTTTGAGGTTACATTTCATGACACACTATAGAAAGTAATGTTATGCAACAAAAATTCCTCCACAGAGACTTGAAACCATTATTCTTTTCCCTTCACCATCTATGAGATTTTATTGCACATTCCTACCCAACATTTGGGTTAGAGCACACAAGGAGACAAAGGACCCTCCCAAACCCAATCCCAGAAACCTGTTGATGCCATTCCATGCCATTGTCATTCCTTGCCAAGTCATTCCATGCCATGCCATTGACATCTCCACGTCAAACCTTTCCATGCCATTCCATTGCCATTCCTTTCCAATCCATGCCATGCCATGCCATTTCCATGCCTTTCCATATCAAAGAATTTCCATGCCAATGCTATGCCTTGAAAAAACATGCCATGGTATGCCATTCCATTGCCATGTCATTTCCATGCCTTGCCAAGCCATGCCATGCCATGCCATTTTCATGTAGCTTCCCATGCCTTGTCCTGTAGTTTCTCATTTTAACCTATATAACAATAAATATACCTTTCCAATGCCATGCCAAAACATTGGCATGCCTTGCCAAGCCAATAAATGATATTAAAACTAAGTTACAACAGGATAAATATAACAAACCTTAACACAAGTACTCATTAAATGAAAGGGGGGTGAAAATGCAAGCATAAACTAGGGTTTAGATAACAAATGCTTGATGAAATGCAAGATGACACATAACAACCCTAGATTTTTCAAGACATAAAGCAATGGTATGGTATGGTATGGTATGCATTGGCAATGATATGGTATGGTATGGTATGCATTGGTAATGGCAGTGGCATGCATTGGCAATTGAAATGGTATGCATTTCCTTGCCATTTCCTTGTATGGTATGCATTGGAAATGGTATGGTATGCATTGGAAATGGCAATGATATGCATTTCCTTTCCATTGTATGGTATGCATTGGAAATTCCAATGGAAATGGTATGCATTAGAAATGGCATGGTATGGTATGGTATGATATACATTACCAATGGCATGCATTGGTAATGGAAATGGTATGCATTGCCTTGCCATTGTATGGTATGCATTGGAAATTGTATGGTATGGTATGGTATGCATTGGCATTGACAATGGAAATAGAAATAGTATGCTATGTATTGGAAATGGTATGCTATATAATGGTATGGTATGGTATGGTATGCATTGGCAATGGTATGTATTGGCAATGGAAATGGTATGCATTGCATTGGTATGGTATGCATTGCATGGAAATGGTATGCATTGGAATTGACAATGGAAATGGAAATGGTGTGGTATGGTATGGTATGGTATGATATGGTATGGTACAGTATGGTATGCATTTCCATTGGCAATGGCAATGCATACCATATCAATACATACAACAATATGCATTGGCAATGGTATGGTATGGTGTGCAATGCATTGGTATGGTATGCATTGCATGGAAATCGTATGCATTGGTATGCTATGCATTGACATTGGAAATGGCAATGGCAATGGTATGGTATGGTATGGTATGCATTTCCATTGCTAATTCCAGTGCATACAATACCATGCCATACCATAGCATGCCATTTTCATTTCCATTGCCAATTCCAATGCATACCATACCATACCATACCATTTCCAATGCAATATATCATACAAGGAAATGGAAAGGCAATGAATACAATTTCCAATGCATACCATACCATACCATACAATTTCCAATGCATACCATACAATACATACAATGGTATGCATTTACTTCCCATTGTATGGTATGCATTGGAAATGGTATGGTATGGTATGGTATGCATCCACATTGGAAATGGAAATGACAATGGTATAGTATGTATTGGGAATAACAATGGTATGCATTGGCAATGGAAATGGCATGCGTTGGAAATGGTATGCATTGGCAATGGAAATGGCATGCATTGGAAATGGTATGTATTGGAAATGGAAATGGTATGCATTGGTATGGTATCCATTGCATGGAAATGGTATGCATTGGCATTGGCAATGGAAATGGAAATGGTATGGTATGGTATGCATTGTCATTGGCAATGCCAATGCATATCATACCATACCATTTCCATTTACATTTCTAATGCCAATGCATATTGTACCAATGCATACCATACGATGCATACAATGGTATGCATTGGAAATTGTATGGTATGGTATGCATTGCATGGAAATGGTATGAATTGGCGTTGGTAATGGCAATGACATTGTATGCATTGGAAATTGTATGGTATGGTATGCATTGCATTGATATGGTATGCATTGCATGAAAATGGTATGAATTGGCGTTGGTAATGGCAATGACAATGGTATGATATGGTATAGTATGCCTTTCCATTTCCATTTCCAATTAATACCATACCATACCATACCATTTCCATTTCCATTTCCATTTCCAATGCCAATGCATACCATACCATACCATACCATTTCCATTTCCATTGCCAATGTCAATGCATACCATACCATACCATACCATTTCCAATGCATACCATACAAGGAAATGGCAAGACAATGCATACCATTTCCATTGCCAATGCCAATGCATACCATACCATACCATTACATTGCCAATACATACAATGATATGCATTTCCTTTCCATTGTATGGTATGCATTGACAATGGTATGGTATGGCATTGACATTGGTGATGGCAATGGAAATGGTATGCATTGGGAATGGAAATGGTATGCATTGGCAATGGTATGTATTGGAAATGGAAATGATATGCATTGGTATGGTACACACTGGATGCATTGCATTGCTATGGTATGCATTGCATGCTAATGGTATGCATTGACATTGACATTGGCAATGACAATGGAAATGGTATGGTATGGTATGGTATGGTATGCATTTCCATTGGAAATGCCAATGCATACTGTTGACGATAAAAATCGCAACGAGGATTTCTCCTGCAAAGTATTGATAAAGCCTATTATTATAAGCTAACGATATATATAATACTAGTAGGTGGTACCCCCTTGTAGATTGGAGGATCGGATCTAGTTCTTATTTGATGTTTATGCTGTTGTTCGACACTAATTACAGGTTTGAGCATGATTGATGTTCAAATGTTGGTTCTATTCGCAACAAATGGATGATGGATAATTCATGCTATGTGTGGGTTTCGTTACTCTAAATTCTCAATTCCATGTCATGAGGGCTTATGTGAACTGTTATTTCCATGCTAATTATGCCATGATATATTACGTATTACACCTACACAAAAAATATGTTAGTCATGAAAAAAGATAAAAGGAATATGGAATAAATCTAGAGGAACCATCCTATACTATGTTTTGCTACATTATATACAAATGGAGTTAAAGGGATTATTATTAGTCCTAGCTAATGAAGTTAGTGGCTATACGATTTATGGAGTTATATGAAAGAAAATTTGATATGTGTTACGTTATGGTTGGAAATGGTTAAATGTGATATGGGGTGGTGCATTTGGAAAGTAATGGATGTGAGTTTCGATGCATAGATTAATTGAAAGGATTATTGGAGGGTTGGATAGCATGTACTAAGTGATTGAATGAGTAAAGGATGGAAGCAATGTGTATTTACTACACGTCACTCCATACCTCTCCCACTGGTTTTCACCCTAGCTTGGTTATTGTTTAATTATGTTTCGCTGTGGTTAAGCTCTGATTTTTAGGCAAGGGAAGAAATGCTCTACCAAGCTCGCGTTTTTAAGGATTTTTGGTTACAGGTATGTCTTTTTTGCCATCCATGAACCTGCTCTGATTATGAAATAGATATTGGCTCAATGATGTATGGGTCTATCCTTTTATTGAGACTAGCAACTATGTAAACTTGTGATATTTCTATGGAATGGTTGGTTGTGTGTATTCACTGTAAATGAAAGGATTGGATAGTTGAAGTCATGATTTCATTGATGATTCTATGTGGCCGAAGCCATGAAGGCTCTCTGATGTCTTATGGGTTTTGCTTGGAGGGTTTCATTCGGTCCAGACTTGTTGGTTGTCTCCACACAGTTCTTGTAAACATACCCAGTCGTATTTGGTTGTTGCGTTTGATTTTGAACCACCGTGGGTCATTGCCATCATTTTCACCTGGTCGTGGGTTCATGTATGATTATGGTTTTTTCAAAATTGGTTTGGGCGGCTATTATTCCAAGATGCTTGCTTTAAGGTTGGTTTTTATTTCGTGGCTCCGTTTTTATATCAGCATTACGCGGGTTGATTGAGAAAACCACGAGGTTTATGCCCTGTGTGTTCTCAGTGTTATTATAATAAGCCTCTGCTCCTCTATTGATAGTCTCTCCTATCTTGTGAACTGTCACCTTGTCTGCGAAGCTATTGGTGATATGGTATGTATGTCCACTGTATTGTCTCGAAAGTTTCTCACCTACTGTCGGTGGTCGACTCCAGTCTCCCTGTGTTGGTCCACAGAGAGAACCCTTAATTACTTAAAGACTATTTTGATTATTCAAAGCCCTTTTTTAATAAATGGATCCAGTTATATCCTGTTGGGTATATTGTTGATTATTATGAGTGGGTGGAGTATCGTCGACAATGGTTGATTGTTGGCTCGTCTATGTTAATAGTGTTGACATTGGTTTTGATTATTGACATCTAGTCACTGCATTGTTTATTATAGCATTCGAGTCTATAGCTCAACATGGCTAATTGGTGGTTTCGAGAAATGAAATGGGCATACAGTCGCTACCAATTGTGTTGTAAGAGTTGGATTGTTAACTCAACATTGTTTTATGGTTGATCAAGAGTATGCCTCTTTGCTTTATGCATTGGGTTGTGTGTTTCCTACATCATGATATAGGTTGAAATGATGGTTGTTGTTACTATGTGTTTTAATTTCCAATCGGGATTATTGCAATTTAAAACCGTGATATTTGTGACTTAGTTGTCTACTGTATATGTTTTATGGATATCATGCATTGTATCAGAGATGTGCATGGGTTTTATAACAATATGGTTTCATTACAATTTAAATATTAAATTGATTAAAGGAATGGAATCAGGCACGATTTTTAAAAGATCTTGTGTGTGTGTTTGATATGAAGAATTTATTTGTAGAAAGTGGTTGATGGTTTGGATGTTGAACAGAGTCAATGCAAATGACTGTGTGTTTATTGGAATTTTGTTTTAATATTAAATGGAATAAATGAAAGGAAACATGATTCTTTATATAGTTTGTTTGGAGAGCATATTATTTTGAGTATGATGGCACTATGCAATTGAAAGTGTTAAGGATTTAAAAGTGAACAGTGAGCAAGTTTAACACACATAAATGGTTAAACTATACACACAATATTTGTTAATTGATCACAGTAATTGGTTAGTGTTGGTTCGTTGCAATGAATACATAATGGTTGTATGGATTACTTAATTAATCTTATGAATAGTATCTCCTCTTTTCCCCTATCATTATTTCACTTTTCTCTAATTACAATCCCCTCGCCTTCCCATATTCATTACTCACTCCATGTTCCTAAAATTTAATTACAGTTAAGAGGAGCTCTATATTGTGACAGTTTAATATCACATGGATGGATTACAATGATGTGTTCTTTGATTTACATTTCAGTTGATTGTTGTTGTCTGTGAGCAGTAACCATGTCTTTTTTCCCTTCATTTTAACATTTTACGCTCAATACAAACCCCTCACATATCCCAAAACCTTTGGTCACTCCCTACTCATTGAAAACAGTTAAACAATTTGTATGGATTGGATTTCATGAGTCTGATATGTTGTTGAGCCAAAATTTATTTCATATTTTAAAAGATTTTTCATGTATGGTTGTTAAAGAATCTATTTGCTAATCAATTGTGCATACAGGAATGACCTTTTTCAACCAAGGTAGCCATGGCAGAGGTAACCAAGGAAGAGGTAATTGGAATAGGGGCTATAGGAGGCCAAGATTCTCCATTCACTTTGATGTTGACTCGCAAGAGTTAGGCCAATGATTTCAGGCTGGGTTTTTCAATTGGATTGGGCAAGGAGTGGTCCAACCTAGGTTAGAAAGGCCTCCCTTCAAAGCTCCACAAGACCATGATATTATCGTTCCCTCTCATGTCTCATTGCAACCCAAGGTTCCCAAAAATGACGGATGGCAAGAGATTGTCCACCCAGTAGTCTCCCAACATCGTGGATGGCCCAATTTGTCTCTACCTTCTCCCCCGCCTATCAATCAGATTGTCCAAGATACCCCTGTCCACTCACCATTTCAGTCTTCCCATGCTAGCAAAAGGTTTAAAATCAAGGCCCACCATGCCCCTGACAAAGGAAAATCCACGGATGCCCCTTCCTCACCCTCTGATGGATTTGATAAATCCGTGTCCTCTCAGATGCATTTGAGGGACAATTGTTCTCATGTGATCAACGATATTAGGCCTAAAGGCTCAACACAGCCAAAGGAAAATTCAGAGAGATCAAAATGTGATAGCATCAACAAGGGAAATATTGCATCTCAGAGTGGAAAATATGGATTTTAAGTTTTATTTTATTTATTGTTGATGACAGTTGACTTCAGAAATTTTGGACAACATGCTATTTTTTGGATATATGAGTAATATATTTTGAATTTTTTTTCAAATATCATTGGATAAATTGTCAAATATGAATGTGATGATGGAAGTCACAAGGAGGGATGTTTTGTTTAATTAACTAGATGTGTTATGATTGTTAAAAGCTAAAGGGAGTCACAGGGGGTCCCACCTACTAGTTATTATTTATTTAAAAACCCTTATTATGATTTATTACTTTTCCCCCTAACTAAAAAGTTGGTTGAGTTTTTAGTTAACTTAACTAATGAAGTGTTTCAACCACTTCAACCAATTCTAATTTGCTAAAATACAAAAGGAAAGGGAAGAACAAGAGGAGAATAGAAGGAGAAGCATACTAAGGTTTGCACTTGAGTTTTTGTTGAGATAGTTCAATTTTCATTCATTCCTTAATTCATTAGAAGCCTAATTATTTTTTATGATAGCAGGGTCTTATTGTAGACAACAAGATTTAGGGTTGAATTACATCATTCAGACACTTGTTTTTCAGTGATGTTGATCTATCTTTGACAGTCTGTGTGGACTTGTCTATTTGTGAATTAGTTTTCATGACTGACAAAGGCTATTGTGTAGAGTCTAGTGAGAAACAATCCGTGGAAAGATGATCCAACATATTGAGTTCAGTTTTTTTGGTTTTCTGTCAGAAGTCCATTTGTATATTTCATCGAGGACGTCTAAGTTTGACTTTGGTCCAAAAATTCCTCAGGGAATTTTGTAAAAAGAACGATTCTTTGATGAATTGGAATGAAATAAAGAATTGATTTATGTCTCATATTTGTTGATTATTGACTTGGTGTCTTTAATTCTATATCTATATTTATTTCATCATCCGATATGTTCAGAAAATTATATAAAAACATGCTTTTTTCAGCAAGCTTTTATTTATAAAAACCCAGCCTAAGCACTTGTAATCAATACTTGTGAGTTAGGATATTAATTTTGTTGGCTATAAACATAGGGTGATATTACCATATATCTTTCTTTATCCAATTAGGATATAAAAATGTTTGAGTAATATTATTTCATATCGTTTCCTCAACATTTATTTGGCAACCATACTGGGGAGATCTTCAATATCTCTCTGGTTAATTTTTATGCTTGATTAGCATCGAATACATCTATTTTTTTTATATTGATTCTTTGACTTTTTTTATTTCTTAATGATTGTGCCTATTGCAAGGCATCCCAATATTGAGTCGTTCTTCAAGATCAGACCAACATTGCTTTGAATCTATTCAACACCATTTTAGGCACTGCCAATACTTGTGTTGAGCTTAATCATTCATGGGAAGCAATTGAACGAGATATTAGTTCCCAAGAACATTGGGAAGCTAAACGTAGATAACCTAGAAATCAACAATAACCTTATTGATCCTTCATTTTTGGCCTTACTTTCATGTCCTTAGACTCTCATGTTTCTAGAATAAGAAGAGGCTTATCACCTGAAATTAATCATATTGTTGAAATAAGAAGAAGGAACGTTGTTTTTTCAACCCAACAAAGTGGTCTAAGGAGAACTTTATCTGATTCATCCAGTTCATCTTTTTATCCCTCACCTATCATCCACAAGATGGCATCTAGTGGTGGCTCTGGTGGAACTGGAAGTTCTTCCGCCTCTTAGTCTTTATCTTCGTCTATGATTGGTAGCTTATATAGCCACTATATCACTGTCCAATATACCACAAATCGCACCAAAGTCATTAAAAAGTATGGAATTTTTCAGTTTGAAGAAGACGCCACAACCACACCATGGCATGTGTCCTCTCCTCTTAACCTAGCACATGCTACTCGTCCACTTCCTAAATTCAAAGAACATCTCCCTAGGTTTTCGGGAAATAACACTATCACTACAAACGAACACCTAGTGGCATTCTCTAATGCTTGTCACAACATAGGGGCCAATGACATCGATACTTGCATGCGCTTATTCGTCAATTCCTTGGAAGGAAATGTTGTGGTTGATTTCTCTGAAATTCCTCCTAAGATTATGTCTACTTGGGAGGAGTTAGTTTATTGGTTCAAATCCACCTATGGGAAATCTAAAAGCCCAGCTGAGTAGTTACGGGAGTACAATAACATCGCCTATAAGGATGGTGAGACCATCAATTCCTTCAACTTGCATTTCACTAAGTTATACAATAAAATCCATGAACTCATTCGACCTCAGAACCAAGCCACTTTCATGCATTATTACAATTCATTACCTTCCCCCTATTGTCATAGGCTTGAAGAAAAATCCATTGATAATATTGGGTCTGATCTACATAGTTGTTTAGAGTATGAAGAATAGCTTGAAAGAACAGGTCTTCCCAGGGAGAATCGGTTAAACAAATAGACATGTCCGCCCTCTTACAACTAGTACAAAATATGAATAATCATATGATAATGTATGAGCGAAAGGAAACTGTCTCCCCTCTCACCCCTGGAGCTTCATCCTCTTCTGCACCCCCCTTTAGGAATCCAATTGAAATACTTTTTAGCCTAAAGCTATCTTTCCCTGAAGTTGGTGTAACTTGTGCGAGGAACACCAAGAAGAAGCCATGTGTGAGGTAAGGAAGAGTGTCAGAGATAAGATTTTTGGTAAAATACCAGAAACTACCATCGTTGTCCTAGATTTTGCAAAGCCAGAGGATGTCATGATCATCAATACTAGGAACAAATCCTACGCTCCCAAAGGAAAATATGATCCTCCCCGCAATTCTTTTATCCCAATCTCATCATCACCAACTGCTATGGTTCATGTTCCTAAGGTTCTTGACAGTCAAGAAACAACTTCCCCTCTCCCCTCTTCCAAATATAATATTCTGAATCAGTTGGCCAACATCAAAGAAGATGCCACCCTTTTGGACATGGTTGTCGTCCCTGAACAACAGAGGCATCTAAAAAAATTCATGGAAGGAAAGGATTCTGTTGTAGCCAACCTCTCTAGAGAGGATTCGTTTGTAAATAAGGTAGGTGTACATAAATTTAGATACCCTGTAAAAAATCTCCCTTTTTATATTTCTGTAAATATTATGGATAAGATCGCCCATTATTTCCTCATTGATGGCGGTTCGGGCCCAAGTGTGACGTCAAAGATTATTATGGAAGAGATAGGCTTGTCTTGTACAAATGAAATGCCAGAAGCATGATCTCCTATAATAGTCTACAACAAACGACCATATGTGAGATTAAAGATGTGACCTTAGTTTTGTGTGCACACCCTGAAATAAGGACAACCCTTAGTATTAAGGTAATTGATATGCCAGTAAGAAATTACTCAATCATCTTGGGAAGAGATTGGCAAACTTTAACGGGTGGATACCTCTCACTCGACGAAACACATTTATCCATTCCTCGGAATGGTAAAAACATTATATTCCTTAGAGAGGGAAGGATTTCACCTTACATAGAGAGTGTCCCACAACCTAATGTAAATTATATCTAAGAGGACATAGGATTGTATTCCATCCTTGTTGAGGAGGATAACATTCCCTTGGAAAAAATTGATTTAGATGATGGTATGTGGCACATGCACTTTGATGGTTCATGCTCAAATGAAGGAAATGGAGCTGCCATTATCTTGATTTCTCCTGTAGGAAAAATCCATAACTTTTCTTATAGGTTGGAGCTTTCTTGCATGAACAATGTCACCGAATTTGAAGCTTTATCATTAGGCATTGAATACACCTATAATCTTGGTTGTGGTCACCTTTCAGTTTTTGGGGACTCTGAGCTTGGTGTGAACCTTGTATGTAATATTTACTCCCCTAGCAACAAGTTGATGAAACTATACACCCAAACTGTTTGGGCACTTATCTTGAACCTATTATCTTTCAACATCAATCATGTTAAGAGGGAATTGAACTCAATGGCTAATCAATTAGTTGTTTTTGTAGCCTCTCCCACTCGAAAAATTCTACGACATAGACCTGATTGTACTTTTCAATCTCTATATCGTCCACATATCCCTGACAATAAAAAATATTGGCAGGTCTTCTCTAACGATGAGAGAATTTGTGCTTTCACTCTAAATGAACCTTTTAATCCCAAGGAAATTATATCCATAGAAGATGACAAGATTCCTAAAGGCTTGACTCCCCTAGAAGGTTTGTTTTCATCGAGAGATGTAGGCAATAAAGAGAAATAGAAATAAGAGGAGTAAAAAAGGAAGACAAGTGAAACCATATCCTTGAACATTGGGATAACCGAGTCTCCAAAGAATGTTAAAATAAGTGCCCAATGTTCTGATGAAGAAAAAATGAAGTTTGCCAAGCTACTTGGTGGATTTCAAGATGTTTTTTCTTGGTATTATGAGGATCTTCATGGTTTTGATCCTGTTCTTCTACAACATGCTATCCCCATCAAGGAAGGCATGAAAACAGTTAGGCAAAAACAAAGACCTATTAACCCTGCATTGAAAGCAACTATTCAAAGGGCGTTGGAAAATTTATTGAAGGCTCAAATCATCTTTCCAGTCAAGTACCCCGAATGGGTTTCCAAATTGGTATGTGTTTTGAAGGTCACTGATCATATTAGATTCTGCATTAATTTTTTCACATTCAATCAGGCTATTATGAAAAATCCCTTCCCTCCCCCTAATATGGAAATGATTCTGCAACAAGTTGTAAGGTCACATATGAGGCCCTTACTTGACAATTGTTTTGGTTACAATTAAATCAAGGGAAAATGGGAAGATGCTCACAAAACCACTCTTATCACTAATTCGGGTACCGTGACTTATGAACATATGCTTTCTAGCATACCTAATGCAAGTACCACTTTTAAAGGACATATGCAAATAACTCCTGACAAATTGATTAGTATTCATATTTATCTTGACGATCTCATTGTATGTGTTAAAGGGATGATTATTACCTTGGAGTTTCAAGTGTTATGACCGGGTCCTTTCAAGATCTCTTTTGTCCTGGGTACTAATTCTTACATTCTAAAATATTTACAGGAGCGATTGTTTTCCTACAACACTAACGGTTCTCACTTGAAACATTACGTGGAACCAACTTGAAAAGTTCTAATGCTATTTGAATTTTTTGTATATTAGTAGTCTAACTCTTCTTTCTTTTCTATCGTTGTTTTTAATTTCATCTTTACAATAGTTTGATTTCTTCCTTATGATTTTAACCATTTCTTATTGCTTTTACATTTCTGTCATTTTATCTCAGCTATTTTAAATTCTGCAATTTTAATTATGTTATGATTTTTATTTCTTTTTCATATTTTAATTGATTTTGGTTAAGAGTAAGATGTTGGATTAGTTATACCATAGTGACACTCCTGCAAGATATTGTTATCCAATAACAATCAAGCTTACACAATTGTTATGATGTTCCCCTGAAAGCACTTGAATTTGCTATCTGCTTTCACTGTTGTCTTTAAAAAAATTGGTTATCTCCCACCTTTGCTTTCCTTTTCTTCATCCATTTGAGAATTTAAGAGAGTAAGTACATAATTTTTCTCCTTGAAGTAAAGGGAATATTATGGTTGAACGATTATGCACACAGTCGTAAACCCCCTCATACTTTACATTTTCATGAGTTATTCCCAAATCCCAGTAATTTTTCCATTAAATCTGCTCACTTCCCCCTGTTGCATAATCTTCCTGGTTATATATTCTTGACCTGTTGTTCTTGGTCTACGAAACCATGAGTTCTAAGTTCTAAATCTGTTGAAAACCAATTTCCCTGTGGAGTCGCCAATTGGTTGACGATAAAAATCGCAACAAGGATTTCGCCTGCAAAGTATTGCTAAAGCCTATTATTATAAGATAACCATATATATAATACTAGTAGGTGGGACCCCCTTGTAGATTGGAGGATCATATCTAGTTCTTATTCGATGTTTATGCTGTTGTTCGACACTGCTTACAGGTTTGAGCACGATTGATGTTCAAATGTTGGTTCTATTCGCAACAAATGGATGATGGATAATTCATGCTATGTGTGGGTTTCATTACTCTAAATTCTCAATTCCATGTCAGGAGGGATTATGTGAACTGTTATTTCCATGCTAATTGTGCCATGATATATTACATATTACACCTGCACAAAACATATGTTAGTCATGAAAAAAGATAAAAGGAATATGGAATAAATCTAGAGGAACTATCCTATACTATGTTATGCTACATTATATACAAATGAAGTTAAAGGGATTATTGTTAGTCCTAGCTAACAAATTTAGAGGCTATATGATTTATGGAGTTATATGAAATAACATTTGATATGTGTTACGTTATGGTTGGAAATGGTTAAATGTGATATGGGGTGGCACATTTGGAAAGTAATGGATGTGAGTTTCGATGCATAGATTAATTGAATGGATTAATGGAGGGTTGGATGGCGTGTACTAAGTGATTGAATGAGTAAAGGATGGAAGTGATGTGAATTTACTGCACGTCACTCCATACCTCTCCCACTGGCCATCACCCTAGCTTAGATATTGTTCAATTGTGTTTCACTGTGGTTAAGATCCAATTTTCAGGCAAGGGAAGAACTGCTCGACCAAGCTTGCGTTTTTAAGGATTTTTGGTTACAAGTATGTCTTTTTCGCCATCCATGAACCCGCTCTGGTTATGAAATAGATATTGGCTCGGTGATGTATGGGTCTATGATTTTATTGAGACTAGAAACTATGTAAACTTGTGATATTTCTTTGGAATGGTTGGTTGTGTGTATTCACTGTAAATGGAAGGATTGGATAGTTGAAATCACTATTTCATTGATGATTCTCTGTGGTGGAATCCATGAAGTCTCTCTGTTGTCTTATGGGTTTTGATTGGAGGGTTTCATTCGGTCTAGACTTGATGGTCATATCCACACATTTCTTGTAAACATACCCAGTCGTATTTGGTTGTTGCATTTGATTTTGAACAACCGTGGGTCACTGCTATCGTTTTTGCCTAGTTGTGGGTTCGTGTATGATTATGGTTTATGAACAATTGGTTTGGGCGACTATTATGCCAAGATGCTTGTTTTAGGGTTGGTTGTTATTCTGTGGCTCTGATTTTATATCAGCATTACACGGGTTGATTGGGAAAACCACGAGGGTTATGACTTGCATGTTCTCAGTGTTATTATAAGAAGCCTTTGCTCCTCTGTTCATAGTCTCTCCTATATCGTGAACTATCACCCTATCTACGAATATATTGGTGATATGGCCTATATTCCCACCGTATTGTCTTGAAAGTTTCACATATGTTGTTGGTGGTCGACTCCAGTCTCCTTGTGTTGGTCCACAGAGCAAACCCTTCATTACTCAAAGCCCATTTTGATTATTCAAAGCCCGTTTTTTTAATAAATGGAGCCAGTTATATCCTGTTGGGTATATTGTTGATTGTTATGAGTTGGTGGAGTATCATCGACAATGGTTGATTGCTGGCTCATCTCTGTTAACAACGTTGACAATGGTTTTGATTATCGACATCTAGTCATTGCATTTTTTATTATAATAGTCGAGTCTATAGATCAACATGGTTAATTGGTTGATTCGAGAAATTAAATGGGCATACGGTTGCTTCCTCTTGTGTTGTAACAGTAGGATTGTTAACTCACCATTGTTTTATGGTTGATCGAGAGTATGACTCTTTTCTTTATGCGATGGGTTGAGTGTTTCCTACATCATTATATAGGTTGAAATGATGGTTGTTGTTACTATGTGTTTTAATTGCCAATCAAGATTATTGCAATTTAAAACTGTGATATTTGTGACTTGGTTTTCTACTGTATATGTTTTATGGATATCCTGCATCGTATCAGAGACGGGCACGGGTTTTATAATAGTATGATTTCATTACAATTTAAATGTTAAATTGATTAAAGGAATGGAATCAGGCACGCTTTTTAAAAGAGCTTGTGTCTGTGTTTGATTTGAAGAGTTTATTTGTAGACAGTGGTTGATGGTTTGGATGTTGAACACAGTCAACGAAAATGAATGTGTCTTCATTCGAATTTTGTTTTAATATTAAATGGAAGAAATGAAAGGAAACAAGATTATTTATATAGGTTGTTTGGAGAGCATATTATTTTGAGTATGATGGCACTGTGTAATTGAAAATGTTAAGGATTTAAAATTGAATAATGAGCAAGTTTAACACAGAGAAATGGTTAAATTATACACACAGTAATTGTTAATTGATCACATTAATTGGTTAGTGTTGGTTCATTGCATTGAATACATAATGATTTTATGGATTACTTAATTAATCTTATGAACAATATCCACTCTTTTACCCTATCATTATTTCACTTTTCACTAATTACAATCCCCTCATCTTCCCATATTCATTACTCACTCCCTATTCCTAAAATTTAATTAGAGTTAAGAAGATATTCGTATTGTGACAGTTTAAGATCACAGGGATGGATTACAATGATGTGTTCTTTGGTTTACATTTTAGTTGATTGTTGTTGTCTCTGATCAGTAACCATGTCCTTTTCCCCTTCATTTTAACATTTTTCGCTCAATACAAACCCCTCTCATATCCCAAAACCTTTGTTCACTCCCTGCTCATTGACAACAATTAAACAATTTGTATGGATTGGATTGCATGAGTCTGATATGTTGTTGAGCCAAAATTTATTTAATATTTTAAAAGAGTTGTCGTGTATGGTTGTTAAAGAAACTATTTTCTAATCAATCATGCATACATGAATGATCTTTTTCAGCTAAGGTAGCCATGGAAGAGGTAACCGAGGAAGAGGTAATTGGAACAGGGGCCCTAGGAGGCCAAGATTTTGCATTCACTTTGATGCTAACTCACATGAGTTAGGCCAGCTATTTTAGGCTGGGTTTTTCAATTGGATTGGACAAGGAGTGGTCCAACCTAGGCATGAAAGGCCTCCCTTTCAAGCTCCACAAGCCCATGGTTTTCTCGTGCCCCCTCATGTCTCATTGCAACCCAAGGTTCAAGATAATGAAGGATGTCAAGAGATTGTCCACCCGTTAGTCTCCCAACATCATGGCTGGCCCAATTTGTCTCTATCTTCTCCCCCACCTATCAATCATATTGTCCAAGTTTCCCCTATCCACTCACCAGTTCAGTCTTCCCATGCTAGCAAAATGTTGAAAACTGAGGCCCACCATGCCCCTGACAAAGGAAAATCCATTGTTGCCCCGTCCTCACCCTCCAATGGCTCTGATAAATCTATTTCCTCTCAGATGCATTTGAGGGACGATTGTTCTCATGTGATCAACGAGATTATGCCTAAAGGCTCATCACAACCAAAGGCAAATTCAGAGAGATCGAAAGGTGACAACAACAACAAGGGAAATATTGCATATCATAGTGGAAAATATGGATTTTAAGTTTTAATTTATTTATTATTGATGATAGTTGACTTCAGAAATTTTGGACATCATACTATTTTTTGGATATATAAATAATATATTTTGAAAATAATTCCAAATATCATTGGAGAAATTTTCAAATATCAATGTGATGATGGGAGTCACAAATAGGGATGTTTTGTTTAATTAACTAGATGTGTTATGATTGTTAAAAGCTAAAGGGAGTCACAAGGGGTCCCACCTACTAGTTATTATTTGTTAAAAAACCCTTATTATGATTTATTACTTTTCCCCCTAACGAAAAAGTTGGTTGAGTTTTTAGTTAACTTAACTAATGAAGTAGTTCAACTAATTCAACCAATTCTAATTTGCTAAAAGACAAAAGGAAAGGGAGGAACAAGAGGAGAATAGTAGGAGAAGCATACTAAGGTTTGCTCTTGAGTTTTTGTTGAGACAGTTCAATTTTCATTCATTCCTTAATTCATTAGAAGCCTAATTATTTTTTATGATAGTAGGGTCTTATTGTAGACAACAAGATTCAGGGCTGAATTACATCATTCAGACACTATTTTTTCAAAGGTGTTGATCATCTTTGATAGTCTGTGTAGACTTGTCTGTTTGTGAATTAATTTTCATGACTGACAAAGGCTATTGTGAAGAGTCTAGTGGACAAAAATCTGTGGCAAGATGATCCATCTTTTCGAGTTCAATTTTTTTGGTTTTCTGTTAGAAGTCCTTTTGTATGTTTCATCAAGGACGTCTAAGTTTGACTTTGGTGCAAAAATTCCTCAGGGAATTTTGTAAAAAGAACGATGCTTTGATGAATTTGAATGAAATAAAGGATTGATTTATGTCTCATATGTGTTGATTATTGACTTGGTGTCTTTACTTCTATCTCTATATTTATTTAAGCATATGATATGTTCAGAAAATTATATAAAAAATGTTTTTTTCAGCAAGCTTTTATTTATAAAAAACCAGCCTAAGCACTTGTAATAAATACTTGTGATTTAGGATATTAATTTTTTTGGATATATACATAGGTTGATATTCCCATCTATCTTTCTTTAGCCAAGTAGGATCTGAAAATGTTTGAGTAATATTATTTCATATATTTTCCTCAATGCATACCATACCATTTCCATTTCCATTTCCATTGCCAATGCATGCCATACCAATGCATACAATGGTATGCATTTCCTTCCCATTGTATGGTATGAATTGTCAATGGTATGGTATAGTATTCATTGATATTTCCAATGGAAATGGAGTTAGTATGGTATGCATTGGAAATAACAATGGTATGCATTGGCAATGGAAATTGTATGCATTGGCAGTGGTATGTATTGGAAATGGAAATGGTATGCATTGGTATGGTATGGTATGGTATACATTTCCATTTCCAATGACAATGTATACCATACCATACCATACCATATCATTTCCATTTTAATTGCCAATGCCAATGAATACCATACCATACCATACCATTGCCAATGAATACCATACAAGGAAATGGCAAGGCAATGCATACCATTTGCATTTCCATTTCCAATGCATACCATACCATACTATTGCCAATGCATACTATACGATGCATACAATGGTATGCATTGCCTTGCCATTGTATGGTATGAATTAGCAATGGTATGGTATGGTATGGTATGTATTGGCATTGGAAATGACAATGGAAATGGTATGGTATGTATTGGAAATAGCAATGGTATTCATTGGAAACATAAATGATATGCATCGGTATGGTATGTGTTGCAGGCATTTCATAGGTATGGTATGCATTGCATGGATTTGGTATGCATTGGCATTGCCAATGGAAATGGAAATGGTATGGTATGATATGCATTGCCATTCACAATGCCAACGCATACCATACCATACCATACCGTACCATTTCCATTTCCATTTCCATTGCCAATGCCAATGCATACCATACAATGCATACAATGGTATGAATTGCCTTTCCATTATATGGCATGCATTGGAAATGGTATGGTATGGTATGGATTGACACTGCCAATGGAAATGGAAATGGTATGATATGCATTAGAAATAGCAATGGTATGCATTGGCAATGACAATGGTATGCATTGGAATTGGTATGTATTGGCAATGACAGTGGTATGCACTAGTATGGTATGGTATGGCATGGTATGTTATTCCTCATCTTGGTATGGTATGCCTTGCCTTGGTATGGTATGGTATGGTATGGTATGCCTTGCCATACCTTGCCTTGCCTTCACTTGCCATGGCTTGTCTTTCCATACCATGCCTTTCCATACCATGCCTTGTTATCCCATGCTTTGCCATGTCATTCCATGCCATCCCATGCCTTGCATTGCATTCACTTGGCATGCCTTTCCTTTTCCATGCAATGCCTTTCCATACCATGCGATTCTTTTCCATGCCATGCCTTTCCTTGCCTTCACTTACCATGTATTTCCTACCATGCCTTGCCATCCCATGCCTTGTCATATCATACTATGCCATGCCATTCCATTCCTTGCCTTGTATTCACTTGGAATTCCTTTGCTTTTCCATGCCATGCCTTTCCATACTGTGCCATTGTTTTCCATTTCATGCCTTTCCATGACTTCACTTGCCATGTCTTGTATTTCCATACCATGTATTTCCATTCCATGAATTCACTTGACATGCCTTGCCTTGCATTCACTTTCCATTCCATCAAATTATTCATACATAAAAAATACAATCAAAGGATTCATTAAGAATGTAATTCTACAACTTGTTATCCCATATTTCTTATATAAAAATACTTGCATGAGAATTCCAATGTTTAGGTCAATAAGACATAGTTCAATTTTTGAAGAGGAGGTCTATTTTCAAAAAACTTGTGTCGGGTATTTGTGGGTAGTGTAGTCATGTGGGCCTTGGACAAATAGACTTGTGGGAGCTTACAAAGCTCCGTTATGACACTCGGTTTGTATTTTATGCCCCCGGACCAAATTGACCACATGTCTGTCAATGGCTTGAAGATGAGAGTTTCAACTCATGATAAAAATAAAACCAGGACTCAGATGGGTGAAATGTTAGTTTCATTGGATCCGGAGCACATTTTTTCAGCTAGGGGGGGGGGCTCCACTGTCATTCCTTCCACCGGAAAACCATTTGTTGGAGTATCTCCGACACTAGGGTTTTGGTCAATGAGGCATAGTGCAATTTCTGAAGAGGGGGTCTATTTTCAAGAAAACTATGTTGGAAATTTGTGGGTAGTTTATTCATGTGGTCCTTGGCCAAATATACTTGTGGGAGCTTACGGAACTCCGTTATGCCACCTAGTTTGTATTTTATGCCCCCAGACCAAATTGGCCATGTGTACTTTAATGGCTTGAAGAGGCGAGTTGCAACTCACGATAAAACTCAAACCGAGACTCGGATCGTTGAACCGTTAGTTAAATTGGATCCAAATAACTAGGTTTCAACTGGGGGGGGGGCTCCACTATCATTCCATCCACCAGAAAACCGTTTTTTGGAGGATCTTCGACACTAGGGTTTTCGTCAATGAGGCATAGTGCAATTTCTAAAGAGGGGATCGTTTTTTAAGAACACAGTGTCGAGCATTTGTGGATAGTGTATTGATTTGGTCCTTGGAAAAATAGATTTGTGGGAGCTTACATAACTCTTTTATGCCACTTGGTTTGTATTTTATGCCCCGGGAACAAATTGGCCACATGTCCCTGAATGGATTGAAGAGGTGAGTTGTAACTAGTGATAAAAATCAAACCGAGTCTCGGATGGGAGAACCGACATTTGAATTGGATATGGAGCATCGGGTTTAAACTAAAGGGGTCCCTTCGTTGTAATTCCCTCCACTGGAAAACTGTTTGTTGGAGTATCTCCAACACTAGGGTTTTGGTTAATGAGGCATAGTGCAATTTTTGAAAAGGAGGTCGATTTTCAAGAACAATGTGTTAGGAATTTGTGGGTAATTTATTTGCGTGGGCCTTGGACAAATAGACTTGTGGGAGCTTACAGAACTCCATTATGCCACTCGGTTTGTATTTTATGCCCCCATACCAAATTGTCCACTTTTCCCTAAATGGCTTGAAGAGGTGAGTTGCAACTCACGATAAAACTCAAATCAGGACTCGGATGGGAGAACCATCAGTTGCATTGGATATAAAAAATGGTTTTCAACTAGGGGGGCCTCTCCAATTCCATTCCATCCACCAGAAAACCATTTGTTGGAGTATATGTGGCACTATGGTTTTTCTTAGTGCTTATTACATATGTTTAGGAAATGCATGTCATGGAAATGCAAGTGAAGGAAAGGTATGACAAGTTATAAGGAAAGTGAAGGAAAGGAATGGAAAGTTATAAGGAAAGTGAAGACAAGGCATGGTATGGAAAGTGATAAGGCAAGGAAAGTGAAGGCAAGGCATGGCATGGAAAGTGAAGGCAAGGAAAGGCAAGTGAAGACAAGGCATTGATTGCTATGGAATGGTATGGAAAAGGAAAGACAAGTGAAGGCAAGGAAAGGCAAGTGAAGGCAAGGCAAGGTGAGGCAAGGAAAGTGAATGCAAGGTAATACAAGTGAAGGAAAGGCATGGAATGTTATGGAAAAGGAATGAAAAGTGAAGGAAAGGCAAGGAAAGTGAAGGCAAGGCAAGGAAAGTCAAGGCAAGGCAAGGCAAGGCAAGTCAAGGCAAGGAAAGGCAAGTGAATGCAAGGAAAGGTAAATGAAGGCAAGGAAAGACAAGTGAAGGAAAGGAAAGTGAAGGCAAGGCAAGGGAAGTGAAGGAAAGGCAATGGAACTGAAGGAAAGGAAAGGAAAATGAAGGCAAGGAAATCAAAGTGAAGGTAAGGAAGGTGAAGGAAAGGCAAGGAAAGTGAAGGAAATGCAAGGAAAGAAAAGAAAAGTGAAGGTAAGGCAAGGCAAGTGAAGGCAAGGCAAGTGAAGGAAAGGTAAGTGAAGGCAAGGAAAGTGAAGGCAAGGCAAGGAAAGTGAGGCTTGGAAAGGCAAGGAAAGTGAAGGAAAGGAAAGGAAAGTGAAGGAAAGGCAAGGCAAGTGAAGGCAAGGCATGAAATTCTATGGAATGACATGGCAGGGAATGGAAAAGGAAAGATAAGTGAAGGTAAGGAAAGTGAAGTCAAGGAAAGGAAAGTGAAGTCAAGGAAAGGAAAGTGAAGGAAAGAAAAGTGAAGGAAAGTGAAGGCGTGTGAAGGAAAGGCAAGTGAATACAAGGCAAGTGAAGGCATTGCAAGGCATGGCATGTGAAGGAAAGGAAAGGCATGTGAAGGCAAGGCATGACAAGTGAAGGAAAGTGAAGCCAAGGAAAGGAAAGACGAGTGAAGGAAAGGAATGAAATGCTATGGAATGGAAAATACAATACAAGTGAAGTCAAGGCAAGGAAAGTGAAGGCAAGGAAAGGAAAATGAAGGAAAGACAAGGAAAGTGAAGGAAAGGCAAGGAAAGTGAAGGCGAGGAAAGGCAAGTGAAGGAAAGGAATGTGAAGGCAAGGCAAGGAAACTGAAGGAAAGGAAAGTGAAGTCAAGTCAAGGCAAGTCAAGGAAAGGTAGGTGAAGGCAAGTGAAGGCATGCGAAGGCAAGGAAAGTGAAGGCATGGAAAGGAATGGCAGGTGAAGGAAATGCAAGGCATGTAAAGGAAAGGAATGACATGTGAAGGAAAGGAATGACATGTGAAGGAAAGGAAAGAAAAGTGAAGAAAAGGCATGGCATGGCAAGGCAAGGAAAATATTTTAACAAAATTACAAATATATTAACAACATTCAAAATGAAGCCAAAATTATTTGTTTTACATAACTAGATAGTCATTCAAGTAGACCATCAGGATCACTTCTAATGTTGATCACTTCCATTAACTTCCTGTGCTCAAAGTAAAGAAAGAAGTATTGTACCTTTGATGAGTTCTTACTTGACATTGTTTGTAGTTAGAGGTTTGTACCAATATCCGAGTTTGTAAAGTGGTATACAACTTGACCTGGTTTATAAATTGAAACACATAACCACCTTTATTTTGTGTTATTTCATCATGTGTTAGATATTATCCTTTAAAAACCATGGACCTTGTCAGAAATTCAATTCCTTTAGAGTTTTTTACTGAATGCATGAGGGTTGGTTTTCCCTCTAAGAATCGTGTTAACCAATAATCAGTTCCCCATTCATTATCTCTTGGGGAAAACATTGCATATATGTTCCCTACAAAAAATGGAGTGCGGAAATGTGACTCCACTAAATGACCAAAGCATAACACATTCATTCTAGTTATTCAAAATTTAATAGAAGGATTCAACGAACATGGCAGTATGAGATCTGAGACATGATCATAATATGTTGAAATACTTTAATGGTCCTCCTCCAATTGGGATAATTCTAAAGTTATACGTTAACCAATGGGGAGTGATATACGATCCGATATATCAACCCAGCCTATCAATTCACAATCATCCCATTCATTAATACTACATGGAGCACATAAGAAAGAGAGTTTTCTTGTCTGTATTTCAACTATTGAATTGTCTAATGTTCTAACTGAATGGAATCCAAGATTGCCCTAGATTGTTTTGCATTCATACCACTATGATCAATCTACATAGACCGCCTCCCGAAAATATCTATGTACATGTCCTTTCTTGTGTGATTGGTATTCATAGGTTGTTTCTCCCTCTCCCATTACTGAAGAACACCATTGAACAATGGATTTTTCATCTCAAATGAGGGAAGTAGTAGTGAACTTCATTTCTTTCCTACGTAATGATCTTTTTATGCATGCACCTACTCCATCATGCTCCCCTTTCGCGTGCTCAGACTCAAAATAGTTACAAATGTGTGGTAACTTTATCTTTTTGTGCAACATACATAGCCATTGAAATACATGAGTATTTTTTAATTGACATGCATAACCATCTGACCAAATCCAATGTTGATCCATCTGTATGTTCTTCTCCTTAAGGTCATTGTATAACAACTGAAAAAAATGTTGTATGTAGGCTATGTCATGACACTGATCATCACTTATGTAGAAGTGATACTCTTTCAATATAACTTTTTTTTTTCATTACTATCTGATCCATGCTTGTATGTGATATGTACCATTATGATGACCTTCTTTGAGTGATAATACTGGATTTGAACCTCATTTTGTAGTTTAAGGGTGTAGTTCTCACCAAAATCAACCATTGATAACACAGTACCAACAGATAATGCATATCTTCATATTCTAAAATGCTCATCCTACCATCGAGCCACATGGACATGCTGAACATAATGTCGTGTATTTTTTACGAAGTCTTTCATGAAGTCACACACGCATACTTGGGAAGTAACCAATTGTATATTTTTTCTTTCTTCTCCTCTATCAATATCATATGTCACATATTTAAATCTTTGCAAGGCAAAATCTTTCCTCCCCGATTCATACTCATTAATTACATGGATACACTTGCTTGGTAATGTAATTATACTACACTTGCGGCATGTCCCATTTAAGCATGCATTATACTACACTTGTGGCATGTCCCATTTATGAAAAATACTATATATATGTATGTGTGTGTGTGTGTGTGTCATAATAATAACCACACTCAATGTGATATCGACAACAACACATGTTATGAATTTTCTTTATTCGAACATACCAAGGCTTGCATTTATGGAAAGATATTTGGCCTAAGTTAAGTGCACTATGTGTTGTTATAAATATCTCATACAATTATGTTTGTGTAATGTCAATATAGTGTTTAATATGGGGTTCATGGTCCCTATATCCCCTTCTCAATTTTAGTACATCTTTTTGGTTGGAAGAGGGCCTTGTGTTCTCATGCCATAAATCCTAAACTAGTCCCTTAACCGCTCCAATTAACTTCATGTCAGAATGAAGTATCCTTTTAGTGAAGGCCCAAAAATCTATTGGGGCACCTATGTTGAGACTATCTTGTCTACGAGAATAATTTCTAAGGGCTTTGACATTGCATTTCAAGAGGTGAGAGGTTTGTTGTAGAAAACGATGTTTTCTTGTGATCTTGCTAACAATCGACTAGGACAAGAGATGTCGAGCTACATTGCGGTCTTTAGAACGAGACTTTGTACCAATTATTTGCAAAAAATATACAAGGTTTCGTACTATATGATGACTTGTTTCTATATTTTTGACTATTTTAATGCCTAAAATTCTCCTAATAGCAGTCAAACTTCTAGATTTTAACAAAGATAAAAATAATTGTCATTTAGCAGCATCATATTTTGGTTCAAAATATTCTTGAATGATTTTATTAGACTGATAACAAATAGTATGGTTAGGTAACTTACCTTCAAGTGATTATAGACCACTTTCATCGACTTGAACACATTTAGGAGTTCTTCTCCACTTAGTTCTCAATATAGGTAGGGACAATGAACCCCTATTCTAGGACTCTTGACCTCCATGTTGTGGATTTAACAATGTTGTAGTTCTTGCCACTTCAACACTGACATATCAACTGTGGAAGGAGAGTGGACATGGGATTGTCTATTTTCTGGAACATTTGACTGTCCAGCAAGATATTTCACCACAAGACCTTCCTCACCACAATGTTTTACACCATTTGCTTCTCTAATTTCATCCATTGTATAATCAGCTCCAAGCAAATCCTCCATCATTTGGTCATCCAAAAAAATTTGTCTTTATGAGATATTTTTTGGATTGCTCTCTAATGAACTCTTGTGATTTGCTTCTGATGATGGAGGATAAACAATAACGACATCTATTCCACAAGAAATTGGATTTCCCTCTTCTCAAAGACTACGCTTTGACATACGTAACTTTTCTTTTTCTCTTTCTTCTTCTACCTTTTCGATTGATTTCTTTTTTCTTGAGGACTTTCTTTCTCAAATTCGGTGGTTCCCCATGTTTAAAGATAAGAATTGGCTTCCAAACATCCACCAAAAATTTATCTTTGTATTATGTAATAAGGCACAACCAAGTGGAGAAATTGTTTTTTGTATTACAAAAGAAGACACATCTAATAATTCCAATTCCAATTGCACTTGGACAAATTTGTCTTCCAATTCCAAGGAGACACAAGAAGATACAAAAAACAATTCCAATTGCACTTGGACAAATTTGTCTTCCAAGTCCAAGAATAAACAAGAAGATACAAACAAGAATTCCAATCACACTTCAACAAATTTGTCTTCCAATTCCAAGAAGATACAAACAACAATTCCAATTGCACTTCAAAAAATTTGTCTTCCAATTCCAAGAAGAAACAATTAAATACAAACAACAATTCCAATTGCACTTGACAAAGTTGTCTTCCAAATTTTTCTGCAATGGTCTCAAAATATCACAAAAGTATTTATGAATCTAACAAGAACAATAAAAAAAGTAAAACCTATCTATGGTGGATATTTTTTTTTTGAAGTTGTTGCGGTTTTTTCTTGACCATGATATAGATGAGGCGGGGTGTGCTTGGCACCAAAAAATTCCCAACATGAACTTGCATGCATTCCTAGAACGCGTATGCACTAAAGAACATGTGTGTTCTAAGAATGTGTGTGCGTTCTTGTTGAGAATAAATGATGAAATCAGTCAAGTCACAAGAGTGTGTGCACGCTCTTAATGAAATGGATATAACATTTAATATACACTAAACCTCTTTATGAATAAACATTTATAACAGTATGGGGAAAAATAAGGCCTAGGGGTTAGGATTGAAAGTGTTTTCAAGGATAGATCAATGGTTAGAGCACCAAGATGTGGGTGATGTTAGTGAAAGAGTTGTACACAAGGTATATTGCATAGTGCACTCAGGGATCAAGTTAAGATAGGGTTAAGGATTGACTATAAGTTATGCCTAGGATTATATGGAGCTAGGGGGTCTATGTCATTGTCTACATCAAGCTCTAGGTCAACGTATAAATCTAGATCTAGCTCTATGTGGTGGTATATGTCATGGTCTATATCAAGCTCTCAGTCTGGTGAAAATACAGTTGGACGAATGGAACCTACTGAAATGGACATTATGACCCTTTGTATTCTTAGATATTATGAGATTGCAGTGAAATCAAATTGAAAGGATCGTTTGGAAGCAAAGAGATAATGAGATTGCAATGAATTATTTGGAGGCCCAAACATCATGAGATTTTAGTACACCCGAGTTGAAATGACCATTTGAGGTGGAAAGATGTGAGATTTAAGTGCACCCTTTGGAGTGTTGGATAGGATCAGATTATGATTACGGTTATATTCTATATTTTCTAGGAAGGGTTGGAGATTAGAAAATGCACTGCAAAGAGAACATCATTTGCATTCATTTCATTTAAAAAATTTCTTTTGTAGTTTGTTTTGTTTGTTGATATGAATTTCCTTAAGGTTGGTAGAGTAGATATGAGATTTGATTTCACAAATATACAAAGTAATATTATTTATATGAGTGGATTAATAAATATTTGTGTGCAGGTTAAACATAATGAGTAATATAGGAACAACAACAAATCATGATAGGTTTCATTATTTTGGGCATTGTCAATCTCTAGGTCAACGTCTAAATCTAGATCTATCTGTAATTCATGGTATATGTCTAAATATAGATCTAGTTATATATCATGGTGTACGTCAAGATCTGTATCATCATTTAAATCTATCTCTAGCTCTATGTCATGGTCTAGGTCATGGTCTAGGTCTATGTCATGGTCGAGGTCGTGGTCTAGGTCATGGTCTAGGTCTATGTCTATGTCTAGGGGGGGTGTAGAGAGTGATATTATGGGGGGTACAGAGTGAGATACTGAGGGTATGGAGGGTCTATGTCATGGTCTATGTCAATATCCAGGTCAACGTATAACTCTAGATATAGCTCTATGTCATGGTCTAAGTCATTGGGGGAGATAGTGAGAGTGAGAGAGTGAGAGGAAGAGAGGAAAAAGAGGGTGGGGGGGTGTAGAGGGATAGAGGGATCTAGGTGATGGTATAGGTATATTTCATGGTCTAGGTCATGGTAATGTTCATACAAGTACTCTTATAAGTAATACATTGTAAGAAAAACAAAAAATTAACACTCACCTTACAAGTGAGGCTACATTTCTCTGTTGCACATGTATCCTTTATTCATTGTGAGACATGCCTTGCCCTTATATGGACATAGAGAGAGGGAGGTAGAAATAGGGGAAAAAAAGAAGATGTATGGAGAGAGAGAGAGAGAGAGAGAGAGAGAGAGAGAGAGATACTAACAACA
>JZKD02S2265053.1:145516-177514 GCA_000966675.3 Picea glauca
TTTTCCACCCAAACACAACACCAAGAATATAATCCTTAAGTGCTCTTCAGTGTTGGAAAAGAGGTTGCAATCCAAACATCAGATATACAGTAGATATTATCGAGCACTCACATAGGCCTATAGCCCTTCCATCTCCAACCATATTATGGTCTCACACATGAATAGCTCTATGGATATTCATTGTTATATAAGGAGTATGTCTCATGAATTACCTGGTTATGATCCCATAACCAATCATATCATTTTATCTAAGTGCATTCTAGCATCAACAACACTTACACACTCTGGGCCTTTGGCCATTATATATCAATTTAAATACTAAAAATTAACTGAGGGAATCCTTACCTTGATCCCCTTCAATATGTATGCATCAACGGAAGCTAAATGCATACCTGCCTGGTTGTTACCAACCTACTTATTGTTGTCTGACCAACTGATATTTGTAGAAGCTCATAGACTTCCCCCTTCATCATTTTGATCACATTCCTTCCATCCTCATGGGTATTCACCTCAATGGAAATTATAAGTAACAACAACATCCACATATTTAACCATGTTGTATCATTTTTCCTGAATACATAATCCATCCTTAGTCATACTCAAACATTATTTCATAATAACAGACTATTCTAAGTTCATCAACATGTTATATACATATCCAAGCATGTACATATGAAAAATTACACATCTATATGCACCAAGCATTTATTGTCATCATTCCTACTAATGCATATGCAATTTAACTTCATTGTATGCGTCATGCACTCTAGTGCATTTCTGTTTCAATTCACTTATTTATTTATCTATTTATGTTGTAGTTGGTTGTCCTTGAATTCCTTTAGATCCTTGATGCCTTGTGTGCTCCTATTCTTCTCATCTGCACTATGGTTCCCTGGGTCTGAACACTTTTCCAGCCACGTTCCACCTGGCCATTCTTTTCCACTTAGTACCATTCCCCACTAGAAATCCATTTTCATTCAGTGTCACTTTTTAAGTGAGAGAGCATTCCAATTCCTTTGCATTGGCATCTTGCTTCCACTGTGAACTCTGATTTAAGATTTTAGACAGTAGATAAGTCATATCTAACAAATCCTTCCCTGGAACTCCTATGCTTGACACATAGAGATTATTCACACACCACCTCTTAAGCTCTTTGTTTCATTCCACATCAATCTTGAGACTGTCTACACATCTCTACCTTCAAGGCTATGGAGCCTTATGTTTCCTTTCTATACCCATTAATGACATTATTCACCTGCTAGCTTCATGTCTCATGTGAGGATTCTTTCTTTTGTAGTACCTCATCCAACTTTTGTAAGCAAAGTCATGCCTCCATGACCCTAACATCTGATCCTATTCTTGAATTGATCTATTTATACCTCTAATCCTGATAAACCTGCAAGAAACCATCTTGTTAGAGCTATACATATCATACAAAAATTGTTAATTAAATTTACATGTACCTTTTCATTTAAGTGATAATATTATTCTTTAATTAATATCATTTTTCCCTTTTATATGAATTAACTCTTTTTTAATCGTGACTGTGTGTCAATTATTTTTTCTTCATGAGTTGATCACAGACATGGATCGACTCATTATATCGTACTCATGCTTTTGTTGTGTTCTTAGTTCACAAAAAATCATATTTTGACCCTTTATCAATTCCCTATATTATTCTAGTGTTAACTCTCTACCGAATTAAATCTTTATGAGGCACTTCCTTCAAACCATTTACATATGACCAGATGCATAAAACCACAAGCTTATTGATTTGAGCATTGCCTCTTCTTTTCCCTTTGTTTCTTAATGTAGACCCCCTTCTCCTAAATTTGCATGACCTCCCGATCAAGGGTATTCAATCTCGAGCTGAATTGGCTCTCTGAAACCAGTTTCATTATGTATCTAAACACAGGCCCTTCCGGATTTCTAGCACAGGTTCGATGGCCCCTGCGACCTTCTCCTTCACCTTTGCGAAAAATGTCAGAGTTGGCGCTAGCTCCTTTTTATCTTGGCCCCTCCTTAGATGTGACCTTAGGCGGTGACCTCACACAGACGTGCGATTGTGGCCACGCTCAAAGGTGGTTTGGAACCAAACTAATTTTCGCCCTGCAATTCACCCCGAGCCACCATGTGTCATTTTTCCAAAACCTTGGTCTCGATTGTGACCCACCCTTGACTTCGTAAAGACTGAGAACCTCTCGTCCCCGCAATGCGAGGTGACTGTTGAAATCACGATCTTGACGGTGCTTCTAAATCGACGACCGAGATCTACCTCCTGGGAACCAACAATTTAGATTTACCTCTCCCATATCGATGGTTGTGGTCGTTTCGAAATTCCTGACTTCAAAATTATCAAATCTCAAACTTTACTTCCCTCAAGATACACAGGATTCTTCCACGTGTCCTTTTGAATCAGACGATGGGGAATTACTTCGGACGATCCGACGATCGACATTTACTTCAGGTCCTTACTTGAAATCCACAGCTTCATGCCACTTGTTCTCCTGATCTGTCGGTTGAAGTCTACTTCGGACAATCCGACAGTCGATGTTTACTTTAGGTCCTTACCTAGAATCCACAACTTCACACCACTTGTTATCATGATCTGATGGTTCAGGTCTACTTCAGACAATTCGACAGTCGACGTTTACGTCGGGTCTCTAGCTCTCCGGGCTTCGAGAGTTTCAACTCTCAACTGAAAAACTCTCGGATTAATTTCTCCAGAGTCCACAATCCGTCGCCACGTAGCGAAATACTGTAAGTGGACACGTGGTCCAATCAGGCGGGTGACATGTGTCACATCCTATCTAACATGTCAATCATTCGCATGGTCAAAACTTACTGACATGTGGCGCACATCCCATGTTTCCACATCATCCCCGGTGATGTCTACAAGCCATGTCACTTTGGAAATTTCGGGGTCCACATCACCTCCTGGTGATGTCATCGTACCCCACCACTTCGACTCTTCAGGCTTCAAGACTTCAGGAGTTTCCACACTAGCACACTTCCAATTCTCATGAACTCTGATTTTCCGAACTGACCAAACTACCACCATGTGTCTCCCTTATCAGATGAACCATATTAACCCTTAACTTCACGACTTTTGAAGTTACCATTGCAAGGATCAATAGCTACAATTCCTTCAGGCCTTTGAACTTCGGAAAACTCAAACTTCAACTTTTTTCCGAAATGTTTTTATCTAAAGATCGCGATCTACTGACATGTGTTTCCCACGGATCGATGGCTACGATTTCTTTGGGTCTTCGTACTTCGGAGAACTCAACTCTCAACCTTCTCTTTTCCATGAAGTGCGTGGATTTCTACCATGTGTCCTCCGAGATCATACGACTGCAATTCACTTCAGATCTCTAGGGTCCAAAAATATCAATTCTCAATTTCTCCTTGCTTGCCTTTTCCTAGAGTGCTTTCACCCAAAGAACACGATCGGTTGACATGTGTCATCCTATCAATATACAGTCCCCGACTACTTTTGCTCTTCGAAGGTTTGTCGCTCGAGTACTAACATGTCACATCACTGCATGCCTTTCAATTTGTGGGGGCACACATTGACGGTTTCAAGTAACTTGATTTTCGCCCTGCAATTCTCGTCATGCTGAAACGTAACCCCTTGGTGAAATCGTGGTTTGGATTGCAGGACCGCCTTGGGAAATTATCTCCCGTGCAACTTGGTTCCCCGCAATGCCTCATGTTTGTTGATATCTCTCTCTCATGGGATCCGATGGTTGTGACCTTAACCCTTGCTTCCTTTAAATCAGATGACCCATGTTCACCTATCCTCCGATCCAATGATCATGGATCTCTCCTGATCCTATAGTGGCGATCGATCCATAATTTGAAGGGGATGGTCATGATCCTTCGAACCCCTTACAACTGATCTCTGATGATCTAAATCCTGCATATATTCTGCAATGCTATTCATCCTGAGATTTTCAACTTCACGGTCAAAATTTGATCTCAACCACGAGACTCTGACCAACAGACCCGACCCATACCGACCCGATGTTTCAACCAAAATCTATGATACCAATCTGTAACATACCCAACCACCCAAAGTCCGGGCTATGCCACTTAAACAGCCTGCAACACACCAAACCACCCGCAGGCTAGGCACGCTGCAGTCCCAAAACTCAGTTCTCTGATCTCTAATTTGAAGACAAAGGGTTTCTCAACAATGTTAGGAGCATTCACACCACATTCATAAGACAATATCCATGCCACAACATAAAAGATATAAACATCGTGCCATGCACAACAAATAAACAAAAGACAGGCACATTAGAATACATATCTCAAAGATAATTAAATACACAAAGGAATACATTAAACAAAAAACCTAGAGAGTGCTTATCTTTGCAAGTAAACGTTCACCAACTAGCTATAGACCAAGGACGTTCCTCCCAACCATAGACATTGTTGTTCGTTTACTCTCAACAACAGGTCACCCCCGAGCCAGGGCTATGAATCCACAAGGACAGGTCCTAGGCCAAGTCTAAATACACAATAGTTGGCTAAGCAGCTCTCAGGTTTCCCAACCTCACAACATTCCTCCATCTCTCTTTCCCCCTTAACTTGCACAACCCCAAGAAATGAACACCTTTCTATACCATGAAGTCCCTGAGGCTATTCCATTTCTCTCCAAGGATCTAGTGATACTGGTCAGGAAATATCCCTACTGGAAATTCCAAGGACTCTCAGCTATGGACAGTTCCATCCGAACTGTCATCAAGTTCATGCACACATGCATCCATTCCCTCTTGGAATGATTAGTAAATCATTAGAACCATTCAACGATGGCTCTCCTCTTCCTTCCATTCATTTCCATGCTCATACCAAGAGCACACGAACTAGAAGTAGTGTTTGAAGAGGAAGAAGAATGAGTGAACTAGTGAGAAGAGGACAAACCAAGGGAAGAACGACCCCAAAACATCCCCCAAGGGATGCTTAAATAATTACATGAAGACAAGAGCCAAATGGACTCCCTCCCAAGAAGATCATGTAACCCCCTCTTCTCCATAAAATCAATTATGAGTAATTACAATAATAATAACAAGACTTATCCCCTCAATCCCTCTCTCTCGTGGAATCATAGCCCCCTATCTCTTTTGTCCTTGTCATTCTTGCAGCCAGCAATGTATTTTATTAATGTATAGGAAGTGTTACATTTCCTAGGCACTCTAGACCCTTTTCAACTTTGCCAACTCACCAACCTAAGTCATGTTTACATAATACATTATAGTTTATACGGGTTAGAACCGAGATGTTACAATTGTTTAAAGGTTGAGAGAAGGTTTTATGCTGGTTTATCTATCGACGATGCAAATTGTACAAACTCTTCTATTTCCAGCCTTTAAATCCATCTCCATGGTGTTTTGAATCCTTTCCACCACTCCAGACTGTTACCTTGACCTCATGCATATTTTCCTCTTCTAAGAAGCCTCATGTGCCATTGAAATTCCTCAACAGTGTGAACTGTTTTCTCTGGCGCTGTGAACCCTCTGTTCAAGGACTGCTAAAACCCTCACCTTCTACATCCTTTTGAATTTTAGCATTAAACGTTGAATTTTACCCATATCAAATCCGAGATTCATGGTTGATCATCTGTAGGACGATGATTTAATTGTATACATCATTAATGCTTCCAACTGATACCAATGTTGATAAAAACCCTGTTCTAGAAAAGAATTCTCATTCTTCTTCCTTTATTTGTAAATCTCAGTTGTTTTTCCTTCACCCCTCCTGTTTGAATAGTGGTTTATCTCATACCTCAATATGTATAAGTCTTTTTACAAGGTTAGGCTTTTGAATTTTTTTTTGTAATCAAAACCCTAAGTTCATGTATTCTCTCTTTTCACACACCTAGTTGTCATAAACAATTCAGAGGAGCATTCTTCCAGCAACAATTATGGATAGTCAACAACACAAGAAGAATCACAAGGGAGGGCAGATTGTAAGGAAATAGCCTTATGATATGCAACTCCTTAACTATGAACCTTTGTTCAGGGAAGCCTTTCAGAGGGTAGGTTTCATTAATTTCTGTTAAAAGATGCAGAGGTGGCATCTAGAGGTGGCCAATGAGTTTGCACTCAAATTTAATGGGACTAAAACCAAAGTAGGGAGGCTAGAGTTTGATGTTTCAGAGAATTCCATCTCTATTGCAACAAAGATACCAAACAATGGAGAGAAATGTTTCAAATCTATGGCATTAAATTCTTCCTTCTAAAAGGAATTCCTTAAGCCAGAGTATCAGGAGGAAAACTTGTCCAAAGTGGTACCTATAAGCCACATGCTCGAATGTTGTGATAAGATGTTGAGGGTTATCCAGAGATATTTCACATGTGAGGGAATTTTTAACATGGTGTACAATACCACTTCACAGAAAAAAAAATCCATGAACCTTCAATTTTATCTTTTTAGAAGCATTGGTAAGATGTCTGACAGAGTTCAATCCAATTCAAAGCAAGTAGACAGACACCAATGTATTTCACTCTGGCCTTATTAAGATGCTAGTAATGGAGGAGTTGAGGAAGACAAACACTGATTGGGAAACCTTCCTAAATTCATCACAGTTTCAGTTAGATGTTGCCCCCACTCCACAGTCCAAGATACAAAGTCCCACCCCTGTTGAGAGGACTGTAAATTCAGAGACTAGCAAGAGGAAAAGGGTGACTATGAGTGATAAAGATGATAGAGCCACTTATCAAGCAAAAGTAGGAGGTCCTTCATAACCTACAGATAGAGAAAATTTTCCAATGGCATATCCTATCCCTATGGGGATTCCCTCAAACAAACCAAGAGGCTTGAAAGGGAAAAAACTAGTTTTTTCCCCACCCTTTTTTGTAGACAAGGTTAAACCTGGGAGGCCTTTTACTAGAGAAACAACCAGAAAAAATGTCCTTTTGAAGGGTGATGCAACAGAGACTTCAGACCAGAAAAAGGGTAAATCTAAATCTTTTTAGAATCCTATCAAACTTATTAATATCACTACTCCTCAGGATGAAAACAATCTCACCTTAAAGAGGATCAAGAGGAAACTCAAGGAAGCAAGAGCTGAAGTTTAGAAGTTGAAAAAATAAGATTTGGATTCTAGGAAGAAGCTTAAGGGGATATTAGGAATATATCATGAGACCATTGATAAGGCCACATTTTTGGTAAAATATTCCTGCCCCTTCATAGACAGCTCAAGAATCTCTATAGACACAACATATCACGTCAAGCTCAAATAAAAAAATTGAAGGCATAACTGCAACCTTTCAAAGAAGAATTGTCCAAAAGAAACCTAGATATGCTCGCCAAGGCTGCTACCAGGGAAATATCTATAACTAAAAAATAAATATAAAGGCATTGAGCCTCCATAATCATCATTAGTTTTGGTGACCATTTTTGTTTCATGCATTTTACAACATTTTTGGTGATGGCTATGAGTTTTAAACCATGATAATCAATCGCAGTGTTTTCCTCTAGTCACATGTCAAGATAATGAAGTCTTTTCAACATAGTTGGACACCTGGTATAATTTTGAGATGTTAAAAAAATTCGTAAAGAGAAACATGCCACTATAGGAAAGTTTGCAGCGCCTGGTGCTACAAACTAGTTGTTTCAGGATAGTTTGCAGCACTGCGTTGCGAACTCAGTTTTTGGATATTTTGGAGGGAAATAAAACTGGAAGATGTCAATATGGATGCGTACTATCACTATGAGGGTTAGTTTCATTTTGGGAGGCCACGTGTCTCAATCAAATCCACTTTTTTTTTTTTTGTTTGTTATTTTTTCCATGACATGTGGGACTAAACTGTGGCTAAGAAACTGCGGCTCAGGGGAATCTAAGCCATCAAAATCACCCGGGGATCACACCCGGCCTAAGCCACACCAACCCTTAACATGGCTGGATTTTTTGTCCTCGTAGGTTTCAAACCGGTGACTTTAACATCACGGAGCGCCTTAACAACACACTCTGTCACCGACTGTCCTACACCTTAGGGACTCTCAATCAAATGCATTCTTATGGACACATCATTAGCCAATAAAGAATGTTGGATACGTTTCCAAAATCTTCCTTTTTATTAGAAGTTTGTTTCTTTTCTGTTGTACACCTGTTTCCACACTTCCCTTAGGCATATGGATCCTATGAGGAAGTTGGAATGTGAATTTTAGAGATGGAAATGATAGATTAGGATATTTAAAGGGCATTGTAAGACTTAGTATAGGTTCCAATGGTATGACATAAAACTTATATTTTGGATATTGTCTTTGTAACAAAGTTTTTCTCCTTATGTATGGACCAGATCTAAGATACTTTTAATGGTGGAAATCATTCATGTTTATTTTTATCATCCTTTTCTATCTTGCTTTGATATCAATTTATGTTGAATGATTCATCTATTTGGTTGTTTCTTTATTGCAATAAACGATCTATTGTGATATTTTATGCAAGTATATTAGAGTGCTTTCTCTTTGATTATGAGAGGTTCTTATTTCAGAGAGTTTTGTTCATATGTGTGTTAGTATTACCCGATGTAAATGATATGAATATTTCATCTTCTTTGTTAAGTCTCCCACCTATCACTTTATCTCTCAAAACCTGATTTGAATCCATTCAAGGCTTTGTTTGTTGGTGTGTATTTCATAGAGCTATTCGTGTTAGACATATTTAACTGAGTTGTTATCGATTTTCCACCTTTATAAACATTTATCCTTCGCATTTTGATGGGTACTAGGCTTACACTTACAAAAATATAAGTGTGACTCTCAGTGCTAACATTTTTAGCGTTGCTGCCGGGGAATGGATTGAAGATTTTTCCATGGGTTGTACGATAAGAAAACACTGATTTTGATGGTGCACGGTAATCAATAAACATGAGAATTTATATTTCACCTGGCGACTCCAAAGTTCAGTAGTGCCTGCCAAAGGTAGACACATGAGGTTGAATCCACAACCACCTCTGGCTGCACCTGAACCTAATCCAGAAAAAATATTAAAGAAGGGAAAAGTTTTGCAAGGATATTCCTCTTCCAAATTCTCAAGTACTTCTAGAGACTTACCTGAATCTAGTTTAAATACACCAGTTTATGTTTCTCACATTTCTCATCTTCCTATTGTTGAAATTCATGTAAAGTCAAAACTAGGAGATTTTCCTGTAGAATATTCATCTTTTTCTCCCGAGCTGAAAGAAGAAAGTCTTGAAAATTTTGATGTTCTTTCATATCCTGAAGTTTTTAATTGGTTTAGGCTTGAGAGTTTGGAATATTTTCCTCTCTTAGTTTCTCCTTCCCACCATTCTTTTAAATTTTTTGTAACCAAAGAAGAAGGAACCTCAGTTCCTCTTGAATTTCCCCCATCCTCATCCAACACTCAACTAATTTATGTTAAATATGAAACTCCTCCACCTTATATTCTTCCTTTTCCCAAATTAACTACTATATAGAATACATCTTTACCTATCAAATCACCTCCTACTCCGAGAATTCAGAATCCTCCTTTTCCTAATCAAATGTTAGGGGTTAATCCTCCTCAGAATAGAATGAATGCTTGTGTGGCTACTAGGTATGCCCCTCTAGTGCTTCGTCACCCTATGAATGCTCTCCCAATAGGATATTACTGAAAGTATATGCCCACATTCACAGGACAAGAAGACATCACTGCAGAAGAACACCTTGCAACATTTTATAGCTATGCTGATAATCTAAATATTGAGAATGAGGATGTTTGGATGAGGGTTTTTGTACTAAGTATTGATGGAGAAGCTAGAAATGGTTTAGGAGTTTATCCCCTCAATCAATTGTTGGTATTGAAGCCCTAGATGATGCATTTTTAAGGCATTGGGGTGACAAGAAAGACTTTTTGTATTATATCATAGAATTTGGGTCTCTCAAAATAAAAGAAGGTGGATCAGTATCATACTTTTCAAAGAGGTTTAACAAAATGTATAATAAAATTCCTGTTGAGATCAATCCTACTAAAACTTCTTCCAAAATAACCTATGCTAGTGCATTTGACCCTAAATTTTGTCTTCTGTTGAGAGAAAGAAGGCCTACTTCATTATCCCATATGAAAGATGTTACTCTAGAGGTAGAGTCAAACATATTGGTAGCATATAAATTAAGAGGCAAGTCTGATAGGGATATGAGGGAACAAAAGGAAGAAGCTTCAACTTATGATGCTTCAACAACTAACCCTCAGGTTGATGAATTGACTAAGTTTGCCAAGTCATTGTCTGTAGAAATGGAAAAACTAAAACTTGAAGGGAGACAAACAAATAGAAACACACAAGATTTTAGAAATAGAAACAATTTCAGAAGACAAAACAATGCACCTCAAATTATTCAAAGAGATCAGAGAATTAGAGAGGATCAAAAGGTTCAAACCCCTCTCCAAAACAATTTGGTTGATGATGAAGAAGGAGAGAATGAAGAAACATATCAGGAAATTCATTTTCTGGGGGAAACATCTACTTCCCCTCATGTAACTCAATATTCTTATGAAGATTCTCTAATGAGCATCCAACTAAATGAGTTAATTAAAGGAGAGAAAGAGAATGAAACTCAAAATGAGTACAATTTGAGGTCAAAACAAAAAGAGGGAAATACTAGTACATCTAATCATCCCCAAAAATCATATACTTCTACTAAAACAATGGCTACACCAAATAAAGGAAATGAGGAACAAAATAATCAACCTCTGATTAAAGATCCTATTCAAGAAACCAAAGAAATTTTGAAATCCCCATATTCTTTTAACATTGAGAATGAAATCCATAAAATAAAAATTCCAGCCCATTTCTAGAGTTGATAAAGAATGAAGATTTCAAGAAGTCCATTTCTAAATTTGTTGTAGCCTCAATTTGCTTCCCATTCAACAGACTCGGTTAATTTACAAGACACAAAACCTACAGCTATATTGGGGCCCCTAGTAGAAGATAGAGATGACTCCTCTCCTCCTTTTTACACCTCATTGAATGTACTCGATAAAATATTGCACAATTGAATTATGGACTGAGGTGCATCCCATAACTTAATGCCTAAGTCTTTCATGGATGAACTGGGTCTAGAAATCACCAAAGCATATCATGATCTATATTCCTTTGACTCAAGAGATGTGAAATTCCTTTGGGTGATTAAATACTTGGTTGTTACTCTCTTTCAACTACCCATGAATAGTATAGTGATGGATATTGTAGTTGCAAATGTTCCCCTCAAGTTTGGGATTTTATTATCTAGATCATGGATTAAAAGTTTGGGAGGGACATTGCAAATGGATCTCTCATTTTCTACTATACCAGTCTTTAAGGGTGAACACAAAAGGTTGTATAGAGAAGAACAAATAGATTATATTATTAGTGATGAAGGTAATCCCATAAACCATCCTATTTATTTTGTGGAAACTGATTTTGGATCTAGCATTTTGTAGCTTACTGATCTTCCTCAGTCACCCCTGGAAATTAGAAAACAATCACCAACAACATGTGAAACAGTCAGACAAGGTGCTCAAACTTGGAAAATGTATCTTGATGGCGCATATTATAAAGATAGTGTTGGTGCAGGAGTTGTGCTCATTTATACCTCTCAAGAAGTCATAACTTTTTCCTTCAAATTGGAATTTGAAACCACAAACAAAATTGCAGAATATGATGCCCTAGTTTTGGGGCTAAGGGCTACTAAAGACATGAAAATTGAAGAATTATCAGTTTTTGGAGATGCAGAGTTGATTGTGCATCAAGTCAGAAATATATATCAAGCAAAGCATCCAAGACTGATAACTTACATGAATGAGGTATGGGACCTTATTGAGAATTTTTTCTTATCTTTCAACATATCCTTTGTTCCAAGAGAAGAAAATGCATTGGTTGATTCCCTAACTTTTTTTGCTAGTAACTTTAAAATCCTACTACCTACTAAACTCAAGTATGATGTTGAAGTGAAGTATAGGCCTTCTATACCTAACAATGTCAAACATTGGAAGGTTTTTTAACATGATCTTGAAATAAATATATTTCTGGAAATAATAGAGGAATTTTCTGCTCTTCACATTGATCAAGACCCAGATGATGAGAAAAGCCCTCATGTTGATAAATTCCTGAACAAGATTGCAGACCGCAAGATTGTCCAGTTTCCCAGCAAAAATATTCCCAAAGAATTAGTTCCATTGGAGAGATTATTTCATAACAATGATGTGGCTGTGAAAGTGAGAGGTTTAAGTGAAAATTTTGATCTCACAGAGCGCAAGCTAGGTACTGATGAGGATCCCAAGTATGTCAAACTGTCTAGTAGTCTGTCAAAAAAAAAGAGATGAGTATACCAAACTATTAAAGGAATTTGTTGATGTATTTGCATGGAAGTATGATGATTTGGAGACTTATGATATAAGAATTATTGAGCATAGAATACCCTTGAAGGATGATACCAAACCATTTAGACAAAAACTAAGGAAAATCAATCTTATGTTACTGCCCATTATGGAGAAGGAGGTCAAAAAATTGCTTGATGCTCAGATCATTATACCTTTGAGGTATTATGAGTGGATAGCTAATCTAGTCCATGTTAGGAAAAAGAATGGTGAAATAAGACTTTGTGTTGATTTCATAAATTTAAACAAGTGTTCCAAGAAAAATAATTACCCATTGCTTAAGATGGAGCGTATTTTGAAAAGGGTGACAGGATTATTAAGGATGTCCATGATTGATGGATTTTCAGGCTACAATCAAATTTTTGTTTTACTTGAAGACAGGGAGAAGAACAGATTCACCACTCATTGGGGTACATTTATGTATTCCAAGATGCCCTTTGGTCTCATGAATGCAGGGTAATCTTTCCAGCATGCAGTGGATATTGATTTTATTGGAGAAAAGGATAAGTTTGTGGTGATCTACTTGGATGATATCACAATATTTTCAAAATATGATCAAGAGCATTATCATAATTTGGAGAAGGTGTTCCTGAAATGGAGAAAATATGGGTTGTCACTTAATCCCAAGAAGTCCCTTTTTCCATGAAGGAAGGTAAGTTGCTAGGACATATTGTCTCAGCTAAAGGAGTAAAAATTGACCCAAGTAAAGTAGATGCTATCAAGACTCTATCTCTCCCAAGGTCCAAGAAATAAATTCAATCCTTCCTAGGTAAGATAAATTTCTTGAGAAGATTCATATCCAATTTTATTGAGTTGGTCAAATTTATCACATCCATGTTGAGAAAAGGGAATGAAGTGAAATGGACATAGGAAGCTAGGAATTATTTTGAGAAAATAAAACAAGAACTAGACGATGCACCTGTTCTTATCAGTCCTGATTACTCAAAATAATTTCTGATCTTTTCTTTTTCTTCAAATGACACATTAGCTATTTTCCTTCTTTAGAAGAACAAAGATGGAATGGAGCATCCTATTTCTTTTTTCACAAGAGATTTGAGATATTCTAAAGTCAGATATGAAATTATGGCGAAGAAAGCTTATGCTTTGGTCAAAGCCCTCAAATATTTCAGAGTATATGTTCTTCATTCCAAAATTATTGCTTATGTTCCCTCAAGCTCTGTAAAAGAAATTTGGATTCATCCTGATATAGATGGGAAAAGGAGTAAGTAGATTTCCAAGATTTTGGAGTTTGATATTGAGATGAAACCCACCAAGCTGGTGAAAGGTCAAGGTTTAGATAGATTGTTAGCTGAATCAAATCGTAAGGAACTTGGGGTAAATTTGATGAATGCTAATTCTGAAAATCAACAAACCGATATTCCTAGTAGCAACTCACATATCAGCCCAAAGTTGATAGAATGTAGTTGCTACAAGGACCTTATCCATTTTTTGAAAACATTGCAGCCTCCTACTAGACTTGAGAAGACTAAAGTGAGGGATTTAAATCTTAAAGCAGTCAAGTATTGCATTGTTGATCATGTTCTATATTGGAAATATATTGTAGGTGCTATTTTAAGATGCTTGGATCTAGAAGAGGCAAAACAAACCATGATTCATTTTTATGATATCATATGTGGAGGTCATCATTTTTGGAGGAATACAACATACACAATACTTAGAGGTGGGTACTTCTGACCTAACTTATTTAATGATTTGTGTGAAAAAATTAGAACCTATGATAAATGTCAGAAATTCTCAGGCAAGCAACAACTAAAATCTTTTCCTCTGAAGCCCATAGTGGTATCTTCTCCTTTCCAGTAGTGGGGATTATATTTCATTGGAGAAATTCATCCATATTCAAGTGGTAAACATCGTTGAATTTTGACTCCTACTAATTACTTCAACAAGTGGATAGAATCCTTTCCCACAAGAAATCCAACACAAGGTAGTCATTGGATTTCTGGAAGATATGGTTGTCCTAACAAAATTGTTATTGATAATGCTACAGATTTTAAAGATGATCCTCTGGTGAAGTTTTGTGAAAAGTTTGGGATTCAACTTATTCACTCTACTCCATACTACCCTCAATGTAATGTCTTAGCAGAATCCTGCAACAAAAGATTAGTAAAGTTCATCAAAAAGCTGTTGGAGGATAACAAAAAGTCATGGGATTCAAAACTGAAGTTTTCTCTATGGGAAGACAAAGTAACCACCAAGAGATAAATTGGTACTACTCCATTTTAGTTGGTATATGAAACTTGTTATAGCCCTAAAATTCCCCACTTATGCATACATGGCATTGGCCTTTCTACTTGCACAACTTGCCAAACCACTGATGAGGAAATCTATTTAAAAATTTATGTTTTTGAGCATGTGTGTGCCCTGTTGCACTACTTCCCACGTACATACATGTGTTTCATACTAGACAAACCACATACATATGCTAGTTGCATATTGAACAACCCGCATGTACCTTCAAAAGTTGCAAAAAATAAAAATTTGTAAGGAATTCAATGGAGTTAATGAGCTATTGGAGGTTTCCCAACCATTTTACCTACTATAGCCCGTCCCCAAACCGAATAACTATCCTTTTGTTATATAAAGGAGGTATTGTGTTCTCATTCCAACATCAAGCATTAGAACAATGAAAATATTCCCAAATTCTCTTTCCTTCCTTGCCCAAGTATTTGCAACCTTTTTTGAGTTCTTGCCTCAACATTTCCTCTCTAGCCCTTTTCTCCCATACAATCCCTTCCCTTCCCTTGAAGTGATCAACTAATTGCGAGAGAGGACATTTGGAAGGTGCACTTGGAGCAATGTTAAGAGGATCCTGAACCAGGTTTGTGGAGCGTCGTCCTACATGGGTTGTAATTTCCAATATTTGAATATTGAATAAAATAATATTTTTCCCTGTCCCAAATGATATCTTTATCTTTCATTCAATTTATGCATAACGATTTATATCTAACCCTAATTGATGAGTAAAAATAGAATATTTGTAGAACTTTTACCTAATTTTTAATGCAGGTTAGATTTGGGAGGATACCAACATCCAAGGAAGCAACAAAACTCAAGGAGGTTAGCATCTAACGTTTGGACCAAAGGTACTGCTTTTGACTTACTCTTCTATCATTTCATGTTCATCTATGTGGAATGTTTGGGGTAGTGTAGGAAGTATATTGTCTTTTAAGGGAGTTCATAGCTTAATAAATACTTTAAACCCTAGTATAGTAATTATAGGGGGATTTTCCTGCTAGCAAAATTGGTGACTCCACTAGGGACTCTTTCTAGGGTTTTAGAGGGAGGTTTTTGGGTTTTAATTCGCTTCTTGATTTCCTTTTGAGTTTTAGTCAAGTTCACTGAGTATTTTAAGGGTCTCTTGTCACCTGCAAGGTGCCTACCATCTTTCCCTTCCCTATCAATCTTCCTAGTGTTTTTCTTTTTTTAAAAGTCGTAGAGGTGTACATGCTCTTCTTTGGATAATCCTACCTACATATGTGCCCTACACAATAGACAACCCGCGTACATATGTAGGTTGTTGGTGCAACAACCCACGTCTCTGTGTTTTGAAAGTTTTTTTAAAAAAGAGAGGTCTTTCTCTTTCCCGATAGAAGTTTAGGCTTCCAGGGCTTTCTTGGACCTTACATAGTCTCTACTTTTGGCCTTATCTTGGGTTAAAGATTCGTTTTCAACTTGTTTCTTGGTCTTGTTTTTCTTTCCCTAGAGATTAAGAGTGAAATTTCAAGTTTTATATCCTCCTTTGCATTCTCTTGAGTCCCTGTGTTTCCGCAGTTGGCCTAGGTTCTGAGTCAATCTTGGGTTCTTTTCTCTTTTTATCCTATTTTATGCTTTTAAAAAAAAAATCATCTTGTCTCTTTGTGTTTCCTAGATTTTTTGGCTTATTTTTAGCTTGAATTTTTAAGAAAAATGAGTTTTATTCTGCAGTTTCTTTTACCATATTTTGTTAGTTCTTCTTTTATTGGAGGAAAATATAAATAAACTCTAGTTTGTATGCTAGTTAGGTCTCTTTATTTGTTTTCATTTCTTTGCATTGTTATTTGAAAAAAAAAAATCATCGTAGTGTTGTGTTTTCTTCTCATCTTGAAAGCATTTCAAAAGAAAAATAAGAAAGAAAATCCTTCTTTTCCAGTGTTCTTATTAGTTTCATTTTTTCCAAGAGTTTCAAACAAGATCAATTGCACGTTCATATCTTATTAGTAAATCAAGCCTTAAAATGAATGCTTAACTCAAAATATATTAGATTTTTTGTTTGTAGGGTTCACCGACTAGTTTAGGCTTTTAGGGCCTTGAAATAGGTGTGAAGAGGAAACTCTTCAAGGAAATTTAAAATAAGCATTGGAGTTTGAGATAGGGAGTGTTTTACGTCCATCGTCGTAAGAGTTATCCATGACCCCTCTCTAACATAGGGGATAAAAATGAGGTCATGTGAGGAAAGGTAGAGGATATAACCCCTCCAAAGTTGGACCAAACGTAGTGGGGATTGTATATTCAAGGTCTTTCTTGGGAACAATACTGATCACATTTTCCTATGGAGCCTCATGTACCTCAAATCCATTCGAGATCCTTAGTTGTCTACCAGAACAATTTTTTTCGGCACCATTGAAGGGCTTCAGACTTGTTATCTTGATCATAACAATCATCCCAACTGTTGACTGTACCCACCTCATGACTGACTGCGAGCTGGAAACCTAGTTTCCAATTTTTACGGACTTACACAAGTGAATACGGGGTATACCACAGTACCTAGGGCATATGTTCGATCACGCTTTGCAGGGTATACCTAGAGTGTGCTTCCATGTTTGAGTTTCACTTGCACCGGTAAGTTTCTCTAGTGTTCATTGGCGTAACTGTCCTTCCGACTAGTTAGTTGTCTGCTTGATTTTCCTTTAGGAACTTTTAGTGTGTGCTTTGTGCTCCCTAGTTTTCCATAGTGAGTTATTCAGTCATTTATTTCAGTCTCTGACCTAAGGTGGTAGAGATCCCACTCCATTGGTTGTGAGGAATTTTTTATCTCCCGCTTAGAAACGTGGATCTGCCTCTTTATAGGCATTGGTTTTTATAGCACTGGTTCGTGAGAGTCAGTGTGTGATGCTTTTACGAAATTGAATGATCCCGCAAGGGGAGAACCTGTGCATAATATATTCATGGAAAAATTTCCCGACGATACCAACCAAGTATCCCCTTTGCAAGGGGATTTTTGTGCTTTTCCTTTCTTCAGAAACTTTGGTGTCCCTTTGATGGCCACTTTGTACATTCCTGGGTTGAATGTGGGACTACCGGTTTGGTTGGGTACCATTCCAAATGTCTCAAATGCTATTGAAGCTTCTCAGTTAATCACTTTATCTCATGGGCATCATGTTGATGTTCCTTCATAAAAAAAATCTTCTCTTCCTCCTTCTTCCTGCTATGGTGAAATTCTAGCTACTAGTAACCAGAAGTTTAAACGAAATAGAAAGAGGAAGAATAGGAAGAAGAAATAACCAACCTCTATGATTCATGTTGGAGATAGGTCATCGAGATCTGCAAGTCATGTTGAAAACTAGCACCCAACCTCTATAAGTCATGTTGGGGTAAAACAACCAACCTATGTTAGTCATTTTGGAGATAGGTCGTCAACCTCTACAAGTCATGTTGAAGACCTGCACCCAGCCTCTGCAAGTCATGTTGGGGGAAAACAACCAACCTCTACTAGTCATGTTGGAGATAGGACATCAACCTTTGCAATTCATGTTGAATATTGGTACCCAACCTCTACAAGTCATGTTGGGGGCATGAACTTAGTCCCTGCAAGTCATACTAGAGTTTAATCGCCAACCTCTAAAAGCCATGTTTGAGATAGTTCCTCAACCTCTGCAAGGAATTTTGAAGAACATCATCCAGCCTCTACAAGTCATGTTGGGGGCACAAGTCTCATCAATGTAAGTCATATGAGTGATATGTCAACAACCTCTACTAGTCATGTTGAGGACAAGAAACTAGCCACTGCTAGTCATGTTGGGTCATTGATTATGTTGAAAAACCTAGACGGATAGGATGTAAGCCTAAGTTCCCTTGTAATATTTGCAAGGGAGATCACCTTACTCATTTATGCCCTGGAATTCCAGAGGCACGAATATTGTGGTCCCTTTCTACAAGCTCTTTTGATTCTGAGTCTTCTAAGGTTTCCTCACAGTCTTTTCAACCAATGGTTGAGAAATTGGTCACGTCGATGCAATATTTGGTTGATCACACTACTCGTTTGGGGGGTGATGTGCCTTTAGACCATGTTGTCTCAAATCCTATTCAACCAGTGGTTGAGTAAGTGGTAATGCCAATAAAATCTTTGGTTGATCCCACTGTTCTCTTGGAGAGTGTCGAGTCTAACAAAGTGGTCATGTTGATGCAATATTTGGTTGATCCCACTCTTCTCTTGGGGAGTGATGTGTCTACTGAATATCTTTTTAGCATTTCCAATTCATTACTTCCAGAACAAGGGGGAATTATTATGAATTCGAGAACACCCCATCCAAGTTCTAGGATGGTTTCCTTTGATTGGAATGACCTTGTTGATCCTCACCTTCCTTATTCTACACCTTTTCAAATAAGGGTTGAAGTTAATTCAACTTTTTTAACCGATGTATTGTAGATGAAGGGGCCTCCACAAGTATTTTATCCTCCTTGGCTTGGCAAGATTTAGGTTCTTTCGAGCTTGTGTATGTTTCACATGAGCTGTTGGCTTTTGACATATGTCCTAGTGAATATTTGAGGATTCTTCCTCAATTTCCTATCTTGTTAGGTGGGAATATTATCCTTGTCAATGGTGTAGTGGTGCAAGGCCCATTAGATTTCAATATGCTTCTTGGGTGCGATTATGTATATGTTATGAATTTTGTGGTGTCTACGCTCTTCCAAGTGATGCATTTCCCTCGCAATGGAAGCATTATCACTATCGACCAGCTGTCATCTAATAATCACCATCCTAATTGGACATTAATTCATGCTTCCCCTTTATATGTTCCTAGTGTTCGTGTAGAATCTACCTCGCCACGAGTTAATTATGTGGCATATTATCCTCAATGTTCAATTGCTTCTAAGAAGGAACCTAGGAAATCATGTTTTCCTTCCCGATACACGGTCTCGAAAATTGATCCATTGGTTTATCAAATGGGGGCAGGGGATACCTTGCTTCCCCTTCTTGGTTCGAGTGATCTTGAGTTTCCTTTTCAGTCTTATATCACTTTTTGTAGATCCTCAAACCCTCGTGATTATGATTCTTTGCTGATAGACTCTGCGAGTCCTAGACAAAACCTCCATCGTCATATGGAATATGGTCATTTTTCTTCGCCCTTTGGTACTGTCGACCCTCCTCATTCACATGATTTATCAGATTTTGAATTTCCTTCGGATGAGGATATCCTTGAAGCCATGAATACATATTCTATATCGTGGGAGGACTTACACTATGGTTTGTGTTTTCTTCCTTTTTGGGTGACTTTTCAGGTTGACTATCGAAGAGACTCTTGGTCAGAGCCTAGTAGTGGGATCTACCTGAACTACTACCATGCATGAGTTGTAAGGCTGTGTGGTACCTTCTACATATTTTACAGTATAGGTTTTCTATTTTCAAGTTTTGTATTTAGTAGCACCTCTTATTTTCTGAATTTTCTATCTATTTTGGATTTATTAACTTCTAGATGAGTGTTATTAGCCTTATATATAGGATCTTGGAGACATTTTTTCTTTGAATTTTGGTCATCGTACCAATCCGTTCTAATAGGTATTGACCTTGAAACTGGCATATAGGTTATGGTTTTCCCTATTTTCATTTTTTGCATTACCCATTTCCTAGTTCATTTGGCCTTAGGATTGACCCCACTGAATTGTGACACTGACCTTCCTTGCTAATAAGTGTGTCGTACTTTATTTGGTGGAGCCTTCCTTCAATGGGAATCCTATTTAGAGCCTTGTTTTCCACTTGGTGCCCATGCCAAAGTACTTCATAGGCACGAGAGTCATGTTTAGTCCCACCACGACTTTGTGTTGAAGCCTCATTCTTATTTCTAGTCATCATTCTTGGCCTTACCTACGAGACTCCCTAATGAGCGCGCTTTGTTGTCTTTCAAGATCGCTTTAAATTTCGAAATCAACATCCAACGAGACTGTATTTATTATTTTCAATCTCGTATGGATTACTTGAGAAAATTAGCCCCCTGGAGTCTTCTTTAAGCCCTTTTCAGACTCTCTAAAATTGAAAAGATTGTCGAGCGATCTTATTTCCCTTCACGCTTGCCAAACTCAAATTTGAAGGCACATATTTCCGGTGGTAGTTTACCCCTTTTTCGGGTCGGATGGATAATTTTACGAATAAATGTAGGCTCTAGGAACTTTGGTTTGGTAGAAGAGTATTATCAGGCGTAAGTTTAACCCATTTTCGAGCCTAAGGGACTAAATTTTTGAAAAAGGAACATTCTCCTTGGTTTTGATTTATCACCTTTTTCAGGCCTTGGAGATTACTTACGAAAAAGAAATCCCCTCAAATTCCATAGTTAATCTCTTTTCAGACTCCTTAAAATTGAAAATATCATCGAGTGATCTTGTTCCTTCACACTCGTTATATTGGTCCAGAAGAACATCTACTTGGCATGAGTTTAACCCTTTTTCCATCCAGTGGATTATTGCGGAAAAAAGTACACCTCGGGAGATTTGTCTCACTAGGAGAGTTCTCCTCAGTTAATTTTATACTTTTTCAGGCTAAGGAGACTAAACTGAGAAAAAGGCTGTGAGTCCATAGTTAATCTCTTTTCAGACTCCTCAAAATTGAAAATATAGCCGAGTGATCTTGTCTTTTTCACACTCGTTAAAAAGGTTTTGAAAAGAAGTCCTTTTGGTGCAAGTTCACCCCTTTTTGTGTCGATTGGACTAATTGTGAAAAAGTTACTCCCTAGAGTATTCTTTTTGCATTTTTTCAGACTCTCTAAATGTAATGTCCCCAAGGCCAAGCCCAGTTGTAAATCTGATGTATGAAATTAATTGTAAATATGTGTTATAGGTTGGTGAGACAAGTTTGTATAAGCCGGTGGGCTTATGTGATTGTTAGGCCAGAGAGCCTAAGGGTTGGAGGCCAAGGGCCTGATTTTGTACTTGTATGTATGCAACACATTAATAAAATATAAATACCTCCGCGTGCAGACCGACCATGATGAATGAGTGATGGGGAACTGAGTTTCCATAGAGTGGGCAAGGAATTAGGGGCTAGAAGGTGGGAAAAAGGGGCTAAGTGTTGAACCTAAGGGCTAAGCCTAGGGGCTTAAGCCTTGGGAATAATATTTTATTATTATTCCAAAAAGCCACGTGAATTATGTTGAATGTGATGTTTTATCCTAAGTTCTTGGGAAAGGACGAGGGACTGCCAAATGGGAAGGAATGCATGTTGATGGAACGCATGCAGTCCCATGGGTGACATGTTTCAACCCTGGTGCATGAGAATAAAATGGCCAAGATGAGCCGTGAGAGGGGTTCCTCGCCCATTCCACCCGACTGCTTGAGCGTGTACAGAGCTCTGTGCAGTACGACCGACCTGAGCTTTGCAGAGAACCCTCATGCTTCCCTATGAGCCAAAAATCCTGTGTTTGTCTCTGAAAAATTGTGTATATACTTTGTTCTGAAAGCCGAGAAACCTATGTTCGTTTATGAAAAGGTCGGGTTCACCCTCTCCATTCTGAGCCATGGAACTTGTGTCATTCCCTGTGTGGATTGTTTGTCACACGTTCCCAAGAACCAACATTGTGAGACCTTGTGCCATTGCTAAGCCTATTTGGGAAGCCCGTGTTTGTTTTTCCGGTTGGTTGTGGTGGCCACGCAGAGATGGACTGCGTGTGGCTTGCTGGCTAGTGCAAGTTGTGATTGAGCCTGTGTATGACCTCTCTCTAGGTGAGGGAGGTGACTGTTGTTGGAAGAGGCAGGTTGTCAGGCCTGTGAGAAATTCTCTCCAGGTGAGAGAGTTTGTTGGGAAGTGGTTTCTTCCATAGAGTGTCCAGCACCAAATTCGGGCTCTGAGATTTCTTGATCTAGCCTGTTGCTGAGACCCAAGGAGGGAGGTTAGCACCGATGGATTGTGCTTGTGAAGGTGTATACTCCTAGGCAGAACATGCATGTGGGGAATGAGAGTCTGGTAGTAGTGGGCGTAAGATGGCATCTTGGGAAGAATCCTTCCAGTTTTCTGTGTTGTTTTCCCTGTAACCTCAGCCTAGCCTAGGATTCCTTACCTTGGGGTGGATCTTAGTCCTAGATCGAGGGTGACCCATTGCTGAGATGATCAGCAGTGCGGTCTAAGGTTGTGAGGTTCGTGGAAGGCCTGCACATGGTTGGTGGAATCTACCACTGTTTCGAAGATAAGTATCAGATGATGTTTATTCATGTATTTTGTTGTGTATATCAATTTAAATTTAATGCTATCGATTGTTGATTATAGCAGTAAATCTTATGTTTACTCTGAGTTTAATTGTATTTCTTGATTAAATGCATGTTATTACTATAATGTCGGCATGAGCTATGTACAAAGTGGTGGTATAGTTTTTTTTTAAGAGCGATTAAGCCTTGGTAACCGAAAGGTGGTGCTACAAATTGGTATCAGAGCCAAGGTTTTGACACTGAGCCTAGATGGGCCAGTTGAGTGGTCTTTGGACCGAGGATGAGAGGAGAAATTGTGTCTGGAGGACCAATTTCAGACCTTGGTATGGTCCGGAGTGTCAAGGAGTTACTTGACCGTGCCTATAAGATCAGGAGGTATAGCGGTGTTGTGAAATCGTAGCTGGTGTGGTATATGGCCACAGGGAGAGAGGACTCCACACCAGTAGTGTTGGAGCCTTAGGATCGGTTCGAGAGGGAAGGTGAGCCGTCGTGACTGTCAGATCTGGAAAATGTGTGCAGGGATTAAAATCCCTTTTGAATTGCAGAGTGTGGGAATCACGATATGCGAACTCCCGAAAACCCAAAAACCCGAGAAGATCTACGCTATATATATGGGAGGAAGGCTCGACCGTTAGATATGGAGGAGTCACACTCGAGTTAGTCACAAAAACCTTTCAAATTTTGAAAAGTTGGGATATGGGAAGTGAGGAAGGTGAACACCTCCAAAACTCGAAACGCCAAAACGATCTACACCGTAGATCGTAGGAAGGTAGTTGACCGTCTAATTCAGCGGAGGAGTAAACTGTAAATTTGGGATTTCGGTAGATGGAAGTTCGAGATGTGGGGTGCATGAACTCCCAATGCCCGAAACCCAAAAACTCCAAAAAGATCTACGTCGTAGATTTGAGGAAGGACTCTAACCGTTGGATTTTTCTTGGAATGGATGTGGGCGCATGAATGGGTACCACATGCCAGTGAGTCGAGAAGACAGGCGAGAGTGGTGGAACCCGATGATGTCATCGAGGGTGATGTGGACCCTCCAGAATGTGCCATGCACCACTGCGGTTAAGGGCGATAGTTGTGTTGTGGGCCCGGAGAATAAAGTAAATCAAAATTTCAGATTTCGGGGATTGTAGTGACAAGGAGTTGGAAGTCACTGCATAGTGAACTTCCAGGTACCGAAAACCTGAAGTCCCGACACCCAAAGTCTCGAATCCATCAGAGACTAAAGAATCGTAACAGGTTTTAAGTGAGACAACTGTGCTACGGGCCCGGAGAGCAAGGAAACTGAATTTTCAGAATTCGAGAATTGAGGCGATAAAGAGTGGGAGTCGTTGCATCGTGAATTTTTGGTCATGAAATCCCGAAGGGATCTGGTCCGTTAGATCCAAGTCATCGAGGATCGTTGGATCTCGTACAAGAAATTGTGTATCAAATTTCGGGGATAGGAGTGACAAGAGGCTGGGAGTCACTGCATCGTGAACTCCCGGGTACCGAATACCCAAAAACTGAAGTTCTAAAAACCCAAAATCTCTACCATAGTTGGTGACAGCTGTGCTATGGGCCCAGGGAAAAGAGGTCTGAAGTTCGGGAGTCGGGAGTCAGAGAGAGAAGTGAACGCGAGAACCTCTGGGGAACCAAAACCCCAAAACCCGAAACCCTGAAATCCCGAAGTCCCAAAATTTTTGAAGGACATAAGAACTGTCAAGGATTTAACTATTGGATCCTTGTGGACAAAAACCCCAAAAAATGAAGTTCTGAAATTACAGAGCCATCAGAGCTCATAAAACTTTGTGAAGCCAAAACGCTTTTTCGCTCACGTTGAATTATGAATATTGTGATTTTGTAAGGGTTAAGGCCTAACAAACTTTGGTTGATTTCACGTTGTGTGTGCAGAGTTCAATGAGTGTCAGGAAAGTCAAAAACTGACATTGAGTATAGAAATGGAAGAGGTGCAGATTGCCTCCATTTCAGAGGATGAAAGAGAAGGAAGAGATGTCAACCTGGGAGTCAAAGGATCGAACTCCAATGGACATGGAAGAGAATTAGACAAGGAAGGGCACATAATGAAAATCATTGAAGGATTGCAAAGATATGCCCAGGCACGTAGAGTAGATAGCCGAAAGCTCATGAAAGTCAGGGATCAACAGGGTGAATTCAGCATTAAAATGTTGATGAGACTGGAAAGAATAGAAAAGAAATTAGAATAAGAAAGTGACACAAGAAGATCAAGAAGTGTCAGAACCCCTGAGAGGAGAAGAAGATCGAGGAGTGGTAGAAGACATTACAGTCTCTCCCCGAAGCATTCTGGAAAGGAAACACACAGTAGTTCGAGCCCATCCCCTACCAGAAAACACCAAAAATCTGGAAAGGATGAATTGAAAGGGGAGATGAACAAGATTAAGACTCCAACATTCGATGGAGAACATAAGAAGGAGGAAGATGTCGAGACATGGTTTCTTGGCATGAGGAAATATTTCCAACTGCAAAATTATTCCTCCCATGCAGAAGGAAGAATTGCAATGTATCAACTGAAAGGAAAAGCATCCATGTGGTGGGATCAATTTATGAAGGTGTAGTACATCAAAGAGAAAGAGGTCACTTGGAAGGAATTTAAGAGGTATTTCGAGAAGAAATACCTGACTAAAAGGTACTATGACAGAAAGATGAAGGAGTTCTTCGAACTCAAGCTAGGCAGCACGACTATTGATGAGTATGAACGAAGTTTTCTGGAACTACTGAAGTATGTTCCATTTATCAAAGACGAGGCTGTCAAGATTCAGAGATATCTGAGTGGACTGCCACCTTCCATGGGTGACAAGATTCAGTATGATGATCCTAAGACTATGGAAGAAACAATAAGAAGGGTGAAATGCTTGTATGAACAGCAAGGAGAAAGGCCTATCCTTCGGAAGGCTTGGAATGATCAGAGGAAGTTTAAGAAGGAACAGAGGCAGAAGGGAAACAAGCCTTCCATTTTTAGAAACAGCCTTTAGGGACAGCCATCATTTAGAGAGCTTAGAATGACTAAAGAGGGAGCACAAATATGGAGACAGACGCCCATTCAGTGTTGGGGCTATAAAGGAAACCACAAGTACAGAGATTGTCCCCATAAAAATGGTAAAGCAAGAATTGTTCATACTATTCAGCAAGCTGAAACAGTGGAGGATATGGGTAGCAGAATGTCGAGGATCTACACAGCCCTGGACAAAAAGCAAGAAAAATTTCAATCACACACGATTAAATTGGAAGGTATGATTAACAACCGACCACTAATTATTTTAATTGATTCAGGAGCTAGCCATAGTTATGTAGATCCTAGGGTGGTGGAAAGTTTGTGTTTATCAAGGAGCAAACATGAAAAGTATTGGCTAGTGCAGTTAGCCACAAGAACCAAAAGGAAGGTCATTGAATTGGTTAAGTCATGTTCAGTGGACATGAAAGGATTGAGCACTAAGGCTGAATTGAATATTCCGCCTTTAGGCTCTTATGACTGCTTAATTGGGATGGACTAGTTGGACCAACACCATGCCCTTCTGGACTGTCATAACAAGAAGTTCACATGCTTGGATGAAGAGGGAAATTAAGTAACAGTCCAAGGAATTCCCAGAGCCATGGTTGTTAGAGAAATCTCAGCCATGCGGCTGAAGAAGTGTTACAGGAAAGGCTGTCAGTTATTTGCAGCCCGTGTGGGAGAAGCATCCAGTTATGTAGTCTCAAATATGGAAGACCATGAGGTACTCAGAGAGTTCAAGGACGTATTTCAGGAGGTACCTGGACTACCTCCGAAGAGAGACATCGATTTTTCTATAAATTTGATGCCTGGAACAACTCCAGTTTCAAAGGCTCCTTATAGAATGAGTACGCCAAAGTTAAAGGAGTTACAATTGCAGCTCGAAGAGCTACTAAAGAAGGGATACATTCACTCCAATATGTCACCTTGGGGAGCATCGGTCCTATTCGTGAAGAATAAAGATGGGACGTTGAGGCTGTGCATTGATTTCCAACAGTTGAACAAGGTAACTGTCAAGAACAAGTACCCTCTGCCAAGGATCGATGATCTTTTTGATCAGTTGAAGGACGCAAAAATATTTTCAAAGATAGATCTCAGATATGGATATCACCAAGTGAGAATAAATGAGGAGGACATTAGCAAGACCTCCTTTAGAACAAGGTATGGTCATTATGAGTTCACAGTGGTGTCGTTTGGATTATCAAACGCACCTGTTGTTTTCATGCGCTTAATGAAAGGTGTATTCAGGGACTATTTAGACAAGTTTGTCATAGTCTTCCTAGACGACATCTTGGTGTATTCCAAGTCAGAGGAAGAGCATGAGCAACACCTAAGAATGGTGTTGCAAGTGTTGAGAGAACACCAGTTGTACGCCAAGCTGAGCAAATGTTCATTTTATCAAAAGAAGATCCATTACTTGGGACATATTATTTCAGAAGAGGGGATCGTTGTGGATCCTGAAAAGGTTGAGGCCATCCGAGAATGGTCAGTGCCAAGGAATGTGGCAGAATTTATATCTTTTATGGGTCTGGCAGGCTACTACAGAAGGTTTATAGCCGGATTCTCAAAGATAGCTCACCCTATCAGTTCCTTGCAAAGGAAGGAGAAGAAGTTTCAGTGGACTGAAGAGTGTGAGAGCAGTTTCCAGCAATTGAAGCAACTGCTAACCAGCGCTCCAATCCTGAAGATTGTAGATCCAAATATGAATTTCGTGGTGTGCACAGATGCGTGTAAGGAGGGGCTAGGAGGAATTCTTAGCCAAGAGGGATTTCTAATTTTTTATGAGTCCCGAAAGATGAAAGAGCATGAAAGGAATTATGCCACTCACGATTTAGAGCTGGCAGCAATCGTCCACGGATTGAGGAAATGGAGACATTACCTCATGGGAAGGAGATTCAAATTAAGAACAGACCACAATGGTCTGAAGTATTTATTTGATCATCCGACTTTAAATTCCAGGAAAACCAGATGGCTGGAGTTTCTGTGTGAATATGAATTTGATATCAAGCATATCAAAGGGAAAGAAAATAAGGTGGCTGATGCACTTAGCAGAAAAGTGCATGAATTACATGCTACAACCATTAGCATGTACAGGACTGAGATTAAGGATAGAATTTTGGAAGCTGCAAATGTTGATTTGTAGTACAGAGGTCTGATAGCAAAGCTACAGCAGCGTGAGAGACCATAGATCCAGGGAAGTTACACCTTGGGAACTAATGGTTTACTTTTGTATAAAAACAAAGTGTATGTACCCAATGTCCGAGAATTGAAGCTGACAATTCTAAAAGAAATGCATAATGTGGCTTATGCTGGACATCCTGGATATCAAAAAACTGTGGCAACAGTCAAAATCCATTACTTTTGGTCGGGTCTGAAGAAAGAAATCGCTAAATACATCGCCACATGTATGGAGTGTCAGAAAGTTAAGGCTGAGCATAGGCACCCAACAGGGTTTCTGCAGCCTTTACCCATTCTTGAGTGGAAATGGTAAGTGGTGACAATGGATTTTATCACAGGATTTCCTAGAACAAGCAAGCAACATGATTCAATCATGGTGGTGGTGGACAAGCTTACAAAAGATGCCCATTTTATTCCACTGAAAACCACTCACAAGGCAGCATGTGTTGTTGATATCTTCTTAAAAGAAGTGGCACTCTTGTACGGAATTCCTAAGACAATTGTGTCTGATAGGGACCCAAAATTCACCTCGAATTTCTGGAAAGGACTATTAAAGGGATTCAGAACAAATATGAACTTTAGTACAACGTATCATCCTGAGTCTGATGGTCAGACAGAAAGGGTGAATAGAGTAATAGAAGACATACTGAGAATGTATGTGATGGATAAACCATCAAGGTGGGAAGACTACCTGCATTTGGTAGAATTCTCCTACAATAATGGGTATCATACATCGTTGAAGATGAGCCCATTCGAAGCACTTTATGGAAGAAAGTGAAACACTGCAGTGAGCTAGGATAATCCAACTGACAGAGCAGTAGTTAGGCCTGAGCTGCTCAAAGAGATGGAAGACCAAATGATAAGAATTAAACAGAATCTAAAAGTTGCCCAAGACAGGCAGAAAAGTTACGCTGATAGTGACAGAAACCACAGAGAATTCAAAGTGGGTGACCATGTTTTCCTGAAAGTGAAAACTAATAGGAGTTCCCTGAAGTTGGGAAGTTGTGCCAAGTTAGCAGCGAGATTTTGTGGGCCATTTGAGATCCTAGAAAGGATTGGGCCAGTTGCATACATGCTTGCATTACCTGCATCTATGACTGTACATAATGTATTTCATGTTTCACTGCTTAAGAGATATATACTTGATGCTAATCATGTTATCGATTGGAATGTGATTCAGGTGGAACCAGAAGGTGTCCTGCAAGTGCATCATGTGCGCATATTGGACAGGAAAAACAAACAGCTCCAAAATCGCGCTATAGAGCTTGTAAAGGTCCAGTGGACCTGGTCCTGAGGACACGACATTGGAGCATGCAGATGTTATGTGGGCAGAGTACCCACATCTTTTTGAAAATTTTTGAAAAGCTTGCAGATGTTGTGTAAAGTTGCACTGAGGACAGTGCAGAAATAAGGGAGGGGCATTGTAATGTCCCCAAGGCCGAGCCCAATTGTAAATCTGATGTATGAAATGAATTGTAAATATGTGTTATAGGCTGGTGATCCAAGTTTGTATAAGCCGGTGGGCTTATGTGATTGTTAGGCCAGAGAGCCTAAGGCTTGGAGGCCAAGGGATTGATTTTGTACTTGTATGTATGCAACACATTAATAAAATATAAATATCGCCGCGTGCAGACCGACCATGATGAATGAGTGATGGGGAACTGACATTCCATGGAGTGGGCAAGGAATTAGGGGCTGGAAGGTGGGAAAAAGGGGCTAAGTGTTGAGCATAAGGGCTAAGCCTAGGGGCTTAATCCTTGGGAATAATATTTTATTATTATTCCAAAAATCCACATGAATTATGTTGAATGTGATGTTTTATCCTAAGTTCTTGGGAAAGGACGAAGGATTGCCAAATGGGAAGGAATGCATGAAGTCCCATGGGTGACAAGTGTCAACCCTAGTGCATGTGAATAAAATGGCCAAGATGAGCCATGAGATGGGTTCCTCGTCCATTCCACCCGACTGCCTGAGCGTGTACAGAGCTCTATGCAGTAAAACTGACCCGAGCTTTGCAGAGAACCCTCATGCTTCCCTGTGAGCCGAAAATCCTGTGTTTGGCTCTGAAAAACCATGTATATCCTCTGTTCTGAAAGCTGAGAAGCCTGTGTTCATTTCTGAAAAGGTCGGGTTCACCCTCTCCGTTCTGAGCGGTGGAACCTGTGTCATTCCCTACATGGATTGTTTGTCACACATTCCCGAGAATCACCACTGTGAGACCTTGTGCCATTTCTAAGCCTGTTTGGGAAGCCCGTGTTTGTTTTTCCGGTTGGTTGTGGTGGCCATGCAGAGCTGGACTGCGTGTAGCTTGTTGGCCAGTGCAGGTTGTTATTGAGCCTGTGTATGACCTCTCTCCAGGTGAGGGAGGTGACTGTTGTTGGAAGAGGCAGATTGTCAGGCCTGTGAACAATTCTCTCTAGGTGAGAGAGTTTGCTGGGAAGTGGTTTCTTCTAGAGAGTGTCTAGCACCAGCTTCGGTCTCTGAAACTTCTTGATCTGACCTGTTGCCGAGACCCAGAGAGGGAGGTTAGCACCAAGGACTGTGCTTGTGAAGGTGTATACTCCCGGGCGAAACAGGCATGTGGGGAATGAGAGTCTAGTAGTAGTGGGCGTAAGACGACATCTTGGGAAGAATACTTCCGGTTTTCTGTGATGTTTTCCCTGTAACCTTAGCCTAGCCTAGGATTCCTTGCCTTGGGGTGGATCTTAGTCCCAGCTCGGGGGTGACCCACTGCTGAGCTGATGAGAAGTGCGGTCTAAGGCTGGGAGGTTCGTGGAAGGCCTGCACGTGGTTGGTGGAATCTACCACTATTTCAAAGATAAGTATCAAATGATGTTTATTCATGTATTCCATTGTGTATATCAATTTAAATTTAATGCTATCGATTGTTGATTATAGCAGTAAATCTTATGTTTACTCTGAGTTTAATTGTATTTCTTAATTAAATGCATGTTATTACTATAATGCCAGTATGAGCTATGTACAAAGTGGTGTCATGGTTGTTTTTTAAGAGCGATTAAGCCTTGGTAACCGAAAGGTGGTGATACACTAAACATGAAAAAACCACCGAGATTACCTTCTTTGGGCTCGTAAAATTTACATGGAAGAAATTTTTTGTGTCATGCTTAATCGCATTTCGGGTCTCATCTTTGTGTATTTGGCCTAATTTCAACTCCATGTTGATCTCAATTGAACCTTTAAATAATTCCTTATATGCAATCCTTGCAACACGTTTTTCCTCTACGATCTGACACCTTGACTCATGGAGGAATTTTCCCCGAGTGTCCTTATCTTGCACATGTCTCCTTGCCTTGAGCATCAGTATGTTCCATGCTCTTGGAACCAGTTTGCTTGCTCATGACTCTCGTTCCTCCTTTGTAATGTAGCATTCTTTTATTCTTTTTCAAGCTTGTTAAAAAATTGAAAAATAAAAAAAAATCAAATATTCCAAAAAGAGGGGACGAGAACTATACTTTCTTTTTTTAGAAGCAAAGATAGTCACCCTTGGACAAAGCACATCACTATGTTTGTTTGTCAAGAATTGGGATCTAGTGTGACCTTAGGAAGTTGTTATCACTACATAGAGTTGTTTCCTGCTCCGTTTGGTTACTCTTCCAAATGTATGGAGATTTTAGGGTGCCTCCTACATCACACACTTATATCAATTTTACGCTGCCTAAGTCTGATCATATTTCATACTTTTTTCCAAGGGAAGTTTTATTCAACCTGAGTCGACCTTTCTACAGTTTGTCTCTTGACTTTCATGAGTTGTCCATATCGTGTGTCTAGTCAAGTCCAGATTCAAAATCAACGAAGTTCTTTGCCTGATCATCGATATCCTCCAATATTTTCCTGATGGGATGTCGAAGACCTCAGAGTAGTGAGTCTTACACTCCCATTGTACTCCTACCTAAGTTTTGAAGATCTTGAAGTTGTTGCTCAAGCTATGAAGTCTTCATCTCCAGCCGCAGATGTTACTAGCTTCTTGAAGATGCATATATATATATATATATATATATATATATATATA
>JZKD02S2265053.1:177534-193278 GCA_000966675.3 Picea glauca
CTGCATTATCTACTTTTTCTCAATCTAGAAGAGATGTTCATAATAAATGATGGTCGTGATTGAATAAGCTAGTCAAAAAAACAACAAATGAACCATTGTATAATTCCCGCATCATATCTCAAGAATTTGACTCTCAGCCAAACTGGTTTCTACCAGAGATAGATGTAGAAAAATTTACGATCTTCCCATGTTCCGATTTCATGTTGCAAGTTTGTTTCACTTTACGTTTGTGAATATCTCGATATCTCTTTCCCAGAGTGTTTATCAAATTCCTTTGATTAAAAGAGATGACATTCAATGGGGAATAGAAAATGGATATAATTATATCCATATTGGTCTTATTTAGTTCGGCATTAATCCATTGGTGCGACTTGGTCTAAATACATCATGTCTGACCTGTGTCCTCGATACCTGAATGAACGATTTCACTGATGCATTAATTGGTGGATTCCAAAGTCCATTAAACAATGGACCAGCTTGGTCCTTGATTGTCCACATATATCAAGTCTCTCTGACTGGCCCCTATATAAATGAGTTGCTCCAAGCGTTCATCCAGTTTCATGGTTTCAATATAGTTGATCAAGCCCATATTTCCCAGTTACATACAACTATCTATTTACACTTTGTTTCCACCACCATGCCTGCCATAAATCCCAAGTTAACCAAACGAGCATTAAAAGAAGGTGTTGTAGTCGGTCCCGACAATACTACACCACTTCAATTGGGATTCAGCCAAGTTACTCTACTAGAAGAATGGAGTAGTGATTATCAGCCACTGTCCCAGAAATATCGATAGTTGGCCATGACAGCTCCCACACAGTTAAGAGTAACACCAAAGCCTGATGGAAGTAGTAGTATGTGGATCACCAACCCAAAACTATTACAACAACTCCGCCATAGTCAGTCCTCAAAATCACCTGTCCATACACCATTTCCAGTTGCTAGTAGATAGTCTATACATCATTACCCTATACATAAACCACAGTCTTCCACTTCTAGTAGTTCTTGTAAGTTTTTTATCAAACCTTCTACTTCTAAATACCAAGTTCTATCAAATCCAGGGTCACCTACCCACAGAGGACAACATGCAAACTGCACAGTTTATAAACAACTTCTTGAAGCAGTTCTTGAACTCAAAATGTTTTCTAGAGAGCCAACATCCTCTGCATTACTTCCACATAAGTCCCTTGGACCTAGTAACAACACTCCACAGTTCTCTAATGGAACACTACAAGAAGATCTCCAATTCATCCATTTTCATCATCCTACTACAGCAGAACCTTCTGAGCAAATCAAACTTCAAAATTATATCAATTACCAGTTAGTTTGTTTGACCCAAAACCTTGATGAAATAGCCAAGGATGTGTTTACCTTGACCGAGCATAGTAAGAAGCTCCACCATTATGTAGAAACACTTCAATAAGGCCAAGAGGCCTTAATATCCAGGCTTGATGAAATAACTGCACAACTCTCCACTATTCAGCTTGCTATCTCTCGATTCCAAACTGTTGTACCAATACCAGTTTCTCCGTCTGACTATGTCCATGTTGATACAGAAGGTTTCAAATTTAATTATTCCAATACCCTTTCTTATCGATCATCTAATTCTGTTGGTATCCATTCTCTCTGCCTCAAATCTTTCTCTTTTCATCCTGACTTCCTCCATATTGAGAAACTTTTGAAGGGGGTAGCCCTTATACAAGAAAAAACCCAGTTGTTAACTTCCAAATTAACAACTCTTGGAAATGATCTACCCAATCCAGTTTCTCTAGTAGTCCTACCAGTACAACCTAAAATCAAAATGGTTGGACCTATCCTAGAGGAAATAGGAGAATCATCTGCAGCAAAAACAAAGAGAAAAGAATCATATGATTTTCCATATAAAGATGGAAGAAATTATGGCCCAGATATCAACTATTCTTCCCACAAAATTCCTTTTGGAAAATGGACTAAGAATCTTGGGGAGATTGATGTGAAAATGGAAAACCCAGATTTATCCAAAGGATATGGCAATACATTGCTAGTCAACTTTGACTGCATGGACCAGGATGAAATCCTTCAAGCCTTCCATAAATTGAATGCATGGGCACTCCAAAAAAGAGCTGAAACAAAATCCAGTTGGACATATATTGTAACCCAAATATCATGGGCTTTTACAAGGGTTGCAAAATTATGGTGGGAAAATCTTTCCCAAGAAAATAAGGAAGAAAGAATGAATGATGCAGATCCTTTAAGCACTATGTTTATTGCTTTAGTAAACGGATTTCTAGGTGTTGCTCCACCTGATGCAGAGCACCATGCACAACTCTTCATGAGCCAAAGATTGTGAAATCTAGACCTGCTCCGTGACTACTACTGTACAATGCAAACCATGTTGTACAAAATAGTAGATCATCAGAATATTGCCTACTTAAGGCACTATATTGCTTCAATGCCAGGAAAATTTCCTGAATTAGTTAACAGATATTTGGCCACAAACAAGATCCAATTTGAATCCTTATCTTTTGTTGCTTTGCACCAGCAGATACTTACTGCACTCCAGCAGGAATGTATCTCTTACCAAACAAAGAAAAATATGAAAAAGCAGTTTAATTTTAATCCAGCTATCTATGATACTTTCAAAGAAACATATAATTATGGATGTTTCCAAGGAATTCCAAAGAAGCACTCAAAGAAACAAGACTGCCATTCTTCCAAACCTGATAAGTTTGCAAAGAGAAAATCTTATAATTGGAACAGACTAGACAAAAATCCATATAAAAGACAGCATGGTAGGTCTATTAAGAAGAAAGATAAATATGTCTTTAGGAGAAGAAAATTTCCAAGAAAAACCACAACTTTCTATATTTGCAACAACAAGGATCATTGGGCCAACAAATGTCCCAATAAAGAAAATAGAGCTCATCTAAAGATAACAGAAATGTTTTCTACTAATCAGGATCCTGTTGATTGGGATCTAACAGATTCTTCCTCTTCAGAGAATGAACCATTTTTTGTGTACAGTTCTGACTCAGGCTCAGATATTATTGATGAGTTACAGTTCAAGAATTTGAATATTCATTCTACTTCTAATGATGAATGTTCATATTTGAGTCATTGTTTCATGTTCTCTTCTCACGGTTCCATACAACAACAGATTCATGATCTTTAAAAGCAAAAGGCTAATCTAGCACCGGCACCTTCCTTCTGAAAAATAGGCTCCAATCAAATATTGATGATCTAGTCAGACAGTTGCCTCTTGTTTAGAGTATACAGTTTACATATGAAGGGAATGAAATCCCTCATGAAGAATGGTCCAAACCAGAATATGCTAGTATTCTGGCTCGACCAACCAGACAGACTAAAGATGACATCCTAATTGAAATCCGACAAGTTGAAAATGATCTCCACCTTAAAAGATCTCAGATGAAAACCTTGGCCAGCCAGATCCAAGCATATATAGAATAATTGGATCATCTAAACTCTTGGTTTACTTCTCTCACTATTTCCCGAGCAGAATCAAATTGACAATAAATTTTTCCCTAAACTGCTTCCACCTGAAGAAACTAAGAATTCTTCTCTCCCTGCTCTTGACATAAGCCTCATTGGAGACCGCATGGTCATAACTGTTGGCATTAAAGTTTCTGGTTACAAAACCTATTCTCTATATGCCCAAGTTGATATAGGAGCCATGAGTAGTTGCTGCAAATACGAGGCCATCCCATCCTATTACTGGCAGCCAACTCAAATTCAGTTTCGAGCAGATAATAAAGAACTTATCTCCATTCAACACTTCTCTCCTGATTTTCCACTTCTCCTAGATGGCATAGTAACATATGTTACTTTGTATAGTTTGGATATAGGTGTTGATATTCTTTTAGGGAAATATTTTGTCAAAATACACATGCCTCTAATCGTAAATATTGATTCTTTATGTTTGACAGTACAACAACAACAAGTTAAGCTTCCTATGAAAACCAACTATGTTATACGTATCTCTCTTGATACCCCAGGTACTATTGAAGAAACTCTCCAAGATATGACAAAGATTCAGAAGATTGTCAGACATGATGATATCCATGGACAAGAAATTCTCAAAGACATTGTCCAGAAACTAAAAGATGAATGCACATCAGACTTTCCTGATGCATTCTGGACAAGAGAGAAGTATTTTGTTTCTCTCCCCTACAAGGAAGGGTTTAAGGAAACTCCACCGAATGCACATGCCAATAACATGATTCCTTCAAAGCAAGCTCTGTGTCAAGAAGAAATCCAACATCTACTTGACAAACATCTTATTGAACCCTGCATGAGTCCATGGGTTTGTCCGACATTTTATGTCAACAAGCATTCTGAACAAAAGAGAGGTAAGAAAAGACTAGTTATTAACTATAAGGAACTTAATAGTGCCTTGTTACCTCTGAGATATCCATTGCCACATAAAGAGATTTTATTTAGAAAACTTTCCCATGCAAATGTTTTCAGCAAGTTCGAACTCAAGAGTGGTTTATGCCAACTAGGAATTTCTCCTGAAGACAGGTACAAGACTACTTTTGTGGTTCTGCAGGGGCAATATCAATGGACATTCATGCCATTCAGTTTGACTAATGCACCTTCAGAGATCCAAAAGAATATGGAGGATATCTTCAAACCTTTAATTTTTGTTCTTTTCTATATTGATGATTTACTTATTTTTAGCCGAGACGTTAATGAACACAAAAAGCATCTTGATGAATTCCATTCTTTTGTTTTTAAGCATGGTTTGGTACTCTCCAAGTCACCAAACAAATTTGTAATATGTCAAACTAATATTGATTATCTAGGACTGTATATATCCAAAGGAACTATCCAGATGCAACCCCATGTATTAAAATCTCTACTTTAGTTTCCTGATTTTATGCCTGACATAAAACAAGTTCAACATTTGCTTGGGTGTTTGAACTATATCAGGCAGTTTTATGAACACCGGGATAAAAACACAAAAGTACTCCAACAACTTATTAATCCTGGATCCAGCTGGGATATTTCAATGACCACAACTATCAGAATGATCAAGGAGAAGATTCAAAATCTGCCACCTCTGCAATTGCCTAACATGAATCTTCCTTTTATTCTGGAAACTGATTCTTCTAATTACTTATGGGCAGCAGTTTTACTTCAGAAACACTATCACAGAGATGAAGTATGTCCTTATGCATTAGACACATTCAATCCTACTGAATCAAAATATCCATCTTCTCACAAAGAGATCTTGGCGGTTAAAAAGGGAATCAAAAGATTCAGATTGTTCCTGAAAAGTGTCAAATTTATAGTCAAAACAGACCTCAAGCACATGAAAGGTATGTTGCATAACCACCAGTTGCTTGAACAAGGAAATTCTCGAGTTCTCAAATGGGCTTTATGGTTAGATGGTTTTGATTTTGACATCTTCTACAAATCTGGGGCGGAGAATTATTTGGCAGATATGATTTCTAGAGAAGGCGCCTGCAAAGATTTTAAAATGGTTTCTTATCAAGGATCAAGCTCCAAAACCTCTTCTTCCACCTACCCCAGTATTGTATGTTCAAATTGTTCAGTTCATTTATGTTGGGAATGTTTTTCACAAATTCTACACACCTTGACACCAGAACTCCAGCAGAACATTCTTCATAGATGGGCCAATTCTTGGGCTGGAAGAACTATCTATAACTATACTTGGCAAAGAGTTAACAATGATAGGATTCTCTTTGCGCATACTCATCCACCTCACTAGCTCATACACTATGCCTATATATTTGATCTTGATCTACGATGGATAGATTATTTTGCAGTCCATCAATTTTCTAAGTCCTACAGAACTGTAAGTATCATCATGTATTGCGATGATATCCAGAGTCCATTCAAACTGTGGAGCCCCTGGTTCAATTTAATTCTTCAAAAATATATACCAAGAGTTTATGCCCTGAGGCATGCTACTCCTCAGCTATTGTTATCAATTTTGCAGACTGAAATGGCAGAAGCAACCTTAAATTATGATACCCTTCACTTCAATCTTTTGTATAAACGTGTTTTTTATAATTGGAGTTTTACAAGTGATCACCAGTTGGATTTATTTCTGTCATATGATTTCTACGAAGAATTTTATCTACCAACTCATCTCCAATATGCCTTCATGCAACACTCACCATTCTCTACCTGTTTCTGAGAACATGAACCCATTTGGATGCATGATTTGGTTCCAAGCATTGTACCACCCATACCTGATGATGCTAATGACATCTATGACAACGATGATGAAAGATATTCTCCACTAAGCCATGATAATTATGATTCTGACCGAAGTTGATACTTCACATGGCCTTCACATGGATTGGTCTCTTACTTTGTAAAAAACATCTTACTTTCAGCATTTGTACTTTGTCTTTTAGCTCCTTCCCCGTGAAGGAATATTGTCATTTCTACTTTTATCCTTGTACGAGGCTTTAGTGGGTTCCCTCCAAAAAAAGAATCTCCACACTGTATATTTAATTTGATTATTATTGTATGCCGCTTTCGTGGATTCAGGTGATCAAATATCCACTTTTTGTCTAGTCCATGTCGGACCTGTGTCTGGGAAAAACTCTATATATACAGAGTTATTTCCTATTTGTAAGCATCGGGTTTTAGAGCGATTTTCTAATATAAAGAAATAGTGTGTTTTTTATCTCGTGTTCTCTTTTCTTTATGTCAACAAGCATTCTAAACAAAAGAGAGGTAAGAAAACACTGGTTATTCACTATAAGTCACTTAATAGTGCATTGTTACCTCTGAGATATCCATTGCAACATAAAGAACTTTTATTTAGCAAACTTGCCCATGCAAATGTTTTCAACAAGTTCGACCTCAAGAGTGGTTTCTGGCAAATAGGAATTTCTCCTAAAGACAGGTACAAGACTATTTTTTTGGTTCTGCAAGGGAAATATCAATGGACAGTCATGCCATTCAGTTTGACTAATGCACCTTTAGAGTTCCAAAAGCGTATGGAGGATATCTTCAAACCTTTAAATTTTGTTCTTATCTATATTGATGATTTACTTATTTTTAGCCGAGACATTAATGAACACAAAAAACATCTTGATGAATTCCATTCTTTTGTTTTTAAGCATGGTTTGGTACTCTCCAAGTCACCAGACAAATTTTTAATATGTCAAACTAATATTGAGTATCTAGGATTGTATATATCCAAAGGAGCTATCCAACTGCAACCTCATGTATTAAAATCTCTACTTCAGTTTTCTGATTTTCTGCCTGACATAAAGCAAGTTCAACGTTTTCTTGGGTGTTTGAACTATATCAGGCAATTTTATGAACACCAGGATAAAGACACAAAAGTACTCCAACAACGTATTAAACCAGGATCCAGCTGGGATATTTCAATGACCACAACTGTCAGAAGGATCATGGAGAAGATTCAAAATCTGCCACCTCTGCAATTGCCTAACATGAATCTTCCTTTTATTCTGGAAACTGACGCTTCTAATGAATTATGGACAGCAGTTTTACTTCAGAAACACTCTCACAGAGATGAAGTATGTGCTTATGCATTAGGCACATTCAATCCTAATGAATCAAAATATCCACCTTCTCACAAAGAGATCTTGGCGGTTAAAAAGGGAATCAAAAGATTCAGATTGTTCCTGAAAAGTGTCAGATTTACAGTCAAAACAGACCTTAAGCACATGAAAGGTATGTTGCATAACCACCGGTTTCTTGAACAAGGAAATTATCGAGTTCTCAGATGGGCTTTATGGTTAGATGGTTTTGATTTTGACATCATCTACAAATCTGGGGCCAAGAATTATTTGGCAGATGTGCTTTCTAGAGAACGAACCTACAAAGATTTAAAAATGCTTTCTTATCAAGGATCAAGATCCAACACCTCTTCTTCCACCTACCCCATTATTGTATGTTCAAATTGTTCAGTTCAGCTATGTTGGGAATGTTTTTCATAACTTCTACACACCCTGACACCAGAACTCTAGCAGAACATTCTTCATAGATGGGCCAATTCTTGGGCTGGAAGAACTATCTATAATTATACTTGGAAAAAGGTTAACAATGATAGGATTATCTTTGGGTATACTCATATACCTCACCATATCATACACTATGCCTATATATTTGATCCTGATCTACGATGGATAGATTATTTTGCAGTCCATCAGTTTGCTAAGTCCTACAGAACTATAAGTATCGTCATGTATTGCAAAGATATCCAGATTCCATTCAGACTGTGGAGCCCCTGGTTCAATTTACTTCTTCAACAATATATACCAAAAGTTTCTTCCCTGAGGCATGATACTCCTCAGCTATTGCTATCAGTTTTGCAGACCAAAATGGCAGAAGCAGCCTTAAATTATGATACACTTCACTTCAATATTTTGTATAAACATGTTTTTTATAATTGGAGTTTTACAAGTGATCACCAATTGGCTTTCTTTCCATCATATGATTTCTACGGAGAAGTTTATCTACCATCTCATCTCCAAGATGCCTTCATGCAACACTCACCATTCTCTGCCTGTTTCCAAGAACATGAACCCATTTGGATGCATGATTTGGTTCCAGGTATTGTACCACCCATAACTGATGATGCTAATGACATCTATGACAAAGATGATGAAGTCTATTCTCCACTAAGCCATGATAATTATGATTCTGACCGGAGTTGATACTTCACATGGCATTCACATGGCCTTCACATGTCTTGGTCTCTTACTTTGTAAAAAGCATCTTACTTTTGGCATTTGTACTTTGTCTTTTAGCTCCTTCCCCATGAAGGAATATTGTCGTTTCTACTTTTATCTTTGTATGAGGATTTAGTGGGTTCCCTCCAAAAAAAAGAATCTCCACACTGTAGATTTAATTTGATGATTATTGTATGCCGCTTTCATGGATTTGGGCGATCGAATCTCCACTTTGTGTCTAGTCCATGTCGGACCTGTGTCTGGGAAAAACTCTATATATACAGAGTTATTTTCTCTTTGTAAGCATCAGGTTTTAGAGCGATTTTCTAATATAAAGAAAAAGTGTGTTTTTTTATCTCAGGTTCTCTTTTCTTTGAAGTTATTAGTCTTTTCTAAATGTTATCAGAGCCATAAGGGTTGTGCGAATTGTACTCTTTTCTTCTTCTGTGTTCCATATTTTTTGAGAGGGTAGTCTTGAGAGATTCACCTACTAAGGGAAAAAGCTAGAGGATCGACAGCTCGCGTAAGTCCCGTTGAAGGCGCAGAAGCCGTTTAGGGCATTTGGAGCAACAAATCAAGTTTTGCAAACTCGTTGCAGTTACCAGGTGTATTCAATTTTCATTATCTCTTAAAGTTATAATGGATACCAATACAAGTTATGATTTCAGTTCTACATTATCTACTTCTGCTAAATCTAGAAGAGATGCTCATAATAAACGATGGTCCTGGTTGAATAAGCTAGCCAACAAAACAACAAATGAACCATTGTATAATTCCTGCATCATATCTCAAGAACTTGACCCTCAGCCAAATTGGTTTCTACCAGAGATAGATGTAGAAAAAATTTACGATCTTCCCATGTTCCGATTTTGTGTTGCAAGTTTGTTTCACTTTACGTCTGTGAATATCCCAAACTCTCTTTCCTAGAGTGTTTATCAAATTCCTTTGATTAAAAGAGATGACATTGAATGGGGAATAAAAAATGGATATAATTATATCCATATTGGTCTTATTCAGTTTGGCATTAATCCGTTGGTGTGACCTGATCTAAATACATCCTATCTGACCTGTGTCCTCGATACCCGAATGAACGATTTCAATGATGCATTAATTGGAGGATTCCAAAGTCCATTAAACAATGGACCAACTTGGTCCTTGGTTGTCCCTAGATATCAAGTCTCTCTGACTGACCCCTATATAAATGAGTTGCTCCAAGCGTTCATCCAATTCCACGGTTTCAATGTAGTTGATCAAGCCCATATTGCCCAGTTACATACAACTATTTTTTTACGCTTTGTTTCCACCACCATGCCTGCCATAAATCCCAAGTTAACCAAACGAGCATTAAAAGAAGGTGTTGTAGTCGATCTCGACAATACTACACCACTTCAGTTGGGATTCAGCCAAGTTACTCTACCAGAAGAATGGAGTAGTGATTATCAACCACTATCCCAGAAATATCCATAGTTGGCCATGACAGCTACCACAAAGTTAAGAGTAACAACAAAGACTGATGGAAGTAGTAGTCTGTGGTTCACCAACCCACAACTATTACAACAACTCCGTCGTAGTCAGTCCTCAAAATCACCTGTCCATACACCATTTCCAGTTTCTAGTAGATAGATTGTACATCATTCCCCTATACATAAACCATCGTCTTCCACTTCTAGTAGTCCTTGTGAGTTTCGTATCAAACCTTCTACTTCTAAATATCAAGTTTTTCCAAATCCAGGGCCACCTACCCACATAGGCCAACATGCAAATTGAACAGTTTGTAAACAACTTCTTGAAGCAGTTCCTGAACTCAAAATGTTTTCTAGAGAGCTAACATCCTCTGCATTACTTCCACAGAAGTCCCTTGGACCTAGTAACAACACTCCACAGTTCTCTAATGGAACACTGCAAAGAGATCTCCAATTCATCCATTTGCATCATCCTACTGCAGCAAAACCTTCTGAGCAAATCAAACTTCAAAATTATATCAATTACCAGTCAGTTTGTTTGTCCCAGAACATTGATGAAGTAGCCAAGGATGTTTTTACCTTCATCGAGCATAGTAAGAAGCTCCACCATTCTGTAGAAAAACTTCAAGAAGGCCAAGAGGCCTTAATAGCTAGGTTTGATGAAATAAATGCACAACTCTCCACTATTCATCTTGTTATCTCTCGATTCCAAACTGTTGTACCCAAACCAGTTTCTCTGCCTGAATATGTCTGTGTCGATACATAAGGTTTCAAATTTAACTATTCCAGTGCCCTTTCTTCTCGATCAACTAATTCTGTTGTCTCCGTTCTCTCTGCCTCAAATATTTCTCTTTTCATCCTGACTTCCTCCATCTTGAGAAACTTTTGAAGGGGGTAGCCCTTATACAAGAAAAAACCCAGTTGTTAACTTCCAAATTAACAACTCTTGGAAATGATCTACCCAATCCAGTTTCTCCAATAGTCCTACCAGTACAACCTAAAATAAAAATGGTTGGACCTGTCCTAGAGGAAATAGGAGAATCATCTGCAGCAAAAACAAAGAGAAAATAATCATATGATTTTCCATATAAATATGCAAGAAATTCTAGCCCAGATATCAGCTATTCCTCCCACAAAAGTCCTTTTGGAAAATGGACTAGAATCTTGGGGAGATTGATGTGAAAATGGAAAACCTAGATTTATCCAAAGGATATGGAAATACATTTCTAGTCAACTTTGACTGCATGGACCAGGATGAAATCCTTCAAGCCTTACAGAAATTGAATGCACGGGCACTCTAAAAAAGAGATGAAACAAAAGCCAGTTGGACAAATATTGTAACCCAAATCTCATGCGATTTTACAGGGGTTGCAAAATTATGGTGGGAAAATATTTCCCAAGAAAATAAAGAAGAAATAATGAATGATGTAGATCCTTTAAGCACTATATTTACTGCTTTAGGAAACGAATTTCTAGGTGTTGCTCCACCCGATGTAGAGCACCATGCACAACTCTTCATGAGCCAAAGATTGTGCAATCTAGACCTGCTCCATGACTACTACTGTACAATGCAAACCATGTTGTATAAAATAGCAAATCATCATAATATTGCCTACTTAAGGCACTATATTGCTTCAATGCCAGGAAAATTTCCTGAATTAGTTAACAGATATTTGGCCATGAACAAGATCCAATTGGAATCCTTATCTTTTGCTACTTTGCACCAGCAGATACTTACTTCACTCCAGCAGGAATGTATCTCTTACCGAACAAAGAAAAATCTGAAAAAGAAGTTCAATTTTAATCCAGCTATCTGTGATACTTTCAAAGAAACATATAATTATGGATGTTTCCAAGGAATTCCAAAGAAGCACTCAAAGAAACAAAGCTGCCATTCTTCCAAACCTAATAAGTTTGTAAAGAGAAAATCTTATAATTGGAACAGACCAAACAAAAAGCCATATAAAATACAGCATGGCAGGTCTCCTAAGCAGAAAGATAAATATGTCTTTAGGAGAAGAAAATTTCCGAGAAAAACCACAGCTTGTTATATTTTCAACAACAAGGATCATTGGGCCAACAAATGTCCCAATAAAGAAAATAGAGCTCATGTAAAGATAACAAAAATATTTTCTACTAATCAGGATCCTACTAATTGGGATCTAACAGATTCTTCCTGTTCAGACAATGAACAATTTTTTGTGTACAGTTCTAACTCAGACTCAGATATTATTGATGAGTTACAGTTCAATAATTTGAATATTCATTCTACTTCTGATGATGAATGTTCATATTTGAGTCATTGTCTCATGTTCTCTTCTCATGGTCCCATACAACAACTGATTCATGATCTTCAAAAGCAAAAGGCTAATCTAGCACCCGACACCTTCCTTCTAAAAAATAGACTCCAATCAAAGATTGATGATCTAGTCAAACAGTTGCCTCCTGTTCAAAGTATACAGTTTACAGATGAAGAGAATGAAATCCCTCATGAAGAATGATCCAAACTAGAATATGCTAGTATTTTGTCTCGACCAACCAGACAGACTAAAGCTTACATCCTAATTGAAATCCGACAAGTTGAAAATGATCTCCACCTTAAAAGATCTCAAATGCAAACCTTGGCCAACTAGATCCAAGCATCTATAGAAGAATTGGATCATCTAAACTCCCAGTTTACTACTCTCACTATTTCCCAAGCAGAATCAAATCAGTAAGAAAATTTTCCTAAACTATTTCCACCTGAAGAAACTGTGAATTCTTCTCTCCCTGCTCTTGACATAAGCCTCATTGGAGACCGCATGGTCATAACTGTTGGCATTAAAGTTTTTGGTTACAAAACATATTCTCTAGATGCCCAAGTTGATACAGGAGCCATGAGTAGTTGCTGCAAATACAAGGCCATCCCATCATATTACTGGCAGCCAACTCAAATCCAGTTTCGAGCAGTCAATAAAAAACGTATCTCCATTCAACACTTCTCTCTTGATTTTCCACTTCTCCTAGATGGCATAGTAACATATGTTAATTTGTATAGTTTGGATATAGGTGCTGATATTCTTTTAGGGCAATATTTTGTCAAAAGACACATGCCTCTAATCATAAATATTGATTCTTTATGTTTGAAAGTACAACAACAACAAGTTAAGCTTCCTATGCAAACCATCTATGTTATACGTATCTCTCCTGATACCCCAGGTACTATTGAAGAAACTCTCCAAGATCTGACAAAGATTCAAAAGATGGTCAGACATGCTGATATCCATGGACAAGAAATTCTCAAAGACATTGTCCAGAAACTAAAAGATGAATACACATCAGAATTTCCTGATGCATTCTGGACAAGAGAGAAGTATTTTGTTTCTCTCCCCTACAAGGAAGGGTTTAAGGAGACTCCACAGAAGGCATCTACCAATAACATGAGTCCTTCAGAGAAATCTCTTTGTCAAGAATAAATCCAACATCTACTTGAAAGACATCTTATTGAACCATGCATGAGTCCATGGGCTTGTCCGACATTTTATGTCAACAAGCATTCTGAACAAAAGAGAGGTAAGAAAAGACTGGTTATTAACTATAAGTCACTTAATAGTGCCTTGTTACCTCTGGGATATCCATTTCCACATAAAGAGATTTTATTTAGAAAACTTTCCCATGCAAATGTTTTCAGCAAGTTCGACCTCAAGAGTGGTTTATGGAAACTAGGAATTTCTCCTGAAGACATGTACAAGACTTCTTTTGTGGTTTCGCAGGGGAAATATCAATGGATAGTCATGCCATTCGATTTGAATAATGCACCTTCAGAGTTCCAAAAGAGTATGGAGGATATCTTCAAACCTTTAAATTTTGTTCTTGTCTATATTGATGATTTACTTATTTTTAGCCGAGATGTTAATGAACACAAAAAACATCTTGATGAATTCCATTCTTTTGTTTTTAAGCATGGTTTGGTACTGTCCAAGTCACCAGACAAATTTGTAATATGTCAAACCAATATTCAGTATCTAGGAATGTATATATCCAAAGGAACTATCCAGCTGCAACCTCATGTATTAAAAGCTCTACTTTAGTTTCCTGATTTCCTACTTGATATAAAGAAAGTTCAACATTTTCTTGGGTGTTTGAACTATATCAGGTAGTTTTATGAACACCAGGCTAAAGACACAAAATTACTCCAACAACGTCTTAAGCCAGGATCCAACTGGGATATTTCAATGACCACAGCTGTCAGAAGGATCAAGGAAAAGATTCAAAATCTGCCACCTTTGCAGTTGTCGAACATGAATCTTGCTTTTACTCTAGAAACTGATGCTTCTAATGACTTCTGGGCAGCAATTTTACTTCAGAAACACTCTCACAGAGATAAAGTATATGCTTATGCATCAAGCACATTCAATCCTATTGAATCAAAATATCCATCTTCTCACAAAGAGATCTTGGCGGTTAAAAAGGGAATCAAAAGATTCAGATTGTTCCTGAAAAGTGTCATATTTACAGTCAAAATTGACCTCAAGCACATGAAAGGTATGTTGCATAACCACCAGTTTCTTGAACAAGGAAATTCCCGAGTTCTCAGATGGGCTTTATGGTTATATGGTTTTGATTTTGACATCATCTACAAATCTGGGGCCGAGAATTATTTGGCAGATATGTTTTCTAGAGAAGGAGCCTGCAAATATTTAAAAATGCTTTCTTATCAAGGATCAAGCTCCAACACCTCTTCTTCCACCTACCCCATTATTGTATGTTCAAATTTTTCAGTTCAACTATGTTGGGAATGTTTTTCACAACTTCTACACACCCTGACACTAGAACTCCAACAGGACATTCTTCATAGATGGGCCAATTCTTGGGCTGGAAGAACTATCTATAACTATACTTGGCAAAGGGTTAACAATGATAGGATTCTCTTTGGGCATACTCATCCACCTCACCAGATCATACACTATGCCTATATATTTGATCATGATCTACAATGGATAGATTATTTTGCAGTCCATCAGTTTGCTAAGTCCTACAGAACTGTAAGTATCATCATGTATTGCAAATATATCCAAAGTCCATTCAAATTGTGGAGCCCTTGGTTCAATTTACTTCTTCAACAATATATACCAAGAGTTTATGCCCTGAGGCATGCTACTCCTCAGCTATTGTTATCAGTTTTGTAGACCGAAATGGCAGAAGCAACCTTAAATTATGATACACTTGACTTCAATATTTTGTATAAACATGTTTTTTATAATTGGAGTTTTACAAGTGATCACCAGTTGGCTTTCTTTCCGTCATATGATTTCTACGGAGAAGTTTATCTACCAGCTCATCTCCAAGATGCCTTCATGCAACACGCATCATTCTCTGCCTGTTTATGAGAACATGAACCCATTTCGATGCATGATTTGGTTCTAGGCATTGTACCACCGATACCTGATGATGCTAATAACATCTATGACAACGATGATGAAGTCTATTCTCCACTAAGCTATTAAGAACCAAATATCAATATAGCATAGAAAATCCTCAGAAAAAGTACTCAACGCCTTGAAAAAGAGATAATTTCATATAATAAGCCTCTTCGAGGGGGAAACCTCCTTTTACCC
>JZKD02S2265053.1:211642-230962 GCA_000966675.3 Picea glauca
CTCTCTCTACCAACCTCCCTTCTTCTCTCTTTCCCCCATCTCTCTAAATCTACCACTCAATCACTCCCTCCCTCTCTTTATAACTCTACCAATCTATCTCTCCCTCCCTCTCCCCCCTTTATCTCTCTCACTCTCCATATAAATCACTCACTTGATCTCTCCCCATCTATCCCTCCCCAATCTCTCTCCCTCTCTACACCTCTCTCCCTATATCATTGTCTTTGTTTCTCCCTCTCCCTCTCTCCCTGACCCTCTCCAATATCTCTCTCACTCTCTAATCCATCTCTCTCATTATGTATCTCCCTATAACTCTCAAACTATACATTTGTCTCTCACCCGCTTATCTACCCTTATCTCACCACTGACTTTCCCCTTATCTCACTCTCACTCTACCTCTCTATCTTCCTCCCACACTAACTCCATCTCTTTATTACTCTCTCCCTCCCTCCCTCTATCTTCCCTCATCTCTCCAACCTCTCCCTCCTTTTATCTCTCACTTTCTTGATGTCTCCTCTCCCATTGTCTCTCCCGACTCTACCCCTCTCTCTCTCTAACCTTCTTTCCCTCCATATCTTTCACACTCTCTCTCTCTCTTTCACTTGATCTCTATCTCTCTCTATCTATATCTCTCTCTCTCTCTTCTGATGCCTCCCCCCCAGCCCCTCTCTCTCTCACTCCCTCGACCACACTACCATAGTATCTCTCCCTTCCTCTACCCCCCCTTCCTTTTCTATCTCTCTCTCTCCCTCTCTCTCCCACTTCCTCAATATTCGTACCTATATTTCCCCTAACTTTATCTTTCTATCTCTATATCCCCATCTCCATATCTCTCTAGCTCCCTCTTTTTATGGCAGAGGAAGCTTCAAAAAGACTCAATTAAAATCATTTTTTTTGGAGGGAGCACTCAACAATAACGATTCAATTCAAGTGAGGGAATATATATTCTATGGAGGGAACAATAATCACCAGTGACCTCACTTACAAAGAGGGAGCACACCTTTTTCTAACACACACTACTTACAAAAATTCTCATACGACAAAATACAAACATGACGAATGGATAGGGGAGGGTACACTAGTTTTAACAATGTGCATTGCCTCCAAAAATGTCCAAGCAGCAAGAAAAAATGTGATCAATGGATAGGGCATAGAATTTTCTTTGGTGCACATCAATTGTACTCACTCACACACAACATAAAATATTCACATGCATAAAAAGAGAGAAAATAGATTCAGATAAGTTTCATCAAATGAATTAGATAAAGATGCCCCCTTTAATAATTCAGTGAGACTCATTACGACGATAATAAAGAGATGATGGAGAATTGGGTAATGATGCATCATGAATGAGATAGATGGATTGAGGAAGGAGTCGAGAGGGTGGGATCTTTGTGGGAAACTGAGAGACAGTGGAAAACTCTGGGAGGAGAGGGAGTACGACAGGAGGTGTCAGATTAATGAGGTTCTTGGGCTGAACATGGCAGGACAAACATAGAGAAACATATCTATGGTGAATGACATGGTTAGCTTCTTCTTTTCCAAGAAGTGGCGGGGGGGAAGTATGAGAAGTAATCCCATAGGTGTGTCTTTCATGTTGAAGATTGTACTAATGGGATTTGGCATGGTACATATCTTGTTGGTCTTATTGGTATGGGAGACCCAACAAGAGGTAAACACAGCCTAAAGGTGATATATCGTAGAATAGGGTGTCGCGAAGGGGCCAATGGAAAAATTTTATGTGCAACACCAGGAGATATTTGTTACACATTATTTTGATCACCTCGGTGATCAACTGACAACATGTTCTTATGTTCCCTGAAAATGTTAAAAGAGACTGTATCCTTGAGAAAAGTGGTTTATTTCTACTCTTTCAAAAACTATAACAAGGAAGTTCGTTGCACCCTGTTGTATGCATGGGGTGCAACAATGCCTGATCATCACACTCTGCACCAAAATTGGACTCTGACGTCATTGCAGGCTGCTTGTGCATAGGGTGTGATGATGCTTAAGCAAAGGAAAAGTCAAAATTCATGAATGTTCTAGAAGGGAATATTCTAGAAGATGAGGTGGCCTCTGATTGGTTTGGATATCACTCACTTATTTGATTTAGTGGGATCATCCTAATCTTCTCATCCATCTCTCTTTCACCCTATATAAATAGGGATCTCTTATGGAGAAGGCTAAGGTTTTCAAGGGCTTGCATATGTATGAAGAGTTCTACTACAAATTATACTTGAGATATTTGCTTTAGTTCTCTAAGTCAGATTGTGGATCTTATTCATCAAAGGCATTGGATAAAAGGTGTGTGTGTTGGAGGAAAGATCCATTGAAAGGGACCTTGCAACATCAAGGCATGGGTTGTATTCTCCACTTTCCATTTAATATAATGTATCAATACATTTCTTTCCTATAAAGGTGTCTTAACTTTTATTGTATAACTCATTGATCTTATACATAGGATTCATTGGAATATATATATCTGTGTTCTCTCTCTTTGTTAGTTTGTTCTTCTTCGACAGGTTCATCATCCCGCAAACTCAAAGAAGGAGCTACAAGGATGACACTAGCAAGGATCAAATGTCGTTTAAAAGGTATGTCAGTTGTACCTCTCTAAACTAGTTGATATGACAATGAAGTCTAAGGTGAAGTGTGTATTCTGTCTTGTTTTGTTATAGCTTCCTATGGAAGTTAGGGAGATCAGTTTGTGTCTACACTTACCGATTAGTCCGATAACAAAATTGGTGACCATACTAGGGATATGATCTTTTTTGGTTTTTTTGTTCTTATTTCATTTTAGTCTGCCTTATTTTGGTTAATTTCATTCTATGAGTCTGTGGGTGATCCATATTGACTCCATGGGTCTGAAGGTTCAGTGAGAAATTTTGTCTTTTTTCCCATTTTTCTTTATTTTTTGAGATCGTCACATTGTACCCTATTGAAAGCCTGGGACAATCCTCTATCGTCGCACTCTACTAGTGAATATATGTGCGATGATGTCGCATTGTACCTTATTGAAAACCTACAATGATCCTTGATCGTCACACTGTATTCCTCTTTAACCTGTGACAATTCCTGTAGGAATTGTTGGGTGATAGTCATTTTTCTTTTCTCTACCCAGTTTTTCCTTTACTACCTGGGATGAAATTTCTACATTAGTGAATGATTGATTTATAACTTTTAAGCTGCATTTGATTGATTTTTGAAAATTGAAAGTCTTCTATATAAGCTTTGCAAGTTTTGATTTTGGTTTCTTGTCACAAGGGTATAATCTTGAGATTTTGGTCCTGAGTGCTTGTTTGATAAGGAGTGCTTGATTTATTTTGAGTTTTGGATTGTTTTTACTTTTTGGATTGTTAATTTATTAAGAGAAAAAAAAATTTGTATTTGAAAGAAGGATTTCTTATCATTTCAATTTTGTCTACATTGTGAGTTTGATTTGGGAATAGTGTTGAGAATGTGCTAGTTTTCTTGGACCGTGATTTCTTTTCTCCATTACATCTTTGATATGATTTGAGAAAGAAATAACTGAAGTCATTCTTCTTTTTAGTAGTTTTGCAAGAAAATTTTTGCATTCGAATATTTGTAAACAGAGAAAAATTGGAAAATTTAGTAGTTTTTTATTATTTGGAATCTTTTTTCATTCAAAAATTGAGAAATTGTGTTTCATAGATTTTGTACTCTAAAAAGAGACACCTTCTCCCTATTTTAATTAGATTTCATTGAATTAAATGATTGAATATCATCTCTTCTTGCATTTTTTTGGGTCAAGGTCAAATATATCATCGGTTTCATTTCTGTTTCGCTTTTGAGTAAGCAACAACCTTTAAAACACAACATAATTTTAAAATCTATTAGCAACTTTTATTTTCTAGAACTTTTCTACACCAACATTAGCTAGGATCCACTTTGGAATAGGTTGTAAGGCACACTCTCCAAAGCATAAAAGCACACAATAGTATCTTGTGATAGGGAGAGTTCAAATCCACTTTCTACATTTTATCCTGGGAAGCCCTTCTAACACAAGGGTCAATCACGAGGTCGCATTAGGGTCGATAGAGTTACTCAACATCCTTTGTTGATCTTAGTGTAGATATTTCACGTATTATTGGAGGTCACTTGAGTATAAAATACTCTGGGGACCTTCTCGAGTTGATTTTGGGCTTAGATACCCTGCCTTTGCATGTGGATCGGATTGTCGACTGTTTCCCCATGCATCATTTTCGTAATTGGTAACCTTAGTGCCCTATCATTTATACAAGGTGACTATGGAGGGGAAAGTCTTCACAGTACATGGAAACGATGTTGGCCAAACTCACTCAGGATCCTTGGAGGGTATACCCATGATTATGTGTGGGATATTCCACCAGGGTGTAAGTTCGTTAAGCAGGGTGTCAACATAACTTTTTCACCCTCTTTATCCTAGCCCCTTCTTGTCTTGATTTCACGACGTTGGATTTCATCACCAACTAGTGAATTCGAAATAAGAAGGTTTGTTTGCGTGTTTGATATCTAGATTTTATTAGTGAGTGTTGTTTGTTTCTCTAGTTGGCCATAGGTTTATTTAATTCTTTATTTGGTGTGGACAACATCAACCCTCATCGTTCACGTAGGATGCAAGGGTTACCTCCAGAATATATAGAAGAATACACTCATTTTCTTCCTAAGTCACTAGAGGGTTCTCCTGAAGGAGCAGTCAATAACGATGTAGCCTCTGAGATTGGAAGTTATACTCCGTTGGAGGAATCAATGCTTCCCGTAAATCTGTTATTGAGTGTTGTACAAGATCCACATTTTCTCTGGATAAATTCATCGGGAGACGTTGCTGCTGAATATTATATTGGAATACCTATTGGACCTCATGCAGAGTCTGGTGTAGATGATCCACTTTTCCATAGTGAGTTGTTTAGAACTCTAGTTCATACTGCTGGAATTTTCAACCCTAGATCTATCCCTGTCCATTCTCTTTGGAGGACCTCTTCGGGACACGATATTTTTTATAAACTAGGAATGAGTCCTAATCAACCTATGACATCACATACGCCTGTGACTTCAACTAATTATACAATACCTTTAGATTATTTTATTGGAAAGACCAGTAACGTTGTCACATTTTTAGACCAATTGTTGGTTGGTTCTAACACAATTCTTCCTCTCCAACTCGCTAACTCTACCATGGTCCCACAAGCTATATTTGTTTCTGCCAGAAATGTGGTAATTACTCAAGCTCCTATTGGAACACCCCTTCCTCTTAGATCAAATACGTCACTTCCTCCTAGGTATAATGCTATGAATACTTCCATTGCTAATCCTACCCAGAATCCATCCAGAGGGTCTAATCTTTTTGTTCCTCCTAGGTACAATGTTGCTAGTAATTTTGTTCCTACACCTACCCATATTCTCTTCGGGGGGCCTAACATTCCTCCTCTAGTTTCTCCTGGAGGATCTAATCGTCCTCGCTCAAGTAGATCCAATCAAATTGGAGGCATGCGCCATTCTATCACTTTTGGTTTTCAAATTCCTGTTGGAGGAAAACCTCAAGTTGGGGGGAAATCCCAGATTGGGGGTCATAACCCAGTGTTTGGGCAATATATCCCTCGATTACAGTATCAACCTTGGAATTTTCCTTTCCAAGGAAATAAACAACCGCCTGGGGGGGAACGTCCTCAAGTTAATTCTTTTGTACCCCCTAATATTGGGCAAACATATCGAGGTTCTATGAATCCTACTTGGGGTCAAAATTTTCAGTCTAGTGCTCCTTTCCAAGGAATATTACCTAATCAACCAACTCATGTTGGATATTCGACTCAAAATCCTCCACCACCAAATTTTTCAAGAATCTCTAACTATATACAGACTACTTATGGTCCTACTCGTATACCTACGTGACTACCTCCTCAAAACTACTAGTTTCCTCAACTAAACCGACAGTTTTTGTTTCTTGCTACTTTGGATTTACTGGATTTATCTAGGATTTTGAATGATCCTATTTTGCATTCTCCTTATTGTCCTTTCATACCTGCCAAATTTTCATCAGACATCCCTAAGTTTGACGACCGATCGAGAGAAGACCCAAATAATCACGTCATGGCCTTCCATATTTGGTGTTCATCCAACTCCTTGATGGATGACTCTTTAAGATCACATAATTTCCAATGAACTCTTATGTTTTTAGAAGCCAAATGGTATATTGAATTACCACGAGGATTCTTCAATGACTTCAATACCATAGATATGGCTTTCTTAACACATTACCAATTGCCAATCCGATATGAGACAGGAACCAAAATTTTGAGTTCATTTAAACAATCCTCTTATACTCACATTTCTGATCGTATTCATGACTTGAGGAGGAGAAGACGCTTAATAAAAGTTCCCCTTCCTGATCAACTATTAGCTAAGTGGTTTACCAAGTCACTCATTGGTCCTATATCCCGTGATGTTTCCATGGGTGGTGTCGTCACTGAAGAGAAGGCGATTAGTCGTGCTCAATATTTGGATCTTGTTTATTCACAAACATGCACACTATATGACTTGATCCCTGATGCTCCCCGTCCATCTACAAATCCAACCCCAACACCTCTAGTAGCTTCTCATGTTGCTAATGGAGTGATTTTCACTTTTCATGCTGAGACTCAGTATAAAAATGCCAACCATTCCAATCCCAAGTACACTACTCCTAATGTACAAAATACTCCTCCTATGACTCCTTCTCCCAGTAAAACCTCTGAGGTTAATTCGGTTCAATCTACACCTACCAGTAAAAATAAAAATAAAAATAAAGGGAAGGGTAAGAATAAGGAGGAAAAAAATAATAATTAACAATCTGATAAACCCAAAACCTAGCCTACTGATGACAAAGACAAGCGCAAACCCTGTTATCATTTCCTTATCTATGGTGAGGATCATTATACGAAAGATTTTCCACGATGTGTTGAGGTTACGAAGTTCCTGCAAGGGGCCGAGACACCTCCTACACCCATCATTTTGTCACAATTGTTTCCTTCTCAGCAGCAGGCCCAATTGGTCATTCATGACCAACCTTCTCCCTCTACCACATCTTATGTACTTATGTGTACTGGTGACACCAAGAAGAACAAAGTTGCAGTCGCGACTTGAGACAAATATTATTCTCTTTCGAAAGAGAAACTTGATGATTCACCATCCCTGTTGGTTCAACCTCCTCCACCAACTTCACCTCCAAACGGTCGTCTTCATCTTGAATGACCATACCTAGATACAGTTCTTCATCCTCCTCCTAATGGTGTTGTTTGAAAGTCGTCATTTAATTCTCATGCATGTGTTTCCCAAAACTACAGTATTGTAGAAGACCTTGCGCAAGCACCTTTTGCGATGTCGGCTCTTGAATTCCTTCAAAAATTTCCTACTCAACAGAAGGTGTTTTTAAAGGCTATTGGTGGAATTGATCCTACCGATACAAATTTGACAATATTTGACTTTGAAGATCATATTCCAAAAATTCCTCCTCAATTAGCATTTCAAATACAAGTTGTTTTGGAAAACAAGAATATTTTTTGAACCGTTATTGACGAAGGAGGCTCGACTTGCATCATGTCCATTACCTGTTGGAAAGCCATTGGCTCTATTTCCCTTACCGAGTCACACAATACTCTCAAGGCTATTACATTAGAAGGTAAAGCAGTTAATGTTGAGGTTGAGGTCTTTGATGCACCTCTCGATTACAACCTTCTACTTGGACATAGTTGGATTGATTCCATGTGCATGGTTGTTTCTACTCTTTTCTATGTGTTACATTTCCTGCACCAAGGAAAATTCATTATTGTCGATCAACTGCCCTTCTTTAATTCTAATTCATGTACTAGCAATGTACCTTTCATTGTGAAAATACCTCCATGTTATGATAATGTCGATGTGGGTCTTTTAAAAGATTCAACGTTAATGGGTACATTCCCCATTCCACCACCTGATATTACTCCTCCTTTTGTCACTTCGATTAACATGATATCAACCATTGTTAGTGAAACCCCTAAGTCTTATGACCCTTGGATAGTACCTAGATATGATTATTGTCTTCGTTACAACAACCAAATTCCTTTGAGTCCGGTAGAATTGGCTTATCCAGCTATTCAATCAACACCTCCTCCTCCTCATTCTCTTTGTGATACATCTCATGATCTATTTCACATGATATTTTCCATTGATGAGATGATCAAGACAGTTATTTCTATGGAAGATACTCCATGGAACGATGGGCATCATCATTATATTCTCTTCCTAGAACCTGAGAGCATAGAGAGTTATTAAGAAATTTCAACTCCATCTACCGTTGTTATTATTTCCTTTGTTCCTGAACCAACACGTGATGTTTTGTATGAAGTGAACTTAGGAAATATTTCACCTAACATCCCTCTTGATATTTCGATTAAACCCAGAGTCGTGGAAAATTTTCACATCGGTGCCTCATGTTCTACTAATGAAGTCCGTACTTACAAAGTTCTTTTCCAAGAATTATGTGACGTTTTTGCCTAGAGTTACGAAGAAATGCCTAGAATTGATCCAAATATTGTTGTACATGAGATTAATAATTACCCGAATGTTAAACCTGTTTGGCATAGACTTCTCCCAGTACACCCATGCAAAGATGCTTCTATTAAGATTGAAGTTGAAAATTTTCTTAAATTTGGTTTTGTATATCCAATGGCTTTGACTGATTGGGTGTCCAATCTTGTTCTAGTTATGAAGAAACAAGGCAAGATTGGTGTTTGCGTAGATTATAGGGATACCAACAAATCTTGTCCCAAAGACAATTATCCAACCCCTTTCGTTGACCAGATTGTTGATGACTGTGCCGAGAGTGAAATATTCTCCTTGATGGACAGTTTCTCTGGCTATAATCAAATCAATATTTTACATGTGGATCGACATAAGACTCCTTTTATTTTCCCTTGGGGAACTTTAGGATACCGGAAAATACCTTTTGGTCTCAAAAATGTTTATGTGACTTTTAAACGTGCTACATCTTATTCTTTTCATGACATTAAGCACATTGTACAACCCTACCTAGACAATCTACTGAAGCATTCTATGCATCGTCAAGATCACTCAACACATCTACTTTCCATTTTCCTACGCTGTCATTATTATCGCATACGATTGAATCCACATAAATTTGTTTTTTGTGTGGAGTCCAGAAGACTTATTGGTTTTATCATGACTATACATGGGATTAGAGTAGACCCTCTGAAGGTTGAGGCTATCCTCAATTTACCTCCTCCTTCCACGCTCTGCAAACTCCAAAGTTTGCAAGGGAAGGAAAACATGTTACGTCGATTCATCCCCAACTATGTTGAATTACCGAAAGGATTTACTCAGCTTCTTAAGAAAGGTTACGATTTTGTATGGGATGACATTGCCAACAAATCCTTTGAATCTTTTAAACTCGCCTTGACCTGTACACCACTTTTGTTTCCACCTGATTATAGTCGAGATTATTTCCTGTAATTAGCTTCTTCAGACTCAACCATTGCTATGGTTCTATTCCAAGAGGATGATTCACATGATGAACATGTTATATACTATTTGAGTCAAAGTCTGACAACCAATGAAACAAAATATTTACATGTGGAGAAACTGGACTTGGCAGTTGTTCAAGTTGTTCAACATTTTCGTCACTACATCTTATTACGCAAAAACACATTCATTTCCGATTGCAACCCCATGCAACAGATACTTAATCAACAATTGTTGGGGGGGAAATACTCTAAATGGATAGTTATTCTCCAAGCGTTTGATTTGGATTTTGAGCCCGCAAAGTCAAAGAATTCTTTGGTTTTTGTTGAGTTGATATGTGACCTTCCCTCTACTGAGACAGAAATTGTGGCATAAGATTACTTTCCTGATGAATCTCTCTTTTTTATCAGTTCTGAAAACATATGGAATGGAGACATTATCATTTATCTCCAAACCCAAACTTTTCGACCCAATCTTTCTAGTACAAATCGTCGTCGTATTCGGTATCAATCACGTCAATACATCATCCTTGGTGATACCATTTACCACCGTGGTATTGACTCCATATTTCAATGATGTCTCACCTATGATGAAGTTGAGAAAGCTTTGAATGAATTTCATTCTGGAGCATGTGACGGTCATATGTATGGGTATGCCACTGTTCAAAATATCTTACGAGCTGGTTATTTATGGCCTTCATTATTTAAAGATTCCATTACTGCCATCCAGAAATGCTACACTTTTCAAACCTACAACAATAACATATGATCTCATCCTACTCCTTTTCACCCTGTAGTTTCCATTGGTCCATTCACTAAATAGGGCATTGACTTCATGACATGTAACCCTCACTCGACCGAGGACATGGATACATCATCGTAGCCATGGATTATTTCACTAAGCGGGCTGAGACAGTGCCTACATTTGTTAATACCAGGAAAACTGCAGCGTTATTCATATTCAATCATATCGTTACTAGATTTGGTGTCCCTCAAGCCATCGTCACTAACCATGGTAGTCATTTTCACAATTTCATGATGTCTGAACTTAACAAAAAGTTGGGTCTTTGACATTAAAACTCAACCCCTTATTATCCGCAGGCCAATGGCCAGGTTGAAGAAATCAACAAAGTTATCACTACTATGCTTCAACAAATGGTAGGAATTTACAAGTCAAGTTGGCACACAATTCTCTTCTCGGCATTATGGGCCTACCAGAAATCCATTAAGTTTTCCATGGGATTGACACATTTTCAATTAGTATATGGTATTGAAGCAACTATGTCGATTGAATGTGAAATTCCATCTTTGAAACTAGTTGTCGTGCTTCTCCCTAACACCTCATCTAAAGAAGAACGTCTCTTGTGTTTGATGCAATTAGACAAGAATCGTCGTGATGTTTCCTTAGTCATCAAAACTCATAAAAAGCGTGTCAAATCTCAATATGACAAGCATATCAAACCACGTGTATTTTCTAAGTGTGATTTGGTTCTCCTTTACGAATAGGATTGTGACTTATTAGGGGCGAGTAAATTCAAACCCATGTGGTAGGGCCCTTATATTGTGAAACGAGTGTTGGAGAAAGGGGCTTATGTGTTGGTAGATTATGATGGAATTCCTTTGAGTGAACCCAAAAATGGGATTTACTTGAAGAAGTACTATGCTTAAACTATTTTTGCATAAGTGTTGTATATTTTTAGTGTATCATACTCTTGTGTGATTTTTCATTTTTGGTTCTGCCTTTCAAGCTGCTTACCTTGCATTGTGCTTGGTTTCCATATGTCAGTGTCTTATCTACCCTATATCATCTTTGTTTATGGTACTAGTCACAGTACTCAAAACTCAGTGTCTGCTGCTTAGGCAATCTATACACCTAAGGATGAATTGATCAGTCTACATGGTGTTTTCCTTGGTCGTGCAACTAATAATATCATTGAATATAGTGCAGTTATCGAGTTATTAACTAACGTCATTTCACTTGGCATCCGTCATCTTATTGTACGACTTGATTCACAATTAGTAGTACTACAATTGAGTAACATTCATTCCATCCAAAGTGCTACTTTGTTATGGGTATATTTTCGAATTCGCCTCTTGGAAACACTTTGATTATTTTGAATATCAACATATTCCTAGATGTCTAAGTACATTGATAGATGCATTGGATAATTATGTGTTAGACAGACATTTAAGACATTTATAAATCCAATCACACATTTTTGACAAAAACAAGTAAGACGGTAGAAATTTTATATCAATAACGATAAAGTTACAAAAAGTTTTTTCCCAAAGACCAAAATATCAAAAAGTGAATCTCATAGCTTCATGTACAAAAAGAATCAAGGATGTTTCTCACTATAACAAACAACTTCTCGTGCCACTTTACAGTGCAGTCGACCAATAGATGTAGATACGCCAACTGTGTGGTGTTGATAGTGCCTAGGAAGTTTGTCCATCGTGGCATCAAGGACATGCATGGTTAGTCCCTCCAGGTTATTTTCAATAGCCTCTAGATCTACGGTAGATACCCCTACTACACCACCTCTATCCTCACCTCTGAATGGGAGATGATCCAAGAGGATGATAAGTCCCCATGTCTGCATTATTGAGAGAACCTTATTAGTCTTGGATAGACGACACCAAAAAAAAAATTATATAATTAAAATATCAAAAACATTATATAAAAGAAAAATTCCTTCTTACCTATGTCCCTGCACTGAGATCCCTCAGGAAGAGCTAAGTCAGGATCCCCATGGAAATCCATCCCAACATATGCATAGTCCTCCACCATGATTAGTTGATTCCTCAACCATTGGAAGAAAACATCGTCATACTTGACGATAGGAACGCCACTATGTCGAGCCATTAGATCCACCCACCTCTTCATCCATGGATCTTGTGGAGAGGGTATACCCCACTCCACTTGTATATTTAGGACATGAACCCTCTCTAATAATAAGGACACCAAAATGGACCCATAACCAAATTGTTTCAACCGACCGTTTCAGCACTTTGTGAGTTGTTTTTTCATGCTTTTCAAGACACCCTCACACTAATTGAAGACCCTGGGTTCCATGCACTCTATCGCATACTAAAAATGGCTTTGAAAATCCATATGGGGAGATGCACTCCTTTCCATGTAGTTAATGGTATAAAGGATGGTCCACAATGGTAAATCCCGAACATCTCTGATGGCTACCTTTCCACTGTGTTTTTTCGTACCTAGCACACAATGGTGGCAAACATAGTAATCCATAGGTTCTCCCCCACCCCTGCTGCCTGTGAGTGATACCCATGAACCACGGAGAGACAACCATGTCATAAAGTATATATCCTCTATATCCAATGTGAGTGTATGAACACCCACGCGAAAGGCTTGTCCGTTCACATCCCACATGTGAACCAAATACTCTAGCAGCCTTAGTTGGGCTCTCATGCCCTGAATCTTGAAAAACTTGAGTAACCCACATTGCCTTAGTGCCATAACTGTGCCTAGGTAATTCCCAGAAAAATAATCCTCTTCCTCATGCTCTCGTTCATGCCACTCAAGCATTTTGACCAAGGAAAGACTGCCAAGGAACATTAAAAGAAGATTAGAAACATAAAAAATTCATTCCTGGAGGTTTTTATAGTTAGATTTATCTTTTCAAAATTTTGGTTGTAGTTGTCACAGGGCCACGCTTTTACACAAAGCAATGTCGTCGCACCCTACCTATTGGGTCTCCTACGACGATGTCAAAATGTCAAATTTCACGATACAGTGGACCTGTGACGATCTCAACACGCAAGTAGCCCCCAAAAATCGACCTAAAATCCAAATTTAACCTATGAAAACAAAATTTGAAACCATTAAAGGATAAATAAGAACAAGATTACCTTTTTCACCGAGACAGTTCACAAAATGATCCAACAAACGCTCTGAAATCGATAGTTGAAATTTGGGGAGGAAAAAGGGTTTTGGGGCACTATTTGAGTAAATTTGCAATTGAAATGGTAAAATGGTGTTTTAGCCTATTTTATTGTTTTTTACCACTTTTTTATTGCAAAATTAAATGATTTTTATATTTTATCCATGCCCTAAAGTCTAACCAAATTTGCGAAGTGTTGACTATTGCACATTAAAAGGTCCAGGGAGAAGACGTTTGAACAAAGGTCCATCATTTTTTATTTATTTTTTTCTTTTAGGGTTTTTCAGGAAAAACTTCGAGCACAGTCTTAATTCTTTCTCATGCTCGTGAAACCATGAGAATGTCATCGAGTAATATTTTTTCATTTTTCGAACTCGCAATGGTAATACAAAAAATGAAACCTATGGAGTATCCTTTAAGCTCTTTTAAATCTCTCTAAACATGAACAGATAGTCGAGCGACCTTGTTCTTTTCACGCTCGTAGAAGTATTTGAAGAAAATGTCTAATGAGCGGTAGGTTATCTCTTTTTTTGGTCTCGCCAGACTAACTTACGAAAAAGGACCTTATGGAGTTCTCTTTAAGTGTTTTTCAGACTCTCTAAAAATGAAAACCCCCTGATTTTTCTTTCTTTAGACTCATTAAACAAACATTGAAATATCCATATGGGATTGACACACTCCTTCTTAGCGTTCATTAAAAAAACTCTGAGGGACTCGTCCGAAGGATGAGATTACATTTAAAATCATATGTTATCCTCCTCAAGCTTACGTAAAAATAAAGAGGTACTCACCATAAATGGTGGGGGGGAATTGGGAAAGAAATGTGTCTATGTATTTGTGTTAGTGGAAGTAATAGTCTCTCGCGAACATGACACCCCCCTTCATCATTGTATCTGGGTTGGGAAATACATTTGTCTCTCGTTTGACCATCCACAAGTTCATATGTTGGGTCCTCCTTGATTCAATGTTGCCAAGACAATTGTCGTGTTGTTCATGTGTTCAAGAGAATTCCAACCTAAACAAGCCTTCTATCGAGTTGGCCATTTGCAGTTATGAATTTTCTACCATGTCGACCTTCCCTGAGTCAGTTTCGAATCACTTCATACTATGATCTACTTCAAATATGTTACATATTTTGTGTCATTGATGGGGATACATAAAGGACCTCCTATGACAAGTATTTTCCTGTCGACTTCAACTCATTATCTGGGAATAAGATTTAGAAATCATTTAATACCTTAGAGCCTGCATGCCTCAATGGTAGGTTTCTTCACTTTCAATAGTGGGTTCACATCATTGACCCCTGATTGGAAGAATCCATTGATTTTTCGACTTCAACTCATTTATTCACATGCATTGGATTGTACTAGAGTACCTTAGGATTCTTGACATCAATGGTGATTTCCCTCACACTTGTTAATGTTTCTCATTAATGACTATTAATCAAGTGGTTTCTACCATGTTTGGCTTCGACACCTATAATCACATGGCTAGATTTGTACTTAGAGACAATGGAATTTTTATTTTAGAGAATAGATCCACATTGTATTTCTAGTGGTTATGTTGAATCATGACGACATGGATCCACAGTGTATATTTCGTGGCCATGACTCACTTAAAACTTATGATTAAATTCACTTGTAGTCTGAGCATGGGAATGCCTACCTCAGAAGATGGTATGCTATTATGAAGATACTTGATTGTTTGCATGTTCCCGATTGATGTGCTCCTTGTTTTCGACACACACATTATACAAACTGTTTTAGTTGTCACAAGTTCCAGTTTCATACTTTGGGGGGAATTATTTTACACATTATTTTGTCACCTCAGTGATCAACTAACAACATGTGCTCATGTTCCATGAAAATGTTAAAAGAGACTTTCTCCTTGAGAAAAGTGGTTTGCTTCTCCTCTTTCAAAAACTATAACAAGGAAGGTCGTCGCACCCTGTTGTATGCATGGGGTGTGACGATGCATGATCATCACACTCTACACTAAAATTGGATTGCGACTTCATTGCAGGCTTCCTATGCATAGGGTGCGACGATTATTAAGAAAAGGAAAAGTCAAAATTCATGAATGTTCTAGAAGGGAATCTTCTAGTAGATGAGGTGGCCTCTAATCGGTTTGGATCTTAATCACTTCTGTAATTTAGTTGCATCATCCTAATCCCCTCACCCATCTCCCTTTCACCCTATATAAAGAGGGATATCTTATGGAAAAGGTTAAGGTTTGCAAGGGCTTGCATATGTATGAAGAGTTCTACTACAAATTATACTTGAGAGCTTTGCTTTAGTTCTCTAAGACAAATTGTGGATCTTCTTCATCAAAGGCATTGGATAAAAGGTGTGTGTGTTGGAGCAAAGAGCCATTGAAAGAGACCTTGCAACATCAAGGAATGGGTTGTATTCTCCACTTTCCATTTAATATAATGAAACAATACATTTCTTCATTATAAAGGTGTCTTAACTTTAATTGTATAACTCCTTGATCTTATACATAAGATTCGTTGGAATATATGTATGTATATATATATATATATATATATATATATATATATATATATATATATATATATATATATATATATATTTGGTCTCTATATTTGTTATTTTGTTCTTCTTTGACAAGTTCACCATCCCGCGAACTCAAATAAGGAGCTACAAGGATGACAGTAGTGAGGAGAAAGCGTCGTTTAAAATGTATGACACTTGTACCTCTCTAAACTAGTTTATATGACAATGAAGTCTAAGGTGAAGTGTGTATTCTATCGTGTTTTGTTCTAGCTTCCAGTGGAAGTTAGGGATATCAGTTTGTGTCTGTACTTACCAATTAGTAGATAACAATAGTAATGTGGGGTGTGCCCTTTTGAACCCAACCAAGTTGATAGGGATCCGGGTGGGGGGTGGTGGGAAGTTGTGGATTTTGGACTAGGTCTTGGGAGACTAGATTCTTTTGGATTTCATTGTCCAAAATAAGAGTTGTGATTTCATGTTTAATTTGGAAGTTATGAGTAAATATGGGAACGTTAGTATGACTTGGTTCAGGCAAAGTCATGAGAATGAGGGATGGATCGGCTTCATGGGGTTTGTGAGAGGGATGACTTCGGGTTGTTCAGGAAAATCAGTAGGTGTGACCTCTCCAACCAAGTTATAATGGGGGAGAATATATTTTATGGCCTCTCCAACCAAGGTTTTATGGGGGCGACTATATTTTATGGATCAAAATTCGGCAGAGTTGTGTGCTTTGGTCTTGTGAAAATTACACCAAACCGACATTGTGGGTGCCGACGAGGAAGAAGGGTAAGGTTGAGGCTGAGAAAGATGTGGGTTGACAGATTGGGTTCGATTTGGCGGATATCAAGTTTTAGGGGATACCTTATGTTCTATGGCCAATGCCTGTAAGAACACCTTGTCCAAAGAGGAATTGTAAAAAATATCTACCTCTCGTTGGAGAGGTAACAAGAGACTATAATTAAACTTAATTATTAATACCTTGTCTGGCTTGCAGAGATGGATATGGATGTGCAACTTGCAGAAGATGTCGATGTATCCTTGAACTAACTTAGTGGCAAGTTGGCAGAGCTTCAACCACTTGGAGAGAAGCCTGGAGGGTAGAAGCGTTCCCTCAATGCACGATAGAACGCATCCCAAGAATCAATACTAACATTTGTCAGAGAAGGTGGTGTACAAAGCTCCACAATCAATTTGGACCTTTCCAATTACGCGTCCCACAAATTTTGTGCTATTCCTTCAAGCTGAAGTCTGGCTATCTGCAATTTGGTGGATTCTACCATCCCGGGTGAAGTCTTGAAGTAGGTGGAGAGGCTACGGATCCAGGAATTGATTGTCTCTCCATTCATTTTGCCAATGAACTTAGGTAACTAAAAATGGGTGTCTGAGTTCAGTGTTGTTAGAGTCCACCAATTCTTCAACTAGAGTTGATGTCACTGCACTGGACTCCTCACTGCACACTTCTCTTCAAGGCAAGAATGAAAGAGAGGTAACGTATCCTCTTGAAATAAAAGGCATGAGCTACCAAAATGAGACCTTGAGGAGGGTGCACAATAAACCCTAAGAAAGGAAGAACTATTTCACCGATGCAAAGGCACAGAAGAACCCTAAGAAGGGTGATCAGGATGCTCTGAACAAGAGCGTGAAGAATGATCTGAAGATCCCAATTTTTTGTTTTTGTGATCTTCTCCTTCTTCTATGTATGCAGATACTTCCCCAAGGCACACACTCGAATACCAATTGATCGGAATGACAAATGAAGCTTCAAAAGGATGCACTTAAAATATTTTTTTTGGAGGACGCACTTAGCAATAGGGACTCAATTCAAGTGAGGGCGCATCTATTCCATGGAGGGTGCACTGAACACCAATGATATCACTTCCATAGAGGGCACACACCTTTTCCTAACATTCACTTCTTACAAAAACGCCATACACCAAAATAAAAACGTGATGAATGGATAGGGCAGGGAGAATTAGTTTTACAAATGCGCACTCCCTCCAAAAACGTCCTATCTCTGTCTCTGTCTCTTAGACCTTAATTTCACAGGCATACATTACTTCACACTAAAAAAGAATAGAGAACAGAATAAGAGGAATTCACATAACATTGCTAGCATGTAGGGGAAAGGGACCAGAGAGAAAAACGAAACGAGTAAGAAATGGAAAACTAGTACTTATGAATGATTAGCATTGAATAAAAACATTTAAATGGTCGAATTTTGTGGGGATGGACCATCAGATTCCATTATCGAAAAGAAAAACCTAACCATTAAATTTTGCGGTGATGCCCCATCCGATTTCATTATCGAAAAAACAAGACCTAGCAATTGAAGTTTTTGGGGATGCCCCATCAAAAAGGAAAAACCTGAGGGTTGAAGTTTGTGGAGACACACCATCCGATTCGATTATCTGAAAAAAAAAAGATTAAATGTTTTTTTTTTTTTTAATTCAAATTTCTTTTTAAAGTTATGCTTTGTATATATCCTATTAAATTATAGCCATAGATTTATTTTACGATCCTCAACAATAGCTCCTCTATTGGTTGACGTTGTGAGAGACAAGAGGAGACGTAAGTGAAAACATCGGAGATGGACATAGGAGGACAATCACTACACAAAGACACCTTAGAAATAACTCATTTGTTGGTTGACCTTGTGAGAGACAAGATGAAAAAGGAAGTGAAAACATTGGATAGGTACTTGTACATTGTAATTGTTAATGGGCTTTAATTTAAAAAATTTAAATCATAATAACACTATAAATAAGCAAAGCAGAGAGGTTTGGGAAGGAACTACAATGTGCCATGTACATTATTATTCCTCCCTTTGCAATAGGTGCTATGCAATTTATATATAATGAAAGAGAAATTGAAACATGAAATAAATAAACAAACAAAACACGGTTAACCTAGAATGTCTTGAAATAATTATCACTAAAAAGAAGACAAATGCGTACAAATAATTAAGGTTATTAAAACAAAGACGAGAGAATTAGATATGGAAATTTCTTTTGATATAAAGAAATCAAATAAGAAATCAAATAAAAGAAATAGACACAGATCTCTCTCACAATATCCATCGAACCAGAAGAGGAAACCGTTAACCTAGAATGTCTTGAAATAATTATCACTAAAACGAAGACTAATGTCTAGAAATAATTAAGGTCACTAAAACGAAGACTAGAGAATTAGAGATGGAAATTTCTCTTAATATAAAGAAATCAAATTATATAAAATCAAATAAATAAACCCAGATGTCTCTCACCTTATCCATCGAACCAGAAGAGGAATGGAGATTGTGTTCGCCAATTTGAAACGCAATCTAACTTCTCACAAATATATCTATGCCTCATGATCTTTCCTTTTTTTTCTATTTGCTCTCATGGGATCGGGCTCTACATTAATTTCAAA
>JZKD02S2265053.1:233118-244539 GCA_000966675.3 Picea glauca
CAACAGATTCTTGGGTAATTATCACCAGGCTGGGTGACCTGACTGAGAGGCCTTCTTAAATCATCGAGCTATGAACTCTGTAACAAGGGTGAGGTAAGATTAAGTATTTATTTAAAAATGGTGGTCCTTTCAAGGAGATCACTCCGGTTCTGGAGTATGATGGAGCCTCCTAGAAGGAGGTGCCTTCGGGGAAAAACAACCCAGGGCATGGCTGGGGTCAAGTACATGGGACAACTCTCCAGGGAACGAGCTCAAAATCGAAACTTATTCGTTCTATACATAAATCAATTATAGTTATATAAGTATAAGCATGCATTCATTGTTGCTGATCAACACACCAGGAAAACACTTCTATGCAGAAATCAATCATCTATAAGTGTACAAACATGAGCATGCATTTCAGGAACATTCAAATTTGAAATACAGGACATGAACACTTATCAGAAAACACCAGGTGTAAAACAACTACTGAGAAGGGTGCTCGTTTCCACCCAACTGTAGGCTCAGCGACTCCAATCAGATTTACCACTGGCCACCCCTGAGCTAGACCACGATGCTTTGAGACTTAGTTTCTTACTTCCCGTTCGTCGAAAATCAAGGTCGAAGGTTACTCTCCTTATCCTCTTCTCATAACTCACTGTATTTTCTGGAGTTCCTCTAGTTCTCCTTCTGCGATTCCTATCGCGTGTGTGTGTCTGTCTCTATGCTCCTCTCTCCCCCCCCTTCCACACTTCTTTCCTCCTACGAGGTTGCATCTGGCACGAAATTCCCTGTCTGATGGTCAGGTCTGAGAGCTCCTACGGATGGGTGGTTCGCCCCATCCCCTCATTTACTCTTGAGGAGCCTCCCCACCTACCATCCGGGTGGGTAATTCATTTCGGGGTCTGAGAATGAGCTTTGGTTTTCTCGAGCATGTACAAACTAGTATGGTTTGGTTTGGTGGAAGTTAACGTAGCCACTCCCGGCCCCTTCCACCACCTCTCATCAACCATCGTGGTCTCTTTTCAGCACATCCCCCTCTCAGCAGTCATGCAACATATATTCATACATCATTTACATTCCTCAGACCTTTTATACTAAGGTCTATTAATTCAACATTCACAATCTTTGAGTTTGCCATAGTTCTTGGCCAGTATAATTATTTTTACAGACTGGGGGAAACAGGGTGTTACAATTCCCTCCCCCTTAAAGGAAACATCGTCCTCGATGTTATATCTATCAATATGACATGTATGTACAGGGGTAAACAAAATCGGATATGCTTGTTTCATGGCATCTTCCATTTCCCATGTAGCCTCATCTGGGCCAAAATGTTTCCATTGCACCTTGACCTGTGCAATGGTTCAGTTCTTGAGTGGGGTTTCATTTCTGTCCAGTATGCATTGAGGTTCTGGTAGGAGTTCTCCCTCCAGTTCCACCTGGATCATAGACCAGTCAATTATATGATTAGAATTATGTACATATTTCTTCAATAATGAAACATGGAAAACATTATGTGCTTTTACCGTGGGAGGGAGTGCTAGCCTATAGGCTACAGGTCCCACTCTATATAGAACTTCAAAGGGTTCACAATACCGAGGTGCCAACTTGGAAAAGGATCCCATCCTCAAGGAACTCTTCATGGGCCTAACTATGAGGTATACGTGGTCTCCTGCCTTGAACTCTCTTGGAGTTCTCTTTTGGTCGGCGTAAATTTTCTGTCGGTTCTGAGTGACCTTTAGATTTTGTTTTATCTGATTCACTTGTTGTTCCATTTATTTCAACATGTTGGGTCCAATAGTAACTCTGTTTACAGGATTACTCCAACTGACTGGAGTATTTCATGGCCTACCGTAGAGGACTTCGAAAGGGCTCGTCTTCAGGGATTCTTGGTAGCCGTTGTTGTAGGCGAATTCCACCAGTGGTAGGAAATCTTCCCACTTTTTGGGTTGATGCATTACATGCATCCTGAGCATGTCTTCTAATATTTGATTCACCCTTTCCTTCTGTCCATCGGTTTGAGGGTGATAGGTTGTGCTAAATAGTAACTTGGTCTCCAAACCAACCATCAGTGATTTCCAAAAGTTGGAAGTAAATTTCGTGTCTTTGTCAAACACGATCTCTTTCAGCATACCATGCAGTCTAAATATCTCCTTCATGAATATGTTGGCGATGTCTATTGCCTTACAAGCTGACTTGACGGGGATAAAATGAGTGGACTTGCTCAATTTATCCACCACTACCATGATGGCGTCATTCTGTTTGGTCGAGGCTGGTAATCCGGTGATGAAATCCATGGAGATGGTTTCCCATTTCCATTCCAGGATTGGTAGAGGTTGTAATAATCCTGTTGGGTGTCGGTGTTCTTCTTTTACCTATTGGTATTCTATGCATTTGGATAAGTACTCATCTATGTCTTTCTTCAATCCGAGCCAATAGAATTGTTTCCTGGTGGCCTTAATCATCTTCTAGTATCCTAGATGACCAGTGTAGGGTGTTTTGTGTAGTTCATCCATTATGAACCTCTTCAAGTCATCACAATCTGGGATATACAATTTGTTTCTGTAAGTGAGAACACCTCCTTCCATCATCTGGTAGCCTCCATGCTTTATCCCTATGGGTTCTTGCTATAGGTAAAAGGTCACGATCTGGAAGAATGTGTCTGTCTCTTGTGCCTTTCTGACTCTTTCCTTGACATCCATCTCACAGGTGCTTACCGCTGCCAGGTGAATTGTTTTCATGCTTCTGCTAAGGGCATCGACCACCCTATTTTCCTTTCCCTTAATATGTTTGATTTCAAAATCAAACTCGTTGAGGAGGGCCATCCACCTAGCTTGTCTGGCATTGAGATTTGGTTGGTCAAACATATATCACAATCCACAATGGTCTGTCATAAGTACAAATTTTCTCCCCAGGAGGTAATGCCTCCACATTTTCAAGGCGTGCACTATGGTGGCTAGCTCTAAATCATGGGTCACATAGTTGAATTCGTGCTCATTCAATTTTCGGGATTCATAGCAGACCACACTTCCTCCTTGCATAAGGACTCCTTCGATCCCTTCCATACAGACATCTGTGCACACGAGGAAGTCAACTTCGGAATCGACGACCTTCAACACAGGTGCATGGGTCAGTAGATGTTTCAAGGTCTGAAATCTTTCTTCACATTTTTGTGTCCACATGAATTTTGTCCCCTTCTTTTGGAGGGCAGTGATTGGACTCCCAATCTTGAAGAATCCTTTTATAAATCTCTTATAGTATCCTACCAATCCCATAAAGGATCTGATATCCGAAATGTCCTTTGGGGTAGGCCATTCCATGATAGACCTGATCTTATCAGGGTCTACTGCTACCCCTTCTTCAGATAGAACATGGCCTAAGTAATGTATTTGCTTCTGGAAAAAGTCACACTTGCTAAATTTGGCAAAGAGATGATGTTCTCTTAGCACTTGAAGCACAAGCCTAAGGTGTTCCTCATGTTCCTCTCTATTCTTGGAGTAAATTAATATGTCGTCAATAAAAACCAACACAAATTTGTCTAGGAATTTGCTGAGCACATTGTTCATCAAGCACATAAAAGTGGCAGGGGCATTGGTCAATCCAAATGGTACTACCACAAACTTGTAGTGACCATATATCGTCCTAAAGGCAGTTTTGTGGATGTCTTCGCCCTTGATTCGGAATTGATGGTACCCATATCTCAAGTCAATCTTCAAGAAGATAGAGGCACCTCCCAATTGATTGAACAAGTCATCGATCCTGGGTAAGGGGTACTTGTTCTTTATGGTTACCTTATTGAGTTGTCTATAATCTATACACAGTTGGAGGGTACCATCTTTATTTTTCACAAACAGGACTGGTGCTCCCCATGGAGACACGTTGGGACGGATATAGCCTCTGTCCATCATTTCTTTCAGTTGTAATTTAAGTTCAACTAGCTCAGGTGTTCTCATCCTGTAGGGTGTCCTAGACACTGGCACTGCTCCTAGTGCAAGTTCTATTGAGAAGTCGATGTCCCTTCTCGGAGGTAAACCCGATACCTCTTCCGAAAATACATCTATGTATTCTCTCAGTGTGGGGTCGTCTTCGAGGCTTGGTTTGTCACCTTCAATTTTTTTCAACACCTATATTGCATATAGGGGACATCCTTTTCTGCAATACTTTCTCATTTGAAGAGCTGATATTTGTCTCACCAAGACAGGTTTTTGGATCCCTTGAAGGGTTATTCTCCTTCCTTCTTCACTTACACATTCCAAGGTTTTATGGTAACAGTCCAGTTTGACTTTATGGGTGGCTGGCTAGTCCATACCAATCAACAGATCATATGATCCCAGGGGTAGTATGTTAAGGGTTTCTTGGGTGGGGAATTCGCCCATAATGAATTGGCAGGCTGGTATGACCACCACTACCCTTCTTTTGGTGCCAGTGGCTAACTGTACCAACCATGGCTTGGAATTTTTATGTGGTTGTAGTTTACATTTATCCATAGCCTTAGGGGCTATATAACACAAATTTGAACCAGGGTCAATCATAATAGACACTAGATGGTTGGTGATCATACCTTCGATTTCCACCACTGAAGCTTGGTGGTCAACTTGGTTATTGTCCAAGATGCATAAATTTGCTGTACACTCCGGGGCACGTTATTGACGGTGGTAGCTTCTTGAACGTTGTAAATTCTTCGACTGTTCTGTTGTTGGTGCGAGCAGTCCCTCAGTAGATGTTCTTCTCCACAACCCCAACATTTCAAAGGTTCTCTCTTTGGGTTATCAATCTTTACTGGGGAAGATCCATAAAGTTTATTTCTTCTCAAGGAGGGAAAGTTCTGGTGGTCTACACTTCAGGCTGGGAAGCTCATCCTTGAGTTCTTTTTATAGTCCTTAAATCTTGGGGATTTAAATCCCTTCTTCTGGAATCCCAAACTATTCTTCTGCCTCCAGCCTTCGCGAGGTCCCATCCGATGCCCAAGTTGTTCGTAACAATATCTTTCTTTTCGGATATTATCTTCTAGGGTCTTTGGTTCATCAAATTCAATCCTGTTCTGATAGTCCTTAGGTAGTACACTGATGAATCATTGCACCTTTGCCTTTTCTACTTTTATGTAGGGTACATACCTCAACAACTCAAGGAATCTGCTGACATATTCCTCTATGGTGAGTTTCCCCAGCTTGAGTTCATAGAATTCTTTAGTCTTTTCGTCAAAGTATTTTTTCGATAGATATTTCTTCCTGAAGTATTTCTCGAACCGTTCCCAAGACAGGTATTCTTCATGAATCCCTTTTACATTCTTAAGGTCTTCCTACCAAATGGAAGCCTTTCCATTCAAGTTGAAGGTGGCTACTCGGGCCTTCAAGTTTTCTAAGAAGTCATGGACTCTGAAATACTTCTTTAGTCCAAGCAGCCAGGCCTCCGCTTCCTCTCCCTTCTTTATTTCACTGTCGAAGGAGGGTGGTTTGGCCTTCTTGAAATCTTTGAGATTATGATTCTTGAAAAGTTTCTGTTTCTTTCGTTTTCTTCGGGAATGAGAACTAGTTCTGTTGCTAGAAGATCCCTCTGAGTCCCCAGCTCCCTTTCCAGAAGAATCGTTCGATGCTTGTTCCTTATCTCTGGGATGGACCTTTCTCGAGGTGCTCCTCTCAGTGTGGCCATTGACATGACCATGTTTCTGTGTCTCAGGTTCATGTTGCAATTGCCTTTGTATGTCGAATAAGCTCTGCAGTAAAACTGCATTAATTTCCGTTTGCTTTTTCCGTTTGCTTCTCTTTATCTTTTATCATCCTTTCGTTGTTAGCCTTGCAACTTTGCAATTCGACTATGAGGCTCCTCACAATCTTAGCTATATTCAGAGGGGTCCCTACCACCCTCCTTTCATTAGACTCTTCGTCTCTATTGTGGGAGCCCTCTCCCACTTCATGGTGAGTCACCATTCTATACGTCTGTAATTTCCTGCGGTTGATCTTCCACTTGTGTGCAAAGGAAAAACGCTGGTTGTTAGTCAATATTTATATTCATTTATAACCAGTACATAATTCATATTTTTCACATGCATACACACAATAGGGGTTTTTTTCATTCTCAACTTCGACTTTTGATTAAGGGGGGTTAAGATAGAGGGTTACTCTTGTTAAGAGTGCTTTGAATGGAGTCTTTGTGCAACCCGTTCATGAGCCCAAGCAGGCCAAGTGTTGTAACCATGCTCTGATACCAATTTGTAACACACCCACTATGGGAACTAAAATTTTCAGCTTTTTCTTCTTCTCTCCAAGGAACAGAGTCCCTGAATTTCTATGGGGCTTGGTGCAAACCCTACCTTTCCTTGTCCTTAACCATGTGATCGTCGGCTACGACCACAGGCTTTACCAGAGAGGTGCTCCTGGATTTTGCGATTCGGGGAATCGCGATGCAAGAATTCCCCTGCTCTCTGTCTCTTGAGGGGCCCAAATCCAAAAGAAACCAATAGATAGTCACATTTAATAATGCCTCAGATTAGAACCTGACACTCCACCTTTCGGGGTTTCGCGTATCGGGTTTTCGTGGTATGAGAGGACGAGGGGTTCCTACCTTGCGGTATGAGAGGACGAGGGGTTTTTACCCTGCGGTATGAGAGGAAGGGTGCCGAAACACCGAAAACCCTATATCTGCCAAACACATATCGGGGTTTCCTCCATCGGAGTTTTGTGTCTGGCGAATACGAGGAAAATTGACCTTTGGAAATCCCGGGTACCGAAACGCTAGAACACCAAAACTATATGTGATAATCCATTTCGGGAGTTCGCCTATCAGGATTTCGCGATATGCGAGGATAGGAGGTATCACACCTGGGTTTCCCGAGAGCCAAAACTCTAAAACATCATAAATTTTCCACACTCTATCATTTCGGGGTTTTGCAAGTTGGGGTTTTGGGACTGACAAGTACAAGAGACTTGCCTTTAGGTATCCCAGGTGGTGAAACACCGAAATGCCATATCTCATCCATGTTATTAGTATTTCGGGGTTTCGCAAGTCGAGGTTTCGGGACTAGTGATTACAAGGGATTCGCCCTTGGGCATCCCGGGTGCCGAAACACCGAAAACCTTATATCCACCACGCTCATTTCAGGGTTTCGCATGTCAGGATTTCAGGCTATGCGAAGACAGGAGGTCTCGCACCTGGGTTTCCTAGAAGCCGAAACTCCTAAGCCTGTATTCATCGCTAAGCTCATTTCGAGATTTTGCTAATCGGGATTTCGGGACTGGCGAGAACAAGGGAACTTACCCTTAGAAATCTCGGGTGCCGAAATGCCGAAACATTAAAATCTATTCACGCTCTATCATTTCGGGGTTTCGCGAATCAAGATTTCGTGACATGTGAGGACAAGGATACTTGTCCTTGGGTATCCCGGGTGCCGAAACACCGAAATACCAAACTCAAAGGGAACCATTATTTTTGGTGCAAGGTTTCCAAACTTAGGCCATAAAATCCTTCAACGGATTCTTGGGTAATTATCACCAGGCTGGGTGACCTGACTGAGAGACCTTCTTAAATCATCGAGCTATGAACTCTGTGACAAGGGTGAGGTAAGCTTAAGTATTTCTTTAAAAATGATGGTCCTTTCAAGGAACTCATTTCAGCTCTGGAGTATGATGGAGCTTCCCGGAAGGAGGTGCCTTCGGGGAAAAACAACCCAGGGCATGGCTGGGGTCAAGTACATGGGACAACTCTCCAGGGAACGAGCTCAAAATCGGAACCTATTTGTTCTATACGTAAATCGATTATAGTTATATAAGTATAAGCACACATTCATTATTGCTGATCAACACACCAGGAAAACACTTCTATGCAGAAATCAATCGTCTATAAGTGTACAAACATGAGCAAGCATTTCAGGAACATTCAAATTTGAAATACAGGACATGAACACTTATCAGAAAACACCAGGTGTAGAACAAGTGTTGAGAGGGGTGCTCATTTCCACCCAACCGTAGGCTCAACGACTCCAATCAGATTTACCACTGGCCACCCCCGAGCTAGACCACGATGCTTTGAGACTCAGTTTCTTACTTCCCATTCATCGGAAATCAAGGACGAAGGTTACTCTCCTTCTCCTCTGCTCATAACTCACTATATTTTCTAGAGTTCCTTTGGTTCTCCTTCCGCAATTCCTGTCACATGTGTGTGTCCGTCTCTATGCTCCTCTCTCCCCCCCCTTCCACACTTCTTTCCTCCTATGAGGTTGCGTGTGGCATGAAATTCCCTATCTGATGGTCAAGTCTGAGAACTCCTACGGATGGGCGGTTCGCCCCATCCCCTCATTTACTCTTGAGGAGCCTCCCCACCTACCATCCGGGCGGGTAATTCATTTCGGGGTTTGAGAATGAGCTTTGGTTTTCCCGAGCACGTAAAAACCAGTATGGTTTGGTTCGGTGGAAGTTAACGTAGCCACTCCCGACCCCTTCCACCACCTCTCATTAGCCATCGTGGTCTCTTTTCAACACATCCCCCTCTCAGCAGTCATGCAACATATATTCATACATCATTTACATTCCTCAGACCTTTTATACTAAGATCTGTTAATTCAACATTCACAATCTTTGAGTTTGCCATAATTCTTGGCCAGTATAGTTATTTTTACAGACTGGGGGAAACAGAGTGTTACACATGACTTATTTACTATTATGCATTGTAAAGATCTATGTTGACCATATGACTTCCAGTGCTCTCTTTCATTCTCCAATGAGTTACCAATAACATAGTTGAACCCTCATCCTTTCTCCCTTTAATACATCATAGATTCCACTTTTACCTAATGCAACTCTTTTATTAAATCTATTATAAATAAATTCATAACTCACTTGGAAAATTTAACTTATAAATATCTCAATAGTCAAAATAACCACTTTGTGTTAACTTGTTAGCCACAAGATAGGGTGCGTATGATTCATAACCTATCTTTATTTTATTTTTTCTACTTGTTTTATTTTCCACCATATGCTCGTTATTTGAACATTGATTTCATGTTTGATTGATATGCTAGTTTAAATGATTCATAACCTATCTTTATTTTATTTTTTCTACTTGTTTTATTTTCCACCATATGCTCGTTATTTGAACATTGATTTCATGTTTGATTGATATGCTAGTTTAAATTGCCAAGTAAGTATACATGAGAGGAATTGAGTAAATAAACAATTTTCCTTTTAGTTACTATGGAATATACATGAAATATAAGAAATCAAATCAAACCGCATAAAACAATTTTTAGATACATATACACAAGTGGTAGTCAACCAACATCCTTTTCGCTTGGGTCTAGAGTCAATTTTACACTATGTCTCCTGTATTGCACATGGTACCTTGAAAATTTACACAAAAAAACATACACGTGCACATGGTCTCTCATTATCTCCTTCCTCAAGAGTTTCATCTCTTTGAATAGTCATATATGACTTACTTGTGGGTATCTCTAACACAAGAGATTCCATTGGGAACTCATTTTCCATTAAAGAATTATTTTCCTTTACTTTAGACTTGAGTTTAGCACAAAATTTATTCACATTCTTCTTTTACCAAGATGATGGAAAGTGAGGAAACCCATGAATTATTATTTTTATTATAGTAAAATACGGTATAAAGAAATACGTTGGCCATCTAGCTTCTAGTGCTCTCTTTCGTTCTCCAATGGGTTACTAATAACATAGTTGAATCCCTCATCCTTTTTCTGTTTGATGCATTCCATTTGCCACTTTTCCCTAATGTAACCCTTTCATTAAATCACAATATTCAAAATGGATACCTATATTTATTTAATCTCTTCTACTTGTTTTATTTTCTAGCATATGTTTTTTATTTTAACATAATTTCTTAATAACCTCATCCTTCATGTGAAACTCTCTAAGTAAGTTGGATACATCTTTGATATTCATAGAGGATAGAAATCTTGGCATGAGTAAACCATATTGTATGTATGATTGATTATACTTTGAATTTTTCATTTTTCCATTTTTCCATTTACAAGAATTTTTTAGTTCTTCTTGATCTTTGACCTTTGGATTTCGTGCAATAATTTATTTATTTCTTGTTCCATTCGTTTGCGTGTTTTAATTGAATATTACTCATGTTCTTAACCTATGGCTATATAAATTGTACATAAAAATTCCTTCACTATATATACCATGCTTTTTCTATTGTCGAGGTTTACTATATTACAACAAATTTAGCCTGTTTATGTTCTTTTTCTTTTGATTATATTTTGAAGTATCTGCAACCTCATGGAGAGGTTTCTCTCGCCTTCCGTGTCCATTTTGGAACCTTCCTTGGTTTAATTTATATTATTTATCTTATCCATTGTAATTGGCTCTCACTATCATGATAAAATGGATAGTGTTTCCCATTTCCTTGCTTGACATAGTCCCTTACTTATTTTTTATTATAATGTTGCAAACTTTGTTCATGAAATTCCTATAAAAGGTTTAATATCCTCTATCATTTTTGATAGCCTAGGATATTGTACAATTTTTCTTTTCTAATCTATCTCCATAAAATAATTATTTGGTTGTTTATCCCTTTTGATATTCTCATTCTTAGAAGAGGTTGATCAAATTTAATAAATTGAATTCCATACACCAACCTAGTTTGCCACTTCTTTGTAACTTTCATATATTTTACATTGAGATATTTTTGCAAGGTCCTCTATTATTTATTTTCAAAATTCTGCATTGTTCTTCCTTACAATTGCAATATCATTACTAATATACTTCCTTGTGTCACAATCAGTGGAAACTTACATGTTTGTGTCATTTTCCACAATAAAACCATGTGTTTTCCTTCCAATTAGTTTTTTTTTATGAGTCATTCCTTTCTTCCATATGTGGTGATTCTATGGTTTCTGAAATTGATCTTTGGTCCTTTCTTTATTTAGTTTTGTGACTCTTACTAGTTCCTTGGTATTATAGTGTCATATCAAAACATAGTTGGTCAATACCCCGTAACTTTAATATATTGCACCTTGTGTTCCTTTTACAAGGTCTCTAGTTGATCATATCTTTTATATTCAAGTTAATCATACTACAATATAGGGTGGTCGATGTAAGAGTGTAGTATAGAGTGCCCGAGTAAGAGTGTAGTTATAAGTACACCCAATCTAGAATATATATCTCCCCCTCCCTTTCTCTCTCTCTCTCTTGCATCTACCCCTCTCTCCCCATAACTTTTTATCCCCCTACCTATCTCTTTCTCTCTTCCCATATCTCACTCACTCCCAAAATCTCTCTATCTCTACCTCATTCACTCACTCTCTCTCCCCCTCTCTCACTCTACCCCTCTCTCCCTCCCTCTGTCTATCTTACCCTCTCTCTTTTTCTCTCACATTTACTGACCTCTCTCTCTCACCAACTCACTCACTTTTTCCCCCCTCTACCTCTTTATCTCCCCCCTCTATTACTCTCTACCTCTCTCCTTCTTTCC